>BOPP01000457.1:162191-189734 GCA_017312745.1 Gryllus bimaculatus
GTTGTTGTCGTCGTTGCTGTTGTCGTCGTTGTTGTCGTCGTCGTTGCTGTTGTCGTCGTCGTTGCTGTTGTCGTCGTCGTTGTTGTTGTCGTCGTCGTTGTTGTTGTCGTCGTTGTTGTTGTCGTCGTCGTTGTTGTTGTCGTTGTTTTTTATTTTAAGGATCAGTAAAATGTCTAAACTAAGAATTCAAAACTTCAATCTATCGTTTAGCCTTAAAAAAGGTTTTATTAAAGTTTTTTGTGTAATGTTTTTATTAATACTGGTAATTTTCCAAGTTCGTTCTCCAGAGTCAGTTCTTTCCTCACACTTCATTCTAGTGTTCACCTGAGAAAAGTTTCTTTAGTTTTAATTAAATATCCTTGAATAATTCTTCCAACTATTTGAACTCTTCATGTTATCCCCTTGTCATCACACTTGTTTTCTTCTACTCTGGGAGACCCTGCCATACCATTTATGATGTTTTAGCCTGATAGGATTTCTTCAGTATGTATTCACATTGCAGTTGGCGTCAATTCAGGCAGGACAGAATTGGCAGATGAGTTGAAACAATTTCTTCACTGGTATGTTCCCTCAGTCCTTTTCACTTGTAATGAATGCAATAAGAAAAATAACGCGATCCTCCGCCTGCAGAGAAAAGTGTTATTGGAAGTCGCTGTGCTCGGGCATAATATTTTTTCCTGAAAAAATAGTCTATTGCTAACCTGTATTCCCTTGTTTACAATTATCTAATCATTTTGTGTTTATTTATAATGTACTAGGTCCTTGACCAGTTTCTTTAGTACACTACAACCATAAATTCAGTGCCGGACACAACTGTAATGTTTTAACTTAATCATATTAGAGACAAAATAATTTTTAATTACCTCAAATGATCACAGGATTTTATAGTTTTGATTTACAAAAAAAATCCTTAAAAAACTCAAATAAAGGTCTCATATACTATATGATACAGTCACTAAATGTAACTCTTCAATGCAGTAAAAATTGACATTTATTAAAAATGAAGAATTTTTTTAAAATTTGTGTTTGTAAATATTGTGATAATATTTCAACCCTTCAATGAAATTCATATAGTTCTGTGATATCCTCAAATCTTGCATAGTAATTTTTGGTCATTAATTTTCAAAGATTTTGAGTTTTAAATATTACTTCAATCTTTACATCAATTCATAGAATATTTTACCATACATTACACCCTGAACTGAATTACAAATTTTCTACAACCTAGGCATAGGCTATTCATGAATATTATTTTTTTAAATCCAAAATTAAATATTAGTTACAAAATCTAAGTTTATTAATAGACTAGTTTTGAATACGACAAACATGGAAAACACAAGTCTGATACTCACATACTTATTTGTAGTACTTCATTGGCCTTAGAGTAGTGTTATTTTGTGACATTATTAAAGGGGACAGATAAATACAGAGAATCTCTAGAGCCTAACATTTGAGTTGACAATTTATTTATTTCTTTATTTTACAAACATAGATCTAAATTGTTTAACAGAATAAATTCGTCTAAATTACTAATGAACTACTTAGTATTTCATAGTAGTACAAAATGATGCAATATAGAGACACCCATGCTTTATTGACAAAACAGTAGAATTACAAAAATAAGCTTTCAAATCATAGTGATTCAATAACACCTCTATTTAATGTGACCTTGATTTTGTATGCCGAATTCTGAAAATCCTAACTACACTTTCATGTAATTAATGTTATGGTATTTTTGATTCTACACTTCAACATGACGCCACCTTTTAATGTATAAAGTTTCTGGAACGTTTCCCTAACTTTTAGCTATATCATCCAATATGTAGTCCAGGCAATTGTAGAGTTCAGTAACTGTTCACTGGTGGAATGCCATCTTTAATAAATGGTATTAATGGCTGCACTCAGTTAAGTTTTTTCGACTATGTTGCTTGTGAATACTTTGCAGTTGCTTACAGAAGTTTTATTTTTTGGATTGCTTGAATATTGGCATAGTGATTGGAGTGTGGCAGGATACCATGGCAGAGGAAAACCTTTTCTATCAGAGAAAAATTAACAATATTAAACAAATTTAAAAGAATCCACAAGTGAAAAATGTAGAAATGGCTAAGAGCTAAGAGATGGCCATGTTAGTGTTTAAGTGGAATTCTAAAACGCAAACTTTTGATTTTAAAAGAAGATATAGAACATTAAGTGTTAAGAGTTTATCGGTGGATCTGGAGTGCTGCTAGAGACAAAGACACATCATACCATAACTGATAAATTTACTAATTACTGCTCTACACCTCTGATTCAAGATGGCACACTGTGGACACACAACACATACAACAGGTATGTTTGCCAAAGAACACAAAGCCACGGAAGTGGCAGATATTGCCAACCTAAGAGATCGAAGTTCTTTTTATTCCGAACACTTCCCCGTACATAGAACATTGTTATATATACACATCAGTTTATGAGAAAGTACTCAAAACACAGATCTGATATTTAACTTTTCCAATCACTTCAAGTGTTTCGGTTTGGAAGAGCCTTGGCGAGAACATCTGCGGGCATGTCCCCAGAGGATAAGTGCTCCACTTCTATTTCCCTGGACTCCAAAAGTTCACGTACAAAATGATGCTTAATGTCTATGTATGCTTAATGTCTATGTGTTTGGTACGTCCATGGAACACTGGATTGGTGGCTAATTTCTGAGTTCCTTGTCGTTGTAGATTCTTATGGCCGTCGATCCTCTCACGCCCATTTCTTCCAAGAATCGCTGAAGATATACTGCCTCTTAGCGGCTTCTCCCAGAGCCATGTACTCTGACTCGGTCGAGGAGAGTGCGACAGTCCTTTGTTTTCTGGACTCCCAGGGCAAGGCACCTCCCTTCCAGGTAAATTTGTAGCCGGTGAATGAACGCCTATCATTGAGATTTCCTTCCCAATCTGCATCTGCGTATCCAGTAAGGTCAGCTTGCTCGGTGTTGAAATGTAGACCCACATTCAGTGTTCCCTTGAGGTACCGAAGTACCTTTTATGGCTGCTGCCCAGTGACTCGTCCCATAGTAATCATTGTATTGGCTTAGGACACTGGCAGCATGGGATATATCAGGTCGAGTGGTGACAGCCAGATACATCAGAGAGCCCACCAGCTCACGATATGGCGGTTCATCACCGTCGAACTTCTTCCATTTTCCAGACTTGGTTAGCTTGTTGCATACATCCAGTGGCGTACCTACAGGGTTGCAGTCCAGCATGCCAAAGCGTCGAAGTATACCCTTTATGTACGTAGTCTGAGTGATAGAGATTCCATTCTTGTCACTAATGAAATCCTTGCCTAGGCAATGCTTTAAATCGCCCAAGTCGTTCAATTCAAATTTCCGGCTCGGTTACTCTCTGCAACTAGTGATATCCTCGAAATTCTGAGACATGACATGGATATCGTCGACATACACTACAATGATGAGTTGATGACCACTCTGTTTCTTCAAATAAACACAAAGATCCGAGTCGGTTGGTGATGCGCCAAAGTTGCAAAGCTCTTTGTCCAATCGTTTGTGCCACACTCGACCTGCCTGATGCAGCCAGAGAGCTTTATTCATGTAACAAACCTTGTTACCCTTGGACAACTTCTCGAGCTTCTCGAGCTTCAGACTTCTTGATGTCGCTGTTTCTATGCTCCCTCCGGGTGATCATCTCCAACATATCCACGGTGTATTCTGGTACCTCCAAGTATACCTCCTCTTCCAGGACGCCGTTGATATGTCGAATTGCTGGTTGTGCATATTGTCTCGTACTGCAACAGCTACAGCCAATCGAATTGATTTATTTTGCGCGACAGGCAAGAAAGTCTCCCCGAAATCCGTACCAGGGCGTTGAGAAAAACCTCGCGCTACGATTCTTGCTTTCCTCTTCTCAAGCTTGCCATCGACCCCGTGCTTGTTGCGTAACACAACTCCGCTTCCGACGACCTCGCGATTCTTCGGTCGATCCACGACGGTACAGGTGTCCGTTTTCGAGATCCAGGTCATATCGTTCACCATCGCTTCCATCCACTCAGCAGATTCCGCACTAGAGATGGTTTGGCTCAGAGGAATTTCTGACAAAAATCCATAGCATCCGCCTGCTTGATCTTGCTCGACAGTAACCTCATTGTACTGTTTCCTAGGCCTGCCGGGCTGTTCTGTCTTCATCTTTCGCGGACTTCCTGGTCCTCGACTGGAGGTCACCCATTGGACGTCTTCTTCCAGTAAATCTTCGGGCTCTAAACCACGAAAATCGGGTTCGGTGCCTGACTTTTCCTCTGGCGAACTCTCTCTGACTCGAAACCCCGAAAACCGCGTTCGGAGCCAGATTCATCACTCTCTTCGTTTGTCACAAGTCCGTTTGGAGTCAAACCAACGTCAATGTGCGAACGAGGATCGGTCTCAGTTTTCACATTCTCGAATTTTTCGCAACCAACGACATCTGGACTGTTGAAGTTCTCCCCTGTCATGCAAGACTGTATCTCCACAAACTCTACATCCCGGGGACTTCTACTCGTCTCTCGCTTGGGATCCAGACTGTGTGCCCCTTTGCCTCTTCAGAATACCCAAGGAATATACCTTCTCTTAATCGCGGTGCAAATTTGTTGTTGTTTGTGGAGCGATCGAGGCAGTAATCCTTACAGCCGAATTCATGTTACGCCAGGTGGAAGACCGAACCAGATTTCATACGGTCTTTCCGCTCAATTTGCTGCTTGGACTGATATTTCTGATGTAGTTGGCCGTACACACAGCCTCTGCCCAAAACGATGGAGGCAACTTGGACTTTGCAAGTTGACAACGGGCCGTTTCTACCAGGGACCGATTTTTGCGCTCTACAACTCCATTTTGCTTCGGGTTGTGAGGTGCAGTAAGCCTTCTTTGGGTTCCTGAACGCTTTACAGGAACACTGCTCTACACCTCTGATTCAAGATGGCACCCACTGCACCCACTGCACACACAACACATACAACATGCATGCTTGCCAAAGAACACAAAGCCACGGAAATGGCAGATACTGCCAACCTAAAAGACCGAAGTTCTATTTATTCTATTTACATTTCTATTTACATAAAGTGTTCTGCATTTCTGGAAATCATTGACTACTTAAAGCGTTAAAATCGATAAAGCGATAATTTGTAACCACTCCAAAGTCAAAATATTCCCGGGTGTTATAACAACGTATAATAAATATATCATAAACACTGAAATAAATGCACAGAACTGTTGCAGTCATTTTCAAAGTATATTTCAAGTCAAGGTGACGTAAAGGCGGGTAAATAGTAAAAGTTATTTACTTTTTATAACTTTAGTCCAGCAACCCCTTTCATCCCTCTCTTAATCCTCGTCGCCAATTATAACTGTTATACACAAGAATCCCGGACCGTAAATAAAGTTATGTCGTCAACATACCTCTATTGACAACAATCCACAATTCCAAATATCCAATATAGAAGTAAAAAGCCAGGTCTATAATCATCTGAAGATGTCCCTTAAGCACCACCAATTCGCCAAAAGTCCACAAGATATGTCCAAAACAACCAGTAGTCAACAATACTTTCTGTCTCGTGCAGAACACCACAGCCATTAACTGAATTCTACCGCTAACGCTTCATAGCTCTACCAGGTTTCATTTCTGCAGTTTTGTGAAGGCACGAAAGTGCATCGCACATTCCCACCACTGCGGTGCAGCCATTCCTACTTAATGGCATATGTGGCCAATCCTGAAACATAGAGAAATACGTTTTTTCTGGCGAAATTTCGACCTTTCCTGGCGCGATTACATAACTTTCTCATCCTGCGAAGAATTCGTACGGCGAGAAAGTAAAAACAGAGGATCAAAAACGACTTTAGCCCACTGGCACACGCGTTTCATGTGCAGAAATACAAAGTTTATGTTTAAAGTCTTATTGCGCTGCTTCAGATTTTCAGCAAATCTGTAGATCGCTTATACTTCACCCGTTGATCGGGATGGTACGAAGCGATCTCGGAAATGAGAGTTTTCCGTTGTAACTCCACTCTAGGAATGTATCTAGGGGCGCAGAAGGCGGCCTGTCGAGGTGGGTTGGTCCATCTCCTCGGTCCTTCCTGACAGGGGGAATCAGGAAGGGCTCGTATGTATTCCTTTCTTTTATCAGTCACCTTTCTTCTCCCCATCATTCATTTCGTTATTGTATGTCTTACTCCCATCAGAATGCGAATTGTTCGCTCTCGCCTCTTCTATCGGAATGACCGAGCTTGTGAGCGGCGGCGACGTCCCTTGTTTCGCGGGGTCACGTGGCCCTCCCCCCGCTTTGTTTTTGGCGGTTGGCATGCCCGCATCACGCGGTTTCTTCTGTCCAATCGCGGTCCCCGCAGGGAGAGATCGAACTGACGTAGGTCGGGGAGATCTTTGGTGGAGCGTTGATACGACCACCCGGACCCTGCGTATCACGGTGAACTCACATCGTCAGCCCAGTGAGTAGGCGTAAGCTAAGCTCCGGTCTGGCGGCTCAACCCTCCATTCCACCAGTTGGGCCCCTGGCGCGCCGACCTTTGGGCAGGATCGGGTGAAAGACGTTCTTCGGAATGCTCCGGAATCCACGTATAAATGTCCGGCGGAAATTACCCCCCGTCAGGTTGCCCTGGTTTCGGCGTTACTCACGTCATCAGCCTGAAAGTGCAGGCAGTGAGGAGACGGGAAGAGGGCCTCGAGCCGCCCAAACCTCAGTTTGGGCGGCCCTCGTGGGCACTTGGATTCGTCGTGGCAGTGGCCCGATACTCTGGGCAAAGAGGAGGGACTCGGTGTCCCGGCGCTTGTGAGTAGCGCGTTGTCATACGGCAATATGGACTCCGGTACCAATCTGGATAATTGGTAGCCTAGAGCTGGCTGGGTGGCCCCACCGAGGCATTGATTGGGAAGGTTGCCGTGAGGGTAAACTTAAAATCCAGCTGCATCTGGATTTCGGCGCGCAAATTGCCCAATGTGCGGTTTGCGGGGGGTGAGGATAGACGCTAAAGCACAAGGTACCCACCCAGGGGCCTCGGTCCCCCGATAGAACATGTGAAGTGTGGAGGTAGTAGCCACACGCGCTCTATCGATTGTCCAATCGCGGTGTCATCAGTGAGCGTTTAGCATCGCAAAGTTCGCTTGAAGTTTCGGCGTCACCCGAGTTCTTGAAAATGGCAGCGGTGATTTGCCGTGCTGGGAACGTCGGCGTGCGTATTTGCCAGTGAGTCAGTGGCGTCTGCAGAGGCGCGCCCCTGTTGCATACAATAGAGGTCCTGCCCTCTGCGGTCTCCGACGCATACTTCAACCGTGCTGGCAGCGAAAAGTGTCCTTTTCCTGGCTCCCTTGCTTTGGTGCTCTTCAACGTTATGCTACATAAAATGTTACGACACGCGTCGCAGTTTTCATTCGCGCAAAGTCTGTGAGCCGTTCATTCCCACCAAAATAGCCTCCGACAATTTTTAAAATAAGACTATGACATTAACGCAAGGATGTAAGACAATTGTGCATGTCAATGCAGTAAGTAGTGATGATATTTTTTCAAGAAATAAATTTACATTATTCGCATTCTTTCTTTCTTGAATGATTATCAGTAAACCCACAACAGAAGTTTTTTTTATTAAACCTTCACACCACAAAAATTTGCGATTACTTCATCACTAGGCGGTTGTTTATTTTTCAGTGTTTTATTTTTCATTTACTTAATTATTTATTTCTTTTCAGATGAGTCAACGGACCTTGTTTAAATTTCCTGACAAACTAATGGCGGAGGAATCTGCAAGAAAAGGCAGAGTAATAGGGAAATCGCCTTGGAATAAGACGGAACATCAAAACCTTAGCGCGTCGATGTTCACTACTGAAAATAAAAGTCCTCCGAAAAATGAGAATGACGAACACTCCAAAGAAGGATACAAACAGGGAAAGATGGGTGCGAGAAGGTCTTCTTGGTATATGCGAGGCTATAAAAGAAGGACCGACAAATCTTTTGCTAATTGCCCTAGAAGAACCTGCACTGTGGTTGGAGGTCAACCCTTGGCGCCCACGTCGTCAGTTGATGAGAAGCTCACCATAAGCGCCCCAACTGGAACCAATATCATTCCTATCCCTGCGAGCAGCTCAGATGAAGTGATTGCAGAGATTTCGATGAGAAGAAGCCTAAAAGATTTCCTTCAGCGCCCTCCTGAGCAATCGTGGCAAAATGTTGAAGATTCTTTTCCTCCGTTGAGGGACATGAGCGAGAGCCTTCAGAACACGGCCACACAAGACGACTCTCTAACTAGCAGGATCGACACGCAAAACACAATTTTGTTCCGGAAAGACGCGTCGGAATCTGAAAACGTTACGTCCGATGAGAGAAGTGAAATTACTCTGTTTGCTGGAGGGCCTGATGGAGGGCCTGCTGGAGGGCCAACTGTTCCGCGCCCTCCCGAGAGGTGGATTGGAAATCAGCCGGCGCAACGAGGCACTCGGAACCCTCCCAGTGAAGAAGCGGGCAAGACAATCGGAAACCCAACGGTTCTAATGCCCCCTTCAGCGATCGTCCAGATAGAAATGCCTTCGGAACCGCTATTAAGACCTATTGATGAAGACAGGGTTGGTAATAATAACTTGCCACCAAGAAATGGCGGAGATGTGTTGAATTCTCAGTCGGATAGCAACGAAATGATTGGATCAAAAACATTGGCTGCTTCTGGTCAAGACAGCAGCGAGGAGGAGGGGTTATGCTACGCAATGGAGCGGTGCTTGCTGAAAATGGATATATGCAAAATTATTGATCGCATGTCTTATGCCAACTTTGAGGATATGAGGAATTGTATTGACATTATTGCATGTTTTTTCGTCACTGTGTGTTCTCCAGAGGACCAGAGGTAAGCTCATTAATATAATCAATATACATACCTGTAAAGTAGTTAAAATCACTAGCACAGAGTACTTCAGCTTCTTCTGTACTTTGTTAGATTCATGTGCTGTGTCTTCTAAGTAATTCAAATCCGGAAAGAAATCGACTTTCTAATTTTTCAATTTACAGAATTTGTTAGTGAACATAGAGGGTTCAAGGAGAATTAAGAGAAATAAAAAATATGTAATAAAAATACAAGGAATGTAAAATTGAGGTATAAAATAGTTTTAATGTTCAAATTCGTGAGTTTTGTCTGTATTTTTTTCATACTCTTTGTTGAAAAAAATTTGACACAAACGTTTAAAACAAGATATGCAGAATTATGTACATTACGATAAAATTTCAATATTAATATTATTTTGCACGTATTTCTCCTCTATAGAATCAATCGTAATCTCCTCTATAGAATATCCTATTATCAAAAATACACCCATTTATTGTAACAATTCGTACACAACACAACTGTTTTATTTAATTTTTTTAGTTTAGTTAACCCAAGTACATTTCATCATTATACAAGACACTGGATGTGCAGAATAAATATTGGACACTTTGTCAAGATCGGCATTTTCTAAACAATGGACATGTTTACACACAGCACGATTTGTGGTATAATATTTTGTAAGACAGATCCGTTTCTTTTTGCACCTAATCGAAAGAACAATGTGTGCTTGGACATTTACGAATGAATCTTTCCTGCGCGTTACCCTATTTCTATCTGAACAAATCTAAGGGAAGCAAATAATTCAGAGCGGGCGTTTAAACGGTCGCAAGTTGTCTGTCGCAAGAAGCGACGGGCTGTGATTTAGTACGGAAACGTTCCGAGGTGTCCCTCTCCGATGTGGCTCCATGTTGGATACGAGGAGCAACACAGCAGAACGAATCAAATTTATAAAGGGTTTTGAAATGATATCACTGATGATGTTTAATTTTCTAATTTAATTGAGCATAATATTCCTGCATATCTTTCACGTACTTTCAAAAACTTTCGAAACACATCGGAGAGGCTCACTTGGGACGTTCTTGATCGTCAAGACACTTTTGTGCTGGGTCCCGGAATTTCATGGTTCATGGCTAATGTTTTTTTTTTTTTGCTCGGTGATGTAATTAACCCACTTTATACTGTTATCGATTTCTCCCTCTCTGCCTTCCTTCTCATTTAATATTTCACGTTTCTCTAATTACCTGTATCTCAGATTATTACAACTTCTTTTGTGTTTAGAGAAGCGAATTTCTAAGTAATCCATTGTAAGTAGTAAAATAGAGTTAGGCAGTATAGAAAATACATGTATTAAAAATACGTATTTTCGATACTTTTGTAATTTGTATTTTGTATCGAAAGTATATATTTAAACATGTATTTTGTATCTGTTTAGAAAATACTTCCTGACAGTATTTTGTATTTTCAAAGTAATATATGCAGGTAGCCAATTTCAACCGTTCAGCTCTCTCGGATTACTTTCCTTTTCTATCTCATTATGAAGATTTAACAATATCTCCCTGGCCACTTAATGCCTTGTAATTTATAAGAATATAATAATAACTTTTCAATAAATCACTTAAATAGAATTACATATATTGAAATCTCCTGAATCAGGGTTTGCCGGTCCGGGTGGATGTTACGAGAGATTCGCAATCTTGCAGACGGTGGCGCTGGCAATCTCGCAGATTCGCTTAATATCGCTTTTCGATGGAGATAGTAAAAGATAGCTTCATGACTTTTCGGAGAATTTAGATATAATATTGTATATATACCTTCTTTTTATCTCTAATTAGTACTTACTAAAGGAAGAAAAGGACCGATCAAATTTCTGTACATGTCATAAGTAGATCACAGAACTTCATGCAATTGTATATATTTACTGAGATGCTTATACTTGCGCGTATCAAAAGGATATATAACCCATGGGTTATATTTATATATATATATATATATAACCATATATATATATATATATATAACCCATGAATGCGTGAATTAACCCATGCCAATGCTAGAATAGCGACATATTTCCGACAGTCTTCTGAGAAGATTGTTTTTGCTAGAATCGATTTATTTTCTAAAACTTTATTCGTGCGTTTTAATAATAAAATTTTAAATGTAATGTGGTTAACGTGAATGACGTTTAAAAGAAAACTATTAGTGCTACAGAATGGCACAGACTTTCCCGTATAATTTTTCTACTTCTTTTGGTCTCGGCTAGTTATTCGAAAATTGCCACAAACTCATGCAAGCTGCCATCTATCCCCGCTATTTTTTGAAATCATCTTCACTTTTCGGTTTCCTAACAGGCCGTCCATAAATTACGTACCGCAAATTCGAAGTATTTTAAATACCTCTCTCCTCCTGTAACGCACTCGTAACGAGCGCTTGAATGATCCGTAATAATTACGTAACGCTTGCCAGAACATCCCCTCCTTGTAAATGCAAGAAGTGAAATGAAATAGCACAATAAAAAATTGTATTCATTTTATTTGTTTTGTATATTAAAATAATTAAAGTCAGAATTAGGTGACAGGTGCACCTAACAATGAGATTGAAGGCAAGTTTTGAATGAAGGAAGACCGATAGGCGAGAAAATTTCTGACCACAAGCCGTGCACACGCCGGCGTTGTAGATGGCTTATGGCGAAAGTCCTCTCCTATTTACTTGTATTCTAGAAAATTCTAGAAAGCAGTGTTGAATATTTTCATCGTAGTCTTACAGATTCAATACAAAATTGATGAAAATATATTTTCATTTATCGTTACAACTTCTAATAACTTAAAATTATTTGTGCTTTAAAGCGAATTAATTAGTTAATATTTTAATGTTTTAGTACAAGGCTCAAAAAAGCAAGTATTTCAAAAAAATTCTATAAAAAAACAAAAAAATAAATCAGTGTTACGTAGCATTAATCGAATATCACCTGCCACTTTGAAACGTAACGGAACGCTCCCACCCCTCTGTTTGACGTTACGTAATGTATGGCCGACCCCTAATAGTAGAACGGAAATATTATTTTAACAATATTAACGTACAGTAAAAACTCACACGAAATGGCTATTTTCTTGTGAAAAATTTGGAGCCGTTTTTAAGAAAACTACTCTTATGCGCTACAGTAAATTCAAAATTTGATGCTCCTTTACACCGAAAAATTTTGAGTTTTAGAAAAACTTCATTAGAAGTCATTTTAAGCACTTTAACTCACAAATACAAAAGTGTTTTCAAATTGCTGGAAATGTGAATGGCTGGGCAAGCGGGACTGGCGTGGCGGGAAGAGCAGACGTTTTGAAATAAAACGCTTTGTCGATATCAGGGATGTTACGTGTATTTCCGTTAAAATCTCGAAATTCATTTTCCGCACCATTACATAACTTTTCCTATTCTACGATATTACTACGTATATTACTCCGTGTATACGTATGCATACGGGAAAGAAAAAAATAGGACAGAAATTATGATGTATAAAACACCGTTTGTTGTATTTTGTATTTTCAAAAGTATTTTAAATTACTATTTTGTATGTAAAATACTTTTACGGAAGTATTTTATATTGGGTATCTAAAATACTTTTGGAAGAGTATTTTGTACCTGAAATATATTTTTCAAGTATTTTGCCCAACCCTGATAATAGTATAATGTCTCTTAGTACTGAGTGGTAGATATCCCATAACTCAGTGCCAACTACTTCGCGCCAGCGTTGATTGTCAAGGGAAAATGTTTAGGATCTGCTGCTTTCTCCTTTCTCCCTTCGGCCATTAAGGGCACTGAATGGTCATTGTGTACCTTTTGTATCATTAATTATGCTGAATATTTACCACTATGATACCGTTAAACACTTTGTCAATCAGACAGCAATCCCATTTTTACGAGACGAGCTTTCAACAACACATTATAATCATTCGCTATTATTCGCATTATTAAAATGTCTATTAGTCATAGAAAAAAGTTCTCTGTAGAACATTTAACCTTATGTAACATTTGTGAGATTATTTGAGATGGTTAGAACCAGTGTGGGCCAACGTTCAGTTTTAAGACAGTCTGGGAGTGAGAAAGCCAGTGGCAAGTCTTCTTCGTGGGGCCTTGTGGTCCAAATGTAGTTCTAGAGACCGGCGTATCAGCTGGAGACAGAGGGCGCTGTGCAGCATATAATTGCCCTATCTGGCATCAAGGGCTTTTGCGCAAACCACTTGTCAGCCGAGACCCACTCCAGACGCTGCTGCCACATTTTTATACCTGACGACTCGCTACAGGTAACTGCGACGACGAAAAGAAAAAAATCCATATCAAATAATAAAAACGGAAAATACAACTGTTTCAACTGAATACAAACAAGATTGAGTGGCTTAGATATTACTCACAAGATGTAAAAAGCCATTTTTATTTCAGTTATTCGAATGGATACAATGCCTTTCTGCACCGTTTTCAAACAGACGTTTCAAATATATGGCCCCCCTTCTACTTGCCTGCCTTAAATTAATAAATTCCCTTTACTTTATGTACATGATCATGAGTTCAGCAATGGCAAAAATAAAGATTTTGTTATTCTCATGAACTGTGTTCCAATTACATACCATTTTTCTACAGGATTTTGGATGGCCAAACGCAGAGTCCAATATTAATAGACGGAACAAGAAGCGATTATTAATAATTTTAAGATCAATATAAATAAACGTTGTTATTATTAAAAGTTAATTTTCATATTTTATTAAAATTGCTTTGAATCGCAATGTTTTGTTGTTAACTAGACGTTCATACTCTGGTAACCCTTATTACTGAACCTTGCCAAGCAGTTTCAGAATTGACCTTCCCATAACAAAAGGACATACAGCTGCGAACTGAATCGTATTTCTATATCAAAACAGCATCCAACAAATATTATTTAAATACAAATGAGCTGTTCAATTTCTTTAAAACAAAATCGGCGCTTTTAAAATCAAACCACTCTCTCAGATTGAGGATGTCGCTCTCTGGTTCTAGCCACCTAATTTTTGTCTGTAATATATTTTTTTGTTGATTTTCTTTACATTTTCACTCCAGAAATATTGTTATGGAAACATTTTGCAAATCACTGGAGGACCCACAATTTGCCGCCAAAGCTGGTGCTTTTTATAGTGTTATTCAAAGCATTACTATTGAAGACATTCCGGTGAAAAATGTGCTCCTTGAAGCTTTAATAACGACGGTATCCGGTAAGTAAATGGCCCTGTTCTGTACGATTTTTAAAAAGTTATTGCAGGGAGAAAAATTATTTTATTTTTTCCTGATAGATTATTGCTTGTTATTGCCTTTAATACGGAGCTTGATATACATTGCATAACTTACGTGAACCAAGAGGATCTTGATTCCAAGGGAAATATGAAAAAAGTTTAATGATCCTTCATGCCCTCTTATGAAGCTAATTATGGGAAGGGAGTATGAAAAGACAACCCGAGACAAGCTATCACTTACATAATCAATAAATAAGTACAACTGGATTAAAAATATGTAAATCAGGATTAAAATTAGGTAAAAAATAACATCTTGTCTGCACCACGGGCTTTAATTGGTTCTAATGAACTCGGGCGACAAAACGTCCTCGAACCAAACGTCGTCGGGCTTCTTGTCGCCGATAGAATCCGTATAACGCCCTTGGCGCATAAGTAACTTTTATTTTTACTGATACGTTATAGCTTATTGCCGTCGCTACGGATCTCAATACACACTACATAACTTATCTGGATCGAAAAGATCGTGGTTACGAGGGAGATATGAAAGCAGTTGAACGATGCTACACGTTTTCTTATGAAGGGAATTATGAGACGGAATTATGAAAAGACAATCTCAGTTAAGTTAATTAGAAAAACCCTACCACGATGGATGTCACAGACCTAGAAGCAGTGGTTGTTCATAGTAATTTTTTAGTTGGGCCCAGGTTAAGGGTACTCTGCACACGTTCTTTCGAATCCAAAATAGAATGGTATTAATTATTTGTTTCATTACCTTTTCACCAAGTTATCATAATATTTAAGAATTTCTCAAATTTTCCAAAATATTTAGTGTTAATATTTTCCTAAACTTATTTACATAGTGTTTTTATGTTGTGATAGGAAAGCAAACCAACGTGTTGAAGGAAACATCTACCAGAGATATATGGAGTGTAGAGTAACTGGGATGGTTACTTGGAAAAGAAAAAAAAAACCAACAGGCAAACTAGAAATTACTTTGGTGTGAAAAACTCAAGGGATTTGTAGAGCACTTGGTTAGTCAGTGTCTGCTTAGTCAATTTTTAACTCTGATATTATTCCTCATGATATTGGTAATACTTAAAATGTTATGTTTGGCCCAATTTTGTTTGTTAAGCAAATATTGTTGGTTGTTCCCTTCGTAGCAAAAGTAGACGACTGGAAAATATGTAATATATGTTGCATTAACAGCCCTACCAATATACGTGGTGTAACATTTTTTCTGTGCATAAGCCAAGAATAGCAGGAGAATAGCGAAAGCTCCTACCAATAAACATGGACTAACTCGAGCACGGAATAAGAGTGGTATAGTTTCCATGGCAACCGCTAAACACCGGAGACACGTAGTTTAAGTGTGGAATAACCTGGAAATAACCTAGAAATACGAGAACAGAGGCGAATAAGCACGAACTGTTTGTGCGTTTCGCTTCATTGTATTCCTAATTTTCAATTCGACTGTACTTTCTTTTCTTGTGTTTTCTGGAATATTTGGCAACCTAGTTTATTTCGTGAATCGTTAATTTGTTCCTATTTTCTTGGACTTTTGGCATTGGAAACTTCGAAGTGATTTTTTTGGCGTTTCTTATTAGAAATAGAAGTTAAACAACATTGGTGAAATGTACAGACAGCCGAGGGAAAAAAGTAACCGGACACGTGTGAATTTGAAGGGTATTCGGCTGAATTTCGAAATAAAAATGAGTTTTCGTGGGACGGTATGCAGGAGTTAACCAAGTGTGTTCAAGAGTGTCATTAACAGTACGCAACCATATCCCTTATAGGCCCATAGCGAGTCCATTATAAGTATTTTTAATCATTAATCGTGCATACGTATAATACCTCATAGAAAATTATTAAAATAAAACAATGTATATCCTTAAAGTAAATAGTGTTATCGATGATCAATTAAATAGATAAAATGGCATGACAGACTGTTCTCATATTTTCAATTATTCAACATTAAAACAAAGACTGAAGATGAGAATTTTCATGGCAGATTTTTTTTTTGGAATCTACTTCTTCCTCTATGAATAATTTATGACCCCACAAAACGCATGAAAAAGAAGAAAAAAATACTGTTTACAGATGTTTGTTATATTGAAAAGCTGCTTTCAATGCTCAGAAGAGACTGCAGAAATTATGCAGAGCTGTTGCTTTCAAAAGTCAGAATTTTATGTGGAGGAAGAAGAAATCGACTTCTTATACTACCAATAGTAGCAGATGTTTGATGAGCTGCAGCAGTTTGGAGAGCACTTAAAGAGAACAATTAAAATAAAATGTATAATACATAATTGACTTAACATTTTAAGAAAGTACTAATTACAAATAAAAGTTATACTTGTAAGTCTGATATTAGATATATTTTTATTTTATAAATATGCTCTTTATGCTATTTATAAATATTTTATAAATTGAACATTTAAATTTTTAGGTAATACATTCTTCTTTATGTTCAAGAATACAAAAAAAAAAAATATTTTCATTGAGTGTTCTGAGAAAACTTTGTATTTTAAAATTAATTTCCATACTGCTAATTTCTTACCCGTTTTAAATCTGAATTTACTAGTTTTTCTACAAAAAAATACAAGAACTTGTCTTGTATTCTAGCTCTCTGCAACATCAACAATCTCTAGCAAAACAACAGAAATTAGCTTTAGGAAAAATATAAGAAAGGAGTGGATTGGTTTTCAATGTAAATAAAAAAAATGTTATGCCAAATATAATTTTGCAGATCCTACTCTTCAACTTCACTTAAAGCATTAATTGTATCCAACTACATGTATATAATATTATTCTTTTATCCAACATTTTATAGCTAAAAGTTACATAGCAAATTTACATAAAAACAGTGAAAAAAATGTCATAAATATTGAGCCTTCCCCAGGTATCGGACTAAAAAATTGGTTCATAATGAACTCAAATTAATAGATTCGAACTTCTAAAAAATCTTTTGGGACAATACCTGATTAATAAAAAAATTGTCATCATGTTTTTATGTGAATTTGGTAAGCAATAGTTATGAACATGTCAGTATCACAGTTGGTCATTAATAAAAAATATTCATGTAAATGAGTATTTGAATTCATCAACTACTGTCTTAAAATAGAAAAAATAATCTTGAAATTGGTGTATTTTAGCACGCCGTTTTAAGTTGATCCCTGCCTTTAAGATAGACTGTAGTAAGAAAGCATTTTAGTGATCTATTCTTTATTTCAAGTTTCGGAGGGTAATGGTTCAGAAAATGAATGAATAAAAAACAGATATTCTTGAGAAGATAAATCTTTTAATGTGGGTCAGAAACTAATTTCATTTACTCAAATTTTCAATAAATTAACACTTCAAATTTTAAATAAATAACAACGAATTTTAAAAAGATACTGAAGGAGGATATTTGAAATACAGAGAGGAACGAGAGGACAATTGATGTTAATGACGGACTGTTGTCCCAAATGGAGAGCGGTTGGCAACCCTAGCCGGAACACTTCCCTCTTTATTTATTTGCGTCAAAAACAGTCAAAAACTTTAAAACCTGTCTGTGACGTGCCATGGGGAGAAGTAATTTGAAGTTGTATTTATGTCCAGAAGCATAACAAGGTGCTATCTCAGCATTTGCTCTATGATCAGGGAAACTGGATGAAAACCTGATCGAGATGGGGCTCATTGATCCGCAAGCTGAAGCATATTAAGTGTTTTGACAAATTATACAATACAAATATAAACTAATGCATTATATGTCATTGTTAAAATAAACATTGATATTTTGGTTTCTGATCACGAATATTGTCTTTAATTTACAGAAACAATTATGCAGGAGAAAAGAGTTTAATTTTATCTTAAATTTGTGTACCGATTTTAATTGTTTATTGTCATCTGGCAATGTGTTGTAAAGTAACGTACATGTATTATATGTGGATTCCTTTTAATAAGCTGTTGATACTGATATCTGTTGAATGTGATTTTTACGCGTTATGTTGTAATTATTAATATCAGTACTGAATGAAAATATGTTCCCATATCGTGGCAGTTTCGACAAAAACTATAGATTCGTTTCAGATTATTTAAAGAGGCAAGAAAATGGTAAGATTCTCAGCTCAATGAAGAGTGTCTTCCGGAAATCACGTGGATGGTATTTTTTATTATTCGAATTATTTTCAGCAATCTAAAGGTCTTGATATTATAGGAGGAACTTCTCCAGAATATTGTGTCATATCTCAGGACTGTACATTTGCAAAATACAAACGAGCTGTATGAAGGCTGGGAGTATTTTGGAAGAATTCCTGAATGCATAACATAATGAAGTGTTTTAGTGTTTAATTGTGTTATATGGATATTCCATTTCAGGTTTGACAGAATTGAGAGTCGTCATTTTTTGCTGAGCTATCTCATTCTTGTAATGTGAGTATATCGGTCACAAATTAATGTTTTGTTTTATAACCTAAGAGTAACTGCAAGGTAATTCGAATTTTCTCCAGAAGGTATAACCGCGTTCCTCTAATTTCTAATAAAATCTAGAAAATGTCCTCAGTGTGAATGAAACATGTGTGAATGAGATTACGAATTTAAACTTAAAGTTGAATTGAGGGACAGAATTAATTGTAATTTTAATGTTTATTGCAGAATGGGACACCGAAAGTGTAGACAGAGAAAAATCTCTGAACGCCGTATTCCTTCTCTCAGAATTTTATTATGAAATGACTTATGAAGACGAATACATGAATGTATGTGGTGAAACGCTCATAAACTGCCTCAAGACATTAGTAACAGAAGACGACAGAGACGTGGAAACTTTGACCACATGTGTAAGAAATTTATTGTAATACTTTCTATCAACAGATATCTCTAGAATTTCACATAAAATGTACATGATCGAACGTAAAAACACTCTAACTTCGGAAATTACTTATATTTGGGAATTTCCAAATCTATTTTATAATTCCACGATTGGATATAATATAAATTTGAATAAAATTACTTGATATGGGTACCGTACACCCTTGGAAACATAATATTTCACGTCGAAAATGCCTTGGCTGAGATGTTGATGGCGATAGACAAAGCTGCCTGACGTATGCCAATGTAACGAGGTTATTCAAAACTACGTTCTCTAGGCCAAACTATTAAGATTAAATTTATTTTATTGGAGAGATTTAAAAACATTTTAACGTACATTGGGGAATACGTATGTGTTTGAAAGATTTCCGTGTTGCCTGCTCATAAACTGAATGGACCTTAGTCTGTGTACACGTAATGTTACATTAGTTTCCTTAATACAAAGTATTTTGTCATAAGGGTAGTGTTAAAACAGCAAATGGATGGTTGAAAGTCAAAGTGTTCCAGACATTTAGAAGTAACGGGTTCAATTTTCAGTCAGCGTAGATATTTTTATCCATTCTACACTACCACAAAATCCACTAAATTAGAACATTCTACATTTGTCTTGACAATGTTATGCATAAAGCAGGCAAAGTTAGCTTATTTGAATTCTGAAGAACCTACATACTTGAACTCGTGTATATGGAACTAAATATATGCGTATTGCAGAATAAAGATAAAAATAATAGATTCTAACCCTACCGCCAGCGCGCCATTTTTGACACAAAACGATTCAGAGAGTGCGGCGATATTTGGACCGCCCATGGCATTCATACACCAAAACATGAAATAATTTTTTTTAAACTATACATGCAAAAGTCCCCAAAAATTAACGTGGAAATATCAACATTTGTAAAAATTAAATGTCAGCAGATAACACTTAACCTGCCGATACTTACAATGTTCAAACCACTATGTATTTTTTTCGGTCGCATTGAAGTTTAATGTACTCGCTTAATGATAACGCTCTGGCAAAGCCTATTTTGAATTGATTTTTTAACATCCACTAATAGTCGTAAAAATTGCAACACCAAGAAAGAGACATTCTATTATAATGAGATTTATTCTAAAGATTACGAATGTCACAATATACAAAGATTATAATCATAGAATTGTACATATATTTGACCTTGAGTATTTAGTATGGCGTAAAGCCGCCACGCGCTGCCATTAGATCCTCTAGACGTCGCGGTATGCCTTGAAGGGGAGTCTGGACTTGCTGCTGGGGAACCTCTGCTATGTGGATTCTATGATGCGTGACCACAAAGCATCAAAAGTGGCTGCAGGAGAACCAGAACGAACAAGTTGCCGACCGATCATATACATGAATGTTCGATGGGCATGAGGCAAACGTGTGGGACAGGGAAGCACTGGTACCCGTAATTCTTCGCAGAAAGCGTGCACATTCCTCGCCAGGTGAGGTCGGGTCCTGCTGAAAATCGGCATGTGTAGCTGCTTGCTGGATGAATAGTACATCTGGCTCTATAACCTCCCTAATGTACCGGTTGCTGTTTAGATTGTCCTCAATAAGTATTAGGTGAGATCACACATTGTAGCCAATGGCTCCTAAAACCATCACACGTGTCGTTTGTACTCGATAGAGCAGAACAATGCAGGTTAGTAGATTCAATTCACCACTGTAGCGTCGAACACGTACGCCAACGGATAGACAGACATACGGACGAACGGACAGTCACAGTGACGGACGAACGGACAGTCACAGTGACGGACGAACGGACAGTCACAGTGACGGACGGACGGACAGTCACAGTGACGGACGGACGGTCACAGGGACGGAGTTAGGTCCTGAATCAGGACAGTATATGGCCGCGGCGCCTGGTCTCTGCTTGTAGATTTTGAGTAGGGTTCAGGTCAGGCATTGTGACCAATCAACAAATTTGAATTTCTTATTGCTTTGCAAACCTCAATTGATCCAGAGGAGACTTGTGAAAAGGAGATTGGTCTTGTTGGAGTTGATTTATACTTTAAGAATACAATTCGTACTGATTGGATCATGATAGCTCCCAGTATGGTGATGTATGATCATGATGACTCCCAGTATACTGAGCAGCGTTTAAGCAGCGTTCGAATCATCATTTCATTCCCATGAGACGACATCCAGCCCAAACCTGCTACAGAGAGATGACCTGACCTGGGTATGTGCTTTATGTACCGAGAATCATGGCAACTTCCTCAAGGGATCTCAGAAACATTCACCATCAGAATGCCTCTCTGCAAACCCTAACTTCAATGTCGACATTGCAAATTAAATGCCTTGACATAATACGAATAATTGTAATTGCTGAATACCACTAATTCCGTCATTTTTATTCACATATTTATCAATAGCATTCGGGAATCAATTCATACATTTACTATTTTATTTATTTCTGAGCAAAGACATTGTAGCAGGAATGAAACATATCAAGGCAAATAGGAAACGTCAAGGCGGGATTAAATGAATTAATTACAGATTGAAAAAAAGTAGTTTCTTCTCAATATATGGCTAGAATTCTGTGATGTTACTTGTTCAACAACTCTCTTTCCAAAATATCCAAGGTATTACGAGAGCGTTTACATAGTATTTTTTATGGCTTATAGGAAATTATGGTTGTTAGGCATACAAATAGTTTTTTGTTCGTGGAAAAGTGAAAATAATATCGGAATATTTCTTTTTAATTTGTGATTTAAATCGATCTTATCGTGTTATTTTCATCTCATTGCCTCATGCCCAGACTTCTATTACTATTTTTTTTACTTTCTTGCCCACACTGAGTTAAGTCAAAATACCTATAGGCATTTTGGTATAAAATATAAAAATATGTCGACGATTAAAATAGAAATCGAGGGAAAATACGAATGAATCTAAACAGAAATGAGACATGGGAGACCTAAGACGTCATATAGCAGCAAGAAAAAAGAGTGTACGTAAATATTTTAGATACTAGGAAAATATTTTCTTAAATGCTATTTAATGAAAAGCGACATTGTCATCAAAGACAAAAGAATGCAAATGGCTCGGTTAAAGTGGACGCACTAGCATCGGATGCCCAGTGTAATAATACAGGTGAACAAAAGAAACATGTTATTTTGATAGATGAGAATTTTTTCATCAGATTTGATGTGGATTTGGTAGAGTAACCACTTGTCACCATGATGGCATAATTTTTTTATGAGCAGTTTTCGTAAGAATTTGTTTTGATATGTTAGGCGAAGGACGTACAGGTTACGAGGGAAATTTAAGGTAAAATAGGCGAAAGATTCAGAAAAAACAATATTAGCAAGTCATTTAGGACGCGCACGTTAGGAAAACATGAACAAGTAAACTCAGTGTTTAACTTGAAGAAATGCTGGAAGGACATTTCTTTAAGGATGCAGATTTCTTCTCATCGCCAAGTGAACATAATTTCTTACACAGGAAAGTGTAGTACATAAGCACAGAAAAGTCTTTGCAGCTACTAATGTTGAAAGCCAAGAATGTTATATAAAAATATGTTAAAATTAAGAGAAAAGTATTGCTAGAATTAGTTGTTATAAAGTTAGATGGCCATCTCTAGCTAGAAATAATGAAAGTAAATAAATATAAAGTATTGTCAAAAATTTTCTTCAGAAAAGAAACAAAATTTAATGATAATAATCAAATTACTGCAATTTTTTTGGACGTCTTCCTTCAAATTCAATATTGAAGATTAATATTTGTTTCCAATGATATCTGCTTAAAGACAGATTTTGGAATAAGGTCATGGTTTCAAAAAATGTGAGTAGTTTTCTTGTGATTTTGCACGAAGCATAGGCAATTTTTACTTTTTTGTTATAAAATGTTTTTCAAAAACCGCTCCATTTTTTCTTAAAATTTTCTCCTCGTATGTATCAAGGGACGGTAAAAAATACAGTGCTAGTCCCCGTTTCCGATGAACCCGCCGTATTTTCAAAAAATTCAAAAACTTAACAGTTCAAAACTACAAAATTGAAGACAGAGATATTTGCCTTAGTCCCAGAGTGATGTAATAGATCCGGTCTTCAATAAAATTAATGTATTATTGTTTGGAGAAACGAGTAGTTTATGCGTAATTTGTCCTAGAAATTATTGCAATTTATAAAAACATTTCCTAAGGAAACGATCCAATTTTTTCTTGTAATTATTTACACAGATAGAAAAAGAGACGCCTAAAGGACGTGTCTCATTTTCATGGAGATCTGAATTTTACGATATTGCGAATTTAGAAATAATGCGGGAAAGTAAGAGCTTTTGAAGCATCTCTTGATTTTGAATTCCTTAACGATAATGTAGAAATGAATTTTTGTAGAAATAAAAAATAAATGTTCCTTTTTTTCTTTTTTTTCAGCTTGTGATAAACGGAACAAGATTGATGCAAGAGCATTCTAACTCCTTCCAAGAGTTAATGGACGTAGTAAGACTATCTCTAAGGAATAGCCTTACGTCCAGAAGATATAGAAATCATGTGCTATTTATAATAGACATGCATCATGCGCAGT
The DNA here is from genome assembly GCA_017312745.1 of Gryllus bimaculatus. NCBI lineage: Eukaryota > Metazoa > Arthropoda > Insecta > Orthoptera > Gryllidae > Gryllus > Gryllus bimaculatus. The sequence goes on from BOPP01000457.1 coordinate 185,655, forward strand.
TTCGATACTTATCCGAAGACAGAGAGAAGTTTTACAAGGTCAGTCTTAGACAGAATATGTCCAGTTCGTACCTACGGCTTCTGCTTTGGGAGGATACGTTCCATTCTTGTAATACGATCGAAAAGCTATTCTTATTGAGAATCACCTTTTTTCCATTGTGTGTTCTTTCCTATTGTTTACGTTTAGTGACTACGTTTCGGTCCTTCTTGGGATCTTATTTATGTGAAGGTTGTGTCTGAGTCTCGTAAGTCAGGGTCAAGTCTGAGTCAAGAAAGGTTTTTAAAACATTTTCGAACGAAAAACACAATTTGGAAGAGCCTTTGTTTGAGTTAACATGACAAAATATAAAAAACTAGTATATGAAATATATCAGACAACTGTTTGTAAATTTGCAGAAATAGAAAAGAAAAGTAAGTCTGTGATAAAAAAATAATGTTTCATAAGAATTATTCATTTGATTAACAGACGTTCAATGTAAAATTAATTTATGGTCAAAACGCATTTACCTCACCCACTCGGTGCACGCTTTTACAAAGGGTGAATCTAGTGCAAGTGGAACAAATGTTTCCGATGCAAGTTCTTTCGCCACAGCTTTCAGACACGAGCGCTTTCCGACATGAGTGATTCCGCAGTTATTAGTTGATATTGTGTACAAATTGTATTATTATAGTATTATAAACTCATGCATTAATATAAATATTCTGGCGTGTAATCGCCGATTAAAATAATTTATTAACCTTTCAGAGGTTTTGCTAGAAACCATAGAATTCGCAAAATGATTGTTCTAAATTTCATTGCTTTGTAAATACAGTCTATTGTCGTTACTTGCCACAATCGCTCCACTTGCTTTTTCATTTTGTTAATTCAAAGAAATGTTTGCAATTTGTTCATTGGATTGATGAATTTCGATTTCTTTCCCCATAAAAAAATGTTCAAACATTGTGCGGTGTCCTTTCTACTGACAATTTATCCTCTCTATTTGTAGTTTATTAATGAAATTTCTACAAATTCAGATACTTTTCTTTGTATTTGACTAGTAATGCAAAATACGGACATTTCCATTATGATATTTTACCGTCACCCTCTTGGTTCGCGTTTTTATTTCTCACAAAGCCTTTGGGAAAATTATTGATTTCTTAGACTCGTTGAAGCAGAAGTATGTAAATACTTTTTTACTAGTTTTAGGTGACATTAATGCTCGAATTGCCAATGAGCCGAATGTATTTTCCGGTATCAATCTGCAAGAATCGAGAGTCAATCCTATAGAAGGCAAAGACTCAGTCTTCAATAACGATGATCAGGAATTGAAATTGTGTGGTTTTAACCTCGAAATTTGAAATAGAAACCATGGGCAGGATACAGAAGGAGAACGCACGTTTATTAGTAGGAATGGTAGTTAGTGGGAAGGTAGTGTAATTATTCTGTACTGTCGCGTGAGAGAATAAACATATGGTTTCCGTGATCGAATTGCGGGTAATGAACGAATTACGGTGCGAATTCGATCATTTGCCCGGTTATTTAGCAAAAAATGCTACTGAAATGCAACCGGCAGTGAAGCGAGCTGGAGCAACAGACTTGACAATGGCAAGGAAATGGTTTGTGTGTAAGGAAAAGCGACAGGAATTTGAAGTCTTTTCTGAACTCGGCAGGGTGGGTGCAAAAGGGGTCGCCCGTGCCGCAAACCATGTATTCAGAATGCGGCTATACCGCGCCGGGAATTCCATGCGGGGTTGGGGGAGGGGAGATAGTGTACTGAACCAACAAGGATGATTTAGCGAGGCGTGTCGCGAAAGCAGATGTGAATCAATATTATCCATAAGTTCAGAAGTGGAATAACTGCGAGAAACAGTAACTTGTTATTTCGTGGACAGTATGCGGTCACAATTAAGACATGGAATCAATTTTGGTAGGTGACAGAGACTGCAAGAATATATGCAATTCTAAGGAACGTTCAAAATAAATTAATTTGGGACATTATCTGATCCCTGCTTAGTAAAATAAATGCAAGTAATATAATTTCAGCAGACATGTGGGTGCACTATTGTTTACGGATGCTCACATTGAAACAGGGACAGATATTTTCACTGATCGGAGTGTGCCTGAAATATAATTAGAGTTAAGTGAATACGGCTGTTCTAGTCAGTAGAGCTGTTCTAGCTAGAATGTTGGCGGCAGTATTGTTGTCTTCAAGAATATGTTCATATGGCGCAACAAAGAGAAATGGTATTTTGCGTACGATGAGCTCCACTGAGTGAAAACTTTTGCATATCTTGGTGCAAAATTTTCCAAGAATCGGGGATGGAATAATCACATAGCGATGGCTCAAAGTAAAGGAAATGTTGCACTCAAAGAATTCCAAGAGAAAAGATTATTACAAATTAATATTCGGAATCTCTTAAATTAGCTGTTTTCTACACCGAAACATGGTGAAAAAATAGATGGGAATGGGAAACTACTACTACTTCCAACATAGAAACGTAACGGTCGCCCAGAACATATAAGGTCTGACTTCATGAAATATTTAGGAACATTTCTAGGAAAGGTACCGTACAAGAATAATAACCCCTGCCCCACTTCCATATCGGTCGATACCCAATCACAAACCAGTTCGCGCAGCGACAGCCAATCAGAAGCCAGCGCGCGAAACAGCCCCCTCCACTACCCCCAACCGCGGCCTGTAAATGGAGCGGCAGAGACCAACGCGGCGTCAGTCGCCAGTCAGCCACCGGCCCGGACACTTCGCCCGAGACCTCGCCACTGAAGATGCCCACCGCAGTCGTGGGCGAAACGTTTGGCATCCCAGAGCCAATTGGACCACGGCCCATCAGCCCGGAAGACATGAAGAATATTTCTAGGAAAGGTTCGGACCATTAGGAAAACGAATGGACAACTTAATGGCCCTATCGACTAAATTCACTACTGCAGACCTTTTCATAGAAACAGAATGACAAGTTGAAGCTCATGTGAACAAAAAAAATGTAACACTATAATATAAGTTAAGTGAAACATTACAGAGATCTAACATGTATATTTCCATTAACAAATGTAAAATTCTATAATCAAATGTATAGCTTATCTTACACAGCGAACGGTTTTATAATCGCTCGTAACTCGGAAAATGATTTTTTAAACTATTTCATTTTTGAAGACTTAGTTATGTGGGTGCTCCACTCCATAAAATGGATTGCCAAAAAAAAGTACAGAAACGAAATATATGTAAAATTACTTTGAAGGAAAAAAAGAAATAATCTTTCATGTTAAAATTAAAGGGATTGATTGATTTTCTGTGCAATACAATCTCGAGACATAGCAATAATATTTAGAATAGAATAGTTACTTTCGCACAGTACCGGGCACATAATGCTGTAATGGACAGTGTCTTGGCTTTATTAAAAATATTTCATGAATTATAATGATAATTATTGTTGTTCTTGTTTTGTTATTTTTGTTACCATCATCATAACTATTTCAGCGGTTGTTGGGAGAGCACACCTTCTTTGGGTTCAGGAGAATGGTGCCGTCCCTGGCGCCCTTTCTCATGCAGGGGAGCAACAGTGGGGACACCACTGAAGATTTACAGTTCGAAAGCGGTCTTTCTGACAGTGAAGGACCCCAAGAACACCCTCAGCTACCTGACTTGCTCTCCCCTCCTGAGAACGGCGTGGTATGCTACCAGAACTCGCTTGCCGAGAATCCTGCTGCAGGCATTGTACCTAATTCCCTTTCTGGATATGGAGAGCAAGTGTGCTCATGTAATCCAGTATATTACACTCCGATTATGGAAAGTTGTGTGGGGCAAGACCAACAGTTAACATATGGATCTTCTTATACTGCCATTCCGAATTCAGACGCAATGGGAGTATTTATGGATCATGACCAATGGGGACAATTATATGACTCGTACCCGATTAATATTCCAGGAAACCATCTATATCCCGGACTAGAAGGTAAATCAGTACTACGTTTTAGAAGTAGACAGTTTATGTAGTTACGAGGTGCCCTGAATTGGCTCCGAGATAGATAGATAGATAGATTTATTAAAGTTCGCTTTGAGCTAATGCTCGGTGGCAAACATGATAA
>BOPP01000457.1:198630-223962 GCA_017312745.1 Gryllus bimaculatus
CTCCTGGTCTCATTTGGTCTCCTGGTCTCATTTGGTCTCCTGGTCTCATTTGGTCTCCTGGTCTCATTCGGTTACCTTGTCTCATTAGGTCACCTTGTCCCCTTGTCCCGTGTTTTTTCAGCGTCTTCCTACAACTACTATTGTGAAGATAGTGAATTTTTAATCAGATAAAATTAGTTGTTCACAATCAGTTTTTTAATAAAAGTCATCTAAACTTTTATGAAAAGATTAGTAGTTTTAGCGCAATTTTGAGTGAAATACGAGTAAAATAAAAAATATTTAAAATAACATTTTCCCAATATTTACTTCATATATTTACTTCCGCCGTTCTGTACGGATAGTGCTAAATTTCCTCAATAAAACAAAAATAGTACATTAGAAACTAGTGGTGTAACAGATTGGCAGAGACTTTCTTGTTTTAGATTTGTATTTCCTATGGTTTCGGCTAGATATTTGAACTTGCCACACATACTCTTGCCTTCTGCTATCTATCGTCGTCGAAAATATTTTTTACATTAGTTTAAACTTTTCGGTTTCTTAATTGTAGGATGGAAATATTATTTTAAGAATATTAAATAACAGAAATTCCTCGTCATAAATGGCAATTTTTTGAAGAACTTTTAGCCATATCAAAGAAAATGGCGCTACTGTAAATTCGACATTTAAACCACATTTTCCCAGAAAATAGTTCAGTTTTCGAAAAACTTCGTTAGCAGACATTTGAAACACATTAACTTACTTATACAACAGTGTTTACAAATTGCTGGAAATGTACATATTATAAGCATCAGAAATCTTTAAAAAATTATATTTGTGAAAGTTTTCAAAAAATAAAAATACCCCAAAACGACTTAGATCATATTAAAGAGTGTAATTAGCACTATCAATTCAAACGTTTGAAGAAACAATTGGAGCCAATTCTTAGATGATGGCGTTTGAGCGTTAATGAAAATAGAAGATTTTGAGCTAGTTTTCATAGAAAACAGAAATTCAATACGTGAGTTTTCGAGAATCATTATTTGACATTATTTAAAGCATGTGTACTTGCAAATGTAACAACGTGAACAAATCGCCGCTATTGTAAATATTAATGACGTGTGAGACAAGTACAAAAATTACATTTTTTAATTTTTGAAAAACCAAACAAAAGAATAGAGCAATGTGGCGTTTGTGTCATCTTTTAGATAAAATTTAGCTCTATACCTGCCAGAAGTTAAAAAAAATTGAAGTCATTAGTGAGAATATCTTATTTTTGTAATTGCTTAGAATTACACATACTGCACGCAATATTGTTCGCAACTACTAATTTTTTAAAAGGTGTACATAAACACAATGAAAGAATTCACAATGGAGAACACATTTTATATGAAGGAAAAATCTCTATCTTCATTTTTGTACTTGTAAGTAGACGCCCGACAAATTTCATAATTTTTAAATTTTCGAAAATTCAGAATTAACTGCGAAAGTAGGTTGTACGCCAACGTTATAAGAATATTTTACTCGTTTTTTAAGGAAATTTAAAGTACAAATTTGGAGCCGTTTGTGAGAAAAAATTCAAAATGTCTGGGGGGCTCTATGTAAAGTACCCCCAAATTTTGAAGAAATCTGCGTACGGAAAAATGCTACGTAAGATTTAGGCGCTAGTGGTGTTTACAGACAGACGGAAAAACACTTTTTCGGTATCAGGGGACCCCAAAACGTGTATTTCCGTTGCAATATAGAAACCTTTTTTCTACAGCAATACATAACTTTCCCTATTTGAAGGGAAATATATTCAATACTCTGAATTTAAAAGATTAAGTTGTTCCAAAAATTTGAAATTTCCACTGGAGTACCTTAACTTGTATGGGTGCTTTTCGCTCTGTACACCATTGAATAGGTATTTACTAGGCTGTCCGGGTGACACCGCGCCATGGCGAAGGTGCCGACGTTTCGGTCGCCATGGAACGCGCATTACGCGTAATTACGCCCCAAGGAAGGTCGCAGAATGGCGACCGAAACGTCGGCACCTTCGCCATGGACGAGGCGTCACCCGGACAGCCTAGTAAATGGGCGTAATGCCTGAGGAATGTCGCAGAATGGCGACCGAAACGCCGGCACCTTCGCCATGGACGCGGCACCACCCGGACAGCCTAGTAAACACTGATTCCGGCCTCGGAAGCCTACGTTCTCACCATTGAATATGTCAAAAGCGTGTCTACATCTGCAACAAATTCACAGCTGGCTTCACGGTCTGGAGGTAGATGTTTCATTTTTATGAAAGAACAAATTGCTACACCAACTGCATCACTGAACACTTGAGCTGCCAACTTCACTTTAATTTTCTAAACACTTTCACTCACTTCCACATGCAAATCTGTGTTCTTGGGGTGTATCGTTCGTAATTTTTTTCTTTTCCTCCGAGGAAAAAAGGAGAGTCATTTCTCACATCTAATAACACACAAAACCTGATTGTGTGTACATTAGTCACATACCAATACTCTCACTATATAATTTATTTCTTGCAAAACTTCAACACATTCATAAACTGCAACATAAACTGCAAGAAAGTTTCCTTTAGTATTCCTTTCCTTTAGTATTAAATTTTCTTTCCACTTTTTCTTTCTTTCAGTTCTTAGAATGTTCAATGTATTTTCCAACTAGTGTAAATTATTAGTAACCTTTGTTGTAAAATCAAAAGAATATTCACGTTTTAATGTATTTGCTTTTCTACTTGTACTAGAAAACTGATGATGATGGCTAAGCCATCGAAAGCTGGTTTTTTAATAAATAATATTGTTGGCAATGACGACGCATATAATTATTTCATTTCCGCTATAAGATAAGACAGTTTTCCGCCAAAACCTGTACGTCCTTGGACTGTGATAGAATACGTTCCGAGTAAAATTTTTTAACTCTGATGGATAGCTCTTAACAAATTTACTAATTTGTCAGAACTTCAGTAGCAGTTTAAAGAGATTGTATGTGCCAGAAGTCATATATTTTGCATCCGATTTCAAAAGCCTATTTAATTCCTTATTTTGTGTGAAAATCTAATTTTTACCTTCAGCCGAGTTGTTTCTAAAAAGCTTAGCTCTTAACTTGGACAAGTACGCTTATATCTATTAATCTGGTCAATCTAGTTGTTCTTGGAGTTGGCTGGCTTCGAAACAAATGTCTGGGCAGACTTAGAGGCGTCCTTTGTTTTGGGGGTGCATGCAGACGCTAAATCTTCATGAGTAGGAACAGGAAACAAATTACTTGGCCCAGGCATGTTTACATCCGTAGTAGTATTGATGTCCCAAACATGTGTTGCAACACTAGCTGTAGTAAAAAGTACATCTTCTGAAATCAAACAAGAAAACAAGATAAAATTATATTCATCTTTTATTACATGTGTATTTTACACGTAATTATTTTACAACGAACCAATAGTGTTTACATCCCCATGATTGACATCATGGGAAGCAGATGAATTGCTACGCACAGGCATGTCCTCATCCAGGGCCAAAGAATCCACAAGCAATGGCCCAGTTTCTGAGCGGAAAGAAAAATCTAGTGATAATTTTAAATATTTTGTTCAACTAAACAATAGAGTCCATGAGTAATATATCTCCAGGATATTCATCATTGGAAAAATTTGAATTGGCACAGACATGTTCCCACCTTGTACAGGACCTTCACAGTCAGAGATATTCTCACTAGGCATTGATGCATTTTCTAAACGAAAAGGGCAAAAAACGATTAGGTTATTTCTTTTCAGTCGTCAGTGTTGTGATTAGATGATTTCACTACTACAAATTTTGGCAGGGCTAATATTCCACAATTGTTGAGTTAGCAGTAGGTTTCAATAACGTGTATGGATGAGTTCTTTGAATCTGGCTCTCGGGAAAATGTGCACTACATAATCTCAATGACCTTCCTTCTTCAGGGGTCTTTTCAAGAAGATTCTCTCTCAAAGAACATTTCATCCAGTATAAACACGTAAAGAAGTCTACATTCTCAATGATATTAGGATTACATAGCCTATCAAGTCTTAAAGTACAATTATCTGGGCTCACAACCTGCAGTTTTGAAAAGTCAAATACTAAAATGTGCATTTATCTCCATGGAAGATTGGAGTTTTTATATACATGACTACATCTGAATTAGGGTAAATTCTGAATGAAAATAATTGCACTGGTTACATTCACTGACAACCCACCATCAATGATTCCTTTAAATCCAATTTTCTCACAATGTTTACATTGTTCTAACTGCTGTATTCTTTATTTTTTATTTGCAATATAATGTAATTTACTTTATAGTAAATACTTAAAAAATAATTTCTCTGCACGATTAATTAAAACAATAGTTACAAATAATTAAAACAAGTAATAACTTGTAATAACAAGTATAAATAATATACTCTGTATAAGTAATTACAACACGTCTTATATTCATATCGGCAAATTAGCAGCTCCACCACTCCACGTGAACACGATAGTAGTAAACAAACAACTGAGGACAGCTGAAGCAGGTGGGACCTCAGATACAGGCATATACGTTCGAAAAAGGGCAGCACCATCGGGCAACAAACGTGTTCTTCAGGAAAGATATGGAGTTAGGCAACCTTGCATTTATCCATGGTCTAATTCTAACAAAGCTCGAGAAGCGCAAGCGGAAATTTTGTCAAGGAACATCATTTTTTGTTCTGAAGCGTGAGGATTTTCAAAAGAAATAAGGAGATTTTGCACCTCAGTAAAAGTGGAAATTAAACAGCAAACATTACATTTGCGAAAATATCTTCAGCAGTGAAAATATTGTTATGAGAAATGAGGTAAGAACATACTATGAATTAGTATCATTACACTGTGTGTAGTAAGCACAGTAAGTATTCCTTACTTATGTATCAATGTGAAAAACGCATTTAAAAATGTCCAGTAGTATAACTGTATAATTAAAAAAATATTCAATGTATTTAACTGTTTTTGACGTCAAATGCATGTAAAGATAAATAAAATATTAATGTATAATGTGTTGTAATAGCTGATTTGCATAGTACTATTGAAGTAATTTGTATTTTAAAGTTGTAAATAAATATTTGTAATAGTACTGAGTTATAAAAAATACAGAATTTTCGTGTAAAAAATTATATACTAAGTATTAAATACCCCTGGCGTAATCATAAATACCTAACTCATGTCCAGTGCAACGCACAGGGAAACTAGGAACTAGCCTCAGTTTTGATTCAAATAATCCGAAAAGAAAAAAAAATGCTTGTTGACACGTCTCTTTTTTTACGTCGTGAATCAGCAAAATGCCATGGTTCATTTTGAAAGAGAGGTTCATGAGCCGATTTTTTAAATGAGCCGGCTCTTCTGAACGTCTCATGGATGAATCTCCTGTACCTAGTGATTCAGTCAGTGACTCAGTCGGCCCATGGCCGTCAGAGGGGGACAGCGCTCCGTTCGTGACTGAGTAGTGGCAAGTGAGATGTGAAAGGGAACTGAGAGCTTTGACCGCAAGGAATTTGCACCTCTACAAACAGTGTAGGGTGAGTAATCAATGTACGTTTTAATCTTACTAATAATACTTCATTAGAAAGCGAATTTATTAGAATTTATTTATTTAGTCAAAAAACAGTAGAAAGTCTGTGACGTATGGGGAGAAGATCTGCGCACGTTTTCTTGAGTTCCAGAATCTCTTCCCATCGTTTTAACTATAAACAGTTGAAAAATGAATAAATGTTTAATAATAATATTTTAAAAAGCGTGAAATTAGCAACATTTGAAAAACTAGACATTTTTGTTCCCGAGTTATAGAAAACATTCAAAAAGGTAAACGAACTGCAGATTCGATTTTTAAGCATTGCTAGCAAAATAGTAACTCACCCTCAGTTCTACTACCACAACAAGAAAAAGGAGAACTCAACAATACGAGCGCATAGTGAAGTTACATTTGTGTTCAAAATCAAACCAGGGGCCATCTCAGCATTTGCTCAATGGATCAGTGAAAATGGACAAAAAACCTTAAGAAGGTCATTGACCCGGAAGCTGAAGTAGATTACTTGTTACAGGAATATTAAGTTGTTTTTTTTAAATTATACAATATAAATATAAACTAATTCATTTTATATAGTTTTTTTGATAAAATAAAAATTATTTTTCTTTTTCGATGATCAGTTTAGTTGATAATTGTTTAGAAACGGTTATGCAGCAGAAAATATTTTACTTTTAACTTAAATTTGTGTAAAATTTTTAATTGTTTAATGTCATCTGGCAATGCGCTGTAAAGTAACGTACATGTATTGTTTGTATTTTTCTTGTAGAGAGCTACTGATACTGGTACTTGATGTACGTAATTTCTACGATGTGTGCTGTAGTTATAAATATCAGTCTTACATGAAAATGTTCCCACCGTTAAGCAAGTCAGTTTTCACAAATATTACAGACTCGTAAGTAAATAGACAAGACAATGGTTAAATTTCAAGCACAATGAAAAGAGGCTTCCAGAGATTAGGTGGATGGCATTTTTTTATTATTCGGAGAATTTTCTTTTGCAATATAAATGTGTTCTAAAGGATGAGCTTCCCAAGAATATTATGCCATATTTCAGGCAGGAATGTACATTTGCAAAATACACGCAATGAGCTGCATAAAGGCTGACAGAATTTGAAAGAATTCTGAATGCGTAACATAATGTTCTTAATTTAGTAATTAATTCTGTTATATGTACATTTTATTTAATGTTTCACTGAATTGAGGGATCTAGAAACTTTGTTACTTAAACATCAGCTATTGAGCGTTCTTAAAACGAAAGTGGAGGCAAAACACGTGCAACACTTATTATCATTAGGAATAAAGATGACAAAAAAAGTCGAATGAAGCAAAAAAGTCGTTGAAAGCATGCCCCGACGTATTAATGCTTTAATTAATGCTAAAGGTTCTCACACAAAGGTTTAGTACGTTTGTAGTTTCTTGAATTCTATTCCTTAGTTCTGTTTTAAGGTTTTTCTAATAAATATCATTTTGCACATAATTTGTCCACGTCTGTGAGTATGTTGTAACGTACCCTCCTCTCACGTCCATTCTTCCAGGGTATGGCGCCAGGTCTACACTGCAGACAGCCGCAGACAATGTCCACAAACCTACCTGTCACGTCGATCTCAGATATCTGCCGAAGATTTTTATGGGATTGATCCCAGTAGAGTTGACAACACTTTTAGGGCCTCTGGGTAATAATTTCGGAATCAGACATCTCGGTGCTATTTACTGACTAAAAGGCGTTGTTTCATTCAATGTGATTCCTGAGGGGAATCCACATTATTTATTTAAAAATTAATCGTGTTGATACAAGTTTCTTTCAATTTTAGTTTTTATTTATGCCCTTAAATTAATCGAAATTAAGCAATAAGATTTTCATGCATTAGTTCAGCCTCTTTTTCTTGACTTGTTAACAATTTGTTTAGAAATATTTAAATTTGTTGGATGAAAATATTGAAATCTTCCATCACGCGCTTCTTGTGCATTTAGCGTCCTAGAGTCACGTTTAAGCGTGGGTCGATATTGCGGACTCCGTCCGCTATCGGGTGCCCAGGACGAGTGCTCGCGATGCCCGTCGACGTAACGTAGTCTTTCGAAGCGCCCCGACAAGACTGGTCTGCGCGTCGATGCTAGGCGCAGTCGATTGTTGTGGGCAGCGCCTATTGATCGTCTCGTAAGTTGGAGTTGGCGGCGAGAACTTGCCGGCCATATCGAAGAAGCGAAATCTACTTGCCGCCTGTTTTATGTCTGGACGGTTTCTGTTTCAAGTTCTGCTCTGTCTGACCGATAGTCGCGTTCTCCTTGAAGTCTAAATGTGTTCTGTTTGACGCCTAGTAATGTAATGTGGCTTCCTGTGATGCGCTCACTGGGCATCTTGTCAATACGGATCACCAACTATACGCTTACTTACTGGCCGGCTTCCAGTCGTCATCTCAACTTTCTAACTACTGTCTTCGCTCAACATTTAATCTTCACTAACTCTCAGCCTTCACCTGACTGACTCGACTCGCTGACCTCTTTATCTGATTGTTTGCCTGGCATTTCCCGTCTTCCGAGGCTCACCCTCCCAAAATCTCTCACTCGCTGGCTGCCAGACGTATTGTCTCTTTCTTATCGACCAGACGGCCGCTCCCTTCGCTCATCACTGCCCTAACCCCGCGCCACCCGCCGCAGCTTCCCCGCCCAGTTCCCCACTGATTTACCGCCATTGGTTCGTCGCCACCGTTACGGCTCGTGCGCCAAAGGGGTGACGTAACCGTGACGTTTAATCTTCACTACTTCACACGGGGAGACGGGGAGACTATATGAAAACTCAGGAGTGACGTCTGAAAGAGGTGTATCGAAAACGTGAACAGCAACGTAGCCATATCGGTTCGACAGTGTAATACTGGTATGGAAATTTTAAAAAGAGGAACTGAAAAAAATCATCCTATTAATGAGATTGTAATGACAAAGTGCATATATTATTTTGTTCAATTTTTTGCGTGTTGCGTATTTATCTACGTTATAAAGAACCGCCTCTGACCATGAGATATATACTCGTAAAATTAATAACTAGAGAGCGGTTTTGTATGATTTTGCATATTTTTTTCTCTTGCTTCAGGACCTAGCTACGTGAAATTTGTTGACATTTGATTAGAATTGGATGCTATGTAGATTAATATGGTAGTGCATATTTGGCCGAAGTTGTTCTGTTAGTGCATATTCGTTATTATATATGTGCATATGTTGCATATTTCCTTATAATAGAGACCTATCTCTAAAACCGTTCATCTCTTCAACAATTTATTTATTTGTGAGCCTTTATTGTTTAAAAAGAGCTTGTCAAACTGCAGGAATAATACAGAAAGAAGAAAGAAAATGAACTTCCTAATGTTAAAAACAGAAAATCACTGGGCTTGTGCGTTTGACAATATGCGTATATTATTTGTAACATCCTGCAATGCAGCACTAACATTGCCGAAATAAAGTGAAATTGTAAGATGAAAATACATTGACGTTATACTATTGTGTTTATTCCCTATTGTATAGATGATACAATATTTTTGCAATTGTAGGGTATTTTTTAAACTGGGCAGAAAAATTCAACAAGACATACTTCACTAGGTGAATATGTACTTAAAATATTTTCCCTGAAAAGTAAGATTATGTTATGTTTGCACAAAACTATATATTTTTCCAAACATTATTCTCCTGAAATTTTATCAAGAGATGTTTCTACAGTTTCTAAAAATATATTAAACAATCGGTATTAAAAATCATTGAAACACTCATGCAGCACAGACCTGGTTGCATTAACATCAAGAGATTCAAACACGTAGACGTCAGCCCCTTCGACCTCTTATGAAGACTAGAAATTAGCAGTAATAACAATAATAATAACAACAGCAACAACAACAACAACAATAATAATAATAATAATAATAATAATAATAATAATAATAATAATAATAATAATAATAATAATTGTTCATTCAATATTCATATTTACTTTAATGAGAAAATACACGTTGAAAATAAGACTAGTTTAACTGAAGAGTTAAAAATTACTTTTCTTGGATAAAATTAGTAAAAAATAGAAGATACAAAAATAAAATTTTACAAAACAATGTCTATACCTGTTCTTTTGTGTGGCAGTGAATGGTGGCTATTTAAAGAGAGAGACAATAGCAAAATCCAAGCAACTGCAATGAGATTTTTCAGAAAAGTTAAGTTTGCACATAGATATGATGATATCTGAAGGAGATATCTGAAATAATGAAGAAATGAAGATATGTGAAAACACCTGGACATTTATAAGATAAATGAAGAACGAGGAAAGAATGAAAGATTCGTGGAGACCACTCGAATGGACGCCAATTGAATCCGCCATTTGGCAACGCTCTTTCGACCTACCGCACTATGGTTTCTGGGACACGATTCTGAGGCACAAATGCAATTTTTCAACTTTCACAAATGAACTTTCTGGGTACCATAATGTGAAGTAAACACTTCTTCGTTGTGTGTTTTGCATCCACTTTGTTGATTGTGTGCCGCCCCCCTTGCCGCGGGGCATGCTTGTGAACTTAGTACTTCCCCGTTCGGTCTCCACGTCTAAGAGCTATCCACAAGCCAAGGTGAAGTTTTAAAGTGTGCTCTCTTTGTAGGTTTGTTTTTTAATTTGAAATTGGTAATTTTCTTATCCCCCATGAGTATTTTTCATAGCAATTACTTTTAGTGCACAAATCAATTCAAAGCTCCTAAATTGTCATTTTCTCCATTGCTGTGAATTTTAGTTTTATTGAAAATAACTTCAAAATTTGAATTGCCTTTTAAGCCTTTTTGCCTTTTTTTGCCTGAAAGGGTTTTACGGGCTTGAGGTACAGCTTATTCTGTTAGCAGGTTACTATAAATGTTTCGACTGCAAGTTTCAAATACCAGAAAGTGCAACTCTTGAAAAGAGAAAGGATTTTTCTTTAGACAAGCATCGTTTTAGTAATAAATTCTTATTCGATTTGTGACGTACAGTTCGTGATAGAGATACACATATTACGCTAATTAACTACTATATAATTGAGAATATGAAATATAAAGCAAATTCATTGAATAAATAGAAAGTTTGTGACAAAATTTGCAATTTGTACCTAAATGTTGAAAAAAGATAAACGAAATTATTTTTTTAGAGAAATTTTGTGTTTTCTCAAGACTAATTTCTTCATTAAAATAAAACGAATGCTATATTTTTTATATTTTAATCAACATCGCCTTCTGTTTTGCAAAAAATGAGTTAAGACCAAAAAGGTGGAATCTTCCCAGTGGTTACACCAAAGTGTCTGGTTTAATTGAGCAAGCGATAAGTATTGCAGCACATTACAAAAAGGCGAAAAACAGTTGCTTCAAAAGAATATACGACTATTAATAGATAAAAAAGTTAGAAGAATGTGTTTCAAGCGAAACAAGTTTTTTGTAGACAATGGAGAGAAGAGCTGGGGCTTATTTGACATAATTTAAGTAATCATCAATATTTGAGTATAAGAATTAATTTACTTTAGACAATAATTTAAGAATGTAACGATATTTGAAACACAAACAGCGTAGCATCTATCCCGACTAGAAGATTTGTAATTTTAAATATACAAGTCTATAATCTACATATAGACCGTTTCTACTAACGACGTTAGTGGAGGTACTTCCTTTACAAAATATTTTGTAACACACATCGACAGGAATAGTTTTTTTACATAAACGTATTCAGCATATAGACTGTATTCTAAATGGTAGCAATATTAATGCGGAAATTATTTATAGTAATAGTTTGGAAGGCATTTTGTTGGCTTTCCAATGTATACGCAAAAATTCAATATTTCTGCGAATCGGTGCAAATCTTCTTTTGCAGCCATTCTGATAACAATCCGTTTGCAGACAAAGATGATGCCATTAAAATATACAAAAATACCATTAGGTTATTTGGAGAAGAGGGGTCATATGTAAGAAATAAAATATACAAGTATGATCGATAGTATCGGACTAGAAAAACAGGCCGAATAATTTGGAATAGATTTTCAATAAAGCAATAGACGCTTCAGTTGCAATGATTTCTAGCATTAATTGAATGGGTCGACGCCAGAACGGTAAAAATGACATTTTTCAAGAAATTCAGTTAGAGCTCTATTTTCACAGTCTGGGTCCAAACTTATGAATGGAAGACTGTTATCAGTGATTAATGGCATCTACCGTTATCTAGTGGCAAGCGGTACAACTGAATTTAATATTTTGATTTGTGAAGGCACCGCCACAATGGTACAAGTAGTTATATGGCTGACAATCCTTTTGACTGTTTCCTATTCGTGTTCGAAGACGAAAAGTGTTCTTAATGTGAGTGATAATGCCTGTAAAAGTATTGATTATGGTTCTAAAACGTCTGATGAAGATATATGAGCAATGACTCGGTTGATGATAAAAGTTATGTTCGTCAGAAAACTTAGTAAATTTCGAAGCTAGTTTGCAATACTAGAGAGGTAGATTTCACAGTTTTAATGTACCGTGCTTCTCTTGAAAACCTTAGACCGGATTTTTTATTCGATCAGCACACCTTGGGTTACAATAATATTAACTTTTTAGTTCCCCCAAAAATGCATCACTGCGAAAATGATAGTGTCACTTATACCACTGTCACTGAAGTATTTAACATATGTTCAGTGTGAGAAATTCACTAGTACTATTACGCTAATAACTTGTAGATGCCAGCTTATTAAATGAGCGGTAGAAAAAATATAAGAAAATTAAACACCATTAATGAATAGCTACGCAACGCTACGTTACGCTACGCAACGCTACGCTACGCAACGCTACGCTACGCAACGCTACACAAAGCTACGCTACGCAACGCTACGCAACGCTACGCTACGCAACGCTACGCTACGATGCGCAACGCTACGCTACGCTACGCAACGCTACGATACGCAACGCAACGCTACGATACACTACGCTACTCAACGCTGCGCTACGCAACGCAACGTTACGCAACGCAACGTTACGCAACGCAACGTTACGCAACGCAACGTTACGCAACGCAACGCTACGCAACGCAACGCTATGCAACGCAACGCTATGCTACGCAACGCAATGCTACGCAACGCTATGCTACGCAACGCTATGCTACGCAACGCTATGCTACGCAACGCTATGCTACGCAACGCTATGCTACCCAACGCTATGCTACGCAACGCTACGCCACGCAACGCTACGCTACGCAACGCTACGCTACGCTACGCAACGCTACGCTACGCAACGCTACGCTACGCAACGCTACGCTACGCAACGCTACACTACGCTACGCAACGCTACGCTACGCAGCGCTACGCTACGCAACGCAACGCTACGCTACGCAGCGCTACGCTACGCAACGCTACGCTACGCAGCGCTACGCTACGCAACGCTACGCAACGCTACGCTACGCAGCGCTACGCTACGCAACGCTACGCTACGATTTTTTTCCTAACAGAAGCTATTAGTGATCTTTTCATCAACAGAAAAGTGGACACTGAATAGCAGAAGATAAGTGGTTGACTGTCACATGGATGCAGTACTGGAAGTCTGATCCAAAGGCAGTCTTCTTCAACGAGACATAGATTTTCGCAAGCTAAGATGAACTTCCTTGTAGGCCTGGTAAAATACCAATTCATCTCTCACTCTTCGACATGCACCAGTTCAAATTAAGACAACTGAAATTAATGACTTGTTTTCATTTCTGCAGTTCATTCCTGCACCACGGTTTCTACAAGAATCGACGTCCAATGGAACACCAGCCACGACGTCGTGGCTGCCCTAGAGATCTATTTTGAAAACGTCATCCACGTAGGACATCCTTGTGTGAAAACGGACAATAAAAAAAAGGATTCTCAGCCAACAAGTGATGATGAATGCTACCTTGAAGGCTATGAAAGGGACGAAGAACAGTGTGAAAATACTCTTTAAACTCAATACTCTTTAAAATCGTATGGGTACAAGTGATGTTTCTCAAAAACATTTAACAAAAGGCATTTTGAAGTCATAGTAATACAAGCGAACAATAATCTTTTTTTAGCATGAAACATTACACTTAGAAGATTTTCATATACACATCAGAATACTTTGTCAAGTGTATAACCATATGTGTGATTATTTTTGTGTTTAATCAAAATAATGGCTTTACGTTGGCACTGACCTTTCCTTTAAACACCTGTTTCTCAAAATATGGCAAATGTTTGTTATATCATTCTGGTTTCCATCCATTCAATTTAGAAAAGAGGACTAGATGATGATGATGAAAAGAGATTAGAGGATTGATTGGCGAATTTGTGCATTGATTGGCAGATTTGTGTATTGATTGGCGGATTTGTGTATTGATTGGCGGATTTGTGTATTGATTGGCGGATTGGTGTATTGATTGGCGGATTGGTGTATTGACGGGTGGATGGATGGGTGGATGACGAGTGGATGTCTTTTCTGAACAAGTAGTCATCGTATTAACTGACTTTTCCGAAAATGATTCTTTCGTGTTGCCGAACAGTGTATAAGGAATCCACTGGAACAATTCACGGGCGAGAGTCCATCCATTCTGCTGCTACAAAAGAGGCCAAGAATCACAAATTTTCAACTACGTGATCATTTCAAATGACTTAGAAGCACTCCACCTCGGCAGTGAATTAGTTCCCAAAGTTGTTGATCGGGTTCTTGAAAACGAATATCCCTGAATTAAAAAAGTTACCTATATGCCTAATGTATCCGCGTCACATTATGAACATATACAATGTCATGAATTTGAGTTACACGAAGAAGTTTTCGGTGTTCCAGCAGAATGATCGTTTTTTGCGACATCATACGGTGAAGGTCCTAGCGATGGGCTCGGCACGATTATACGATTGGCTGCACGTGCAAGTTTGCATTTACCTTCTGATAAGCATCTCCTAACTCGTGTGCAGTTCTATAAGTGGTTTCGACGAAATATTACAGATATAGACATTCAATTCGCCGATTAAGATATCATTGCAGCCCAGAGGAAAAAGTGAAATTCACGATTTGAACATGCAAGAACTCTTACTGGAATTCAAAATTTTCATTCATGCGTCCCACATGCGAATGACAACGTAAAAATGAAGATACATTCGTTTCAAGGCGAAGTGCAATTGTTCAACGTGGCCGGAAAGCACCATTGAGCAAAACGCCAGCCCCACCAATTTCTTCTAGATAACTGGATGAAAATAATTTTGTAAATATATTTTTACGGTTATAATTTTCACGATGAAAACACAATTCGATGGAATACAAAACGAAGCCAACAAGCGGATGATGATTACAAAAAGAAGCTAAAGGAAAATTCTTTGTTGACAGGAAAATCTAAAAAGACTGTATATGATTTTCACTTCTTGATATTAAAAATAAATAACTTCGTAGTTGTATTACCCCTTCAAATATTGTCATTTTTTTAAGTTAAAATTTCAACAAAAGGGATAAGTATGTGAAATGAAACTTTATGCAATGTTATACCTAAGTGTTACCAACATTTCTCCAAATTTGTGCCATGTTGATCATGGAGTTTTTGAGAAATTAATTTTTTTCCAGAAAATCCTATTTTTTAAACTTTTAAAATTTAGGTTCCAAGAATTCCAAAAATGAAGTCTGTTTGGCTGCGCGTCTGTTTGGCTGCGCGTCTGTTGGGCTGCGCGTCTGTTGGGCTGCGCGTCTCTACCCCAATATTATCAGATCGACGTGGCCAAACACGTAAGACTTTTAAATGGATATTAATATTTGTGGGACCTCTACATTAAAACCTCAACAATATTTTCACAAACATGTCTTCATTTAATAGATTAAACTGTTTCCCTTGGAAGTGTTCATTAAAGAGTTATAAAGCTCGTACTGGTCACATTTCATTAAAATATCTGAAGTTTTGAAAATTGCAAAAGTTCAAACATTATTTGGGTGTTCCTACAACTACAATATTGGAGATACAGACTTTTACCCAGAATTAATTCCGTTCCTTAAAGTATCTTCTTTAAATAGTGTTATGTAAAAGTTTTAAGAAATATGAGTAATTTTCGCATACGTTTGCATGTAACATGTAATTTACAAAATTCATAAAAACGGCTTATTGTGTCTTTATATTTTGTCATCGGTAATCATCGTAAGTAAGACACCTAAAATGACGCAGAACCCATTTTCGGCGAACGTTCTGAATTTGTGAATGTTGCAAAAATCTGTCATTCCAAAACTATGATATAGATGATTCTTCTATTAATGAGCTTTTTCTATTAATGAATCATGTTCTAGAATATGAAATTTTTTATTTATTTGAAATAAAATATTGTTTGAAAAATTGGGGATATTTTTCTCGTACGTTTTGCATCGAACATGGGCAAAATGTAATTTATATTTTTCCGTCAAAGACTTCAATTTTCCCCTAAAATTTTTAGGTAAAGAATAGGAAGCCTAAATAATTATGCAGGTCACATTTTATAAATATATATTAGGGTTTGTTTTGTTGTATTTATTTTTCCACGTGTGCACTTATTTTCCTTGTTTAAAAAAACACGAGAATCCTACGCCTGATATCTATTTCTACAATGATGCCAAAGTCGAAAACACCACACCATTTCTTACAAAGGCACATTTTATTTTAACTCTATGAATTGTCTAATACCGCAAAAGTTGCAATGCGAAGTTAAATGTGCTCTTTGAGAACCACTAGTTATTGTAGAGAAGGATCTTTAAACTTACCCCTCTGTTTTATGGTACGTTTTCAAACATTGTTATAGGATTTTTTATGTTTTTGTGCTCTAACGGAATCTCCTATAAAGTTTATATTATATCAGTTTTTAAAATAGTTTTCCATTCCATATTACGTTTTTAAAATTCTGTTTCATAACCTTTCATAACCTATGTCAAGTGGCCAAAGGTTCAAGGACACTTTGCCGCGCCATCCTCATTATTATGGAAAGGAAATGAGGAAAACTGGATTGTATTCATGAATGGTATACACATAAGTGCTTATGTAAATTTACTACGAAACACGTTTTACACAAAAAAGCTGATTCAGTTTCGAATAACTTCTTTTTCTCGACAATTTGTCTTTAGCAGATGAGAGTAGAAACGGAAGAACAGTTCTCTTTGCGGATGATACGAATATTCTTTGCAGTAAAGAAACCGTAAATAGTACAATATCAGATATTTCAAATTGGTTCTCTAATAACAAATTAATTCTAAATGAAAAGAAAACTGTTTCAATGCAGTCCTCCACTTCAAATAACAGCTCAGGACTGCACTGAAATTGAACGGCGTGCCATTGATTAATGTTAAGATAACATTTTTAGGTCTTTCAATTCAGTCAAACCTTCAATGGAACATCCATTTAAATGAACTGAACACTAAATTAAGTCTTTTCTGCTACGCTTTCAGAATTCTTTCAAGTTCAGTCAGCCTCCACACTGCTCGTTATGTATATTTCGCGAATGTTCATTCCCGCCTGAGATATGGCATAATATTCTGGGGAAATACATCTTATAGCTCTCAGACTTTTAGATTACAACAATGAATTGTACGAATAATAAGTAAATCCCACCCACGTGATTCTTGTAAACTACTCTTTATTAATCTAGGTATTTTACAATTACCTTGTCTCTTAATATATGAATCAGTGATTTATGTCAAAAATGACTTACTTAAGAGCGGGAATATTTTCAGAACACGCCGTTGTCCCAAACTACAACACTCGATGTAGTATTCATATTAATCAGGTAACAGTGTCAACAGCTCACTACAAAAAAATGCACATATGATACATGTACATTATTTTACAACACCTTGTCAGATGACATTAAATTATTAAATTCGATACAAAAGTCCCAAGTAAAATCTTTTCTGCTGCACAACTGTTTCTATACAATTAGAGACTATGCCGAGTATCCAATAGGAAAGTAATATTAATTTTAAGAATGACATTTAATGTATTATATATCATTTGGATTGTATTATTGTAAAGAACCTGTAACAAGTATTGTACTTTAGCTTCTGGGTCAATGACACCCATCTCGATCAGGTTTTCGTCCAGTTTCCCTGACGCTCGAGCAAATGCTGAGATTGCCCCTTGTTTTGCTTCTGAACATTATTGTAGCTTCAAATGAACTTTTCCACACAATAAAACTTTACACACAGTTTTTAACTGTTTTTGACGTAAATAAGTAAGTGAATTACAAAAAAAAATTTGTGTTGGCCCACGTCTTTCGGCTTCAATTTTATTTTTCTCGTTATCCTCACAATTTTGTTATTGTTCCTGTTTCCGCCCTCTTTTCTGCAATTTCCGTAATCCCTTTTGTCATCACGGAAATAAATTCAGTTAAACTTCTTTCAGAATATTAGAGGACGCACATATCTAGTACAGATGAAAGTGAGTGTGTTGTAATATCTCAAATAAATTATGACTTTTTATATCGGTCAGATTTTTCATTAACTACTGGTTACCGAGGTACAATTGATCAAAGTCCTCTGTCGCTAGATAACGTTGTGCTCAAACGCAGAGATAACATATGCCATGGAATATAGGTTTTTTGATAAAAGTGATAAGTACATCCCTTCCGAAAGTCCACAGCTGTGCACATCTCAGTATTATGTGTAGTTTAGCATTGACGTCGCGTCGATGTTTGAAGTTGCGTCGATGAATCGGTAACAACTCTGTTTCGTCGGACTAGTGGGAAGTGTCTCATATTATCTGAAATCAATGCATTTATGGTGAACTAAAAGTTATCACTTTTTTATGGAAGCGCGTCTAAGGCTGACGAAGAGAATGTCATAATATTACTTATTAGGGTCAATGGTGAATACAATTAACGTACACCATAGGGAAAAACTTCGGGCAGCAAGTACGTGGTGTGCTGAGTGTGAATTTCGTGGTGCTCTCCAAATGGTCTAAGAAATTAAACAGAATCGTTTTGCCAAGTAAGTTGATCTAGCTGGTTTTATTAATATTATTAGTTATTATTGCCTGTGGACATTACAAAGTTAAATACGTCTTATGAACATGAAAACTAATTCAGATATTTTATATGATACCATTGATTTTATCGATGTATTATCGACTGTTATAAATGTCGTAACACATCGGCTTGCTGAGACTGAATTAATGGTCACCTACTGCCTCTTACTTCGTGCAAAGGTACACTACACAGCCAACTTCAAAAAAAGTTTCAATATCAATGAAGCAAGAAGAACATATTTACAATACAGTAGAACCCCGCTAATCCATAGACACAATTCGGGATAGTGGAAAAGCAAAGACAAGGAATAAAGTTAAGGATTTTATATTTATTGTAGAACTGAACAACTATTGAAATTATTGAAACACAAGTGGAAATAAAACGTTTATTGAACTAGCGACTACGGTGTGTATTACATGTTTATCTAGCAGTCATTTTCAGTTAGAGGAACTTGCAAAATCTTTTTTTTTTTTGCCGTAAGGAACTGAATCTGCTTGATGATGCACTGTGATTATGTGATCGCTACGCTACGTTATTTTCTCACTTCGAACGCTATGTCCATTTGGCATGGTAATCCTATAGATACAATTGTATGTGTACGGTATATTTTTTCGGATAATCCGAACATTTCGGAATCCGAGCAGACCACACCGCCAATTAGATCGGAATACTGGCGTTCTACTGTACATCCTTGTATCTTAACAGTTTACACGTGTTACAGTGTTTGTCCCTTTAACGGTCCATCAATTAATTATATTCGTATTCTTGCTGTATATTTTATCGATGAAGGACATCGATTACATCCCCCGTGGATTCCACTTCGGAATCCCCAGCTTGTCAACCAATCACATTTCTATAATTTTCGGAATCCATGGGCAGAATTACATTATCTTGATAATTCGCGGTTCCTTTAAACCGCAGTAGACAAGTGAAGTTTCACGTACGTAACCAAGAAATTGTTGAACTAATTTCTCGTTACATTTCACATGTATTATTCAACAGAAAATTAATGCAATATTTTACTCTTGTCATAATTTACTTAGATCTTCTGCTCCCTTATTAGATGATGCAGGTGGGGATATAACGACTCTCAAATGATATGGGGGTTGGAAGAGTACCTCGGTAGCTGAAAGCTATATAGACGATTCTGCGGCAAACAACATGAACATTTCGAACAAAATACTGCAATATAGAGAGCAGAACAAAACTCTTGCAAAATATTTTACCAACATCATCACAACTAGTACTGATGTCAATTTTGAAGGAGCGTCAACACAATCAGTAATACGCATTTCTAACTGCAGTAAATGCGCCATTACGTTTGTCACAAAAAAAATCAGACTTATTATGTTTCTTATATTACAACGCTGTGTGATATAGAAAATTCTTATACTTGGCTTTCAAGTAAAACAAAACCTGTTCAAAATCGATTCTGAATATTTTAAGTTCGTAGAGAAACAATAGTCTTCTACTTGCGCATAAGGGCAAGTATTATTTCGTAGAATTTCCGACACTCGCTCCTAAGTCGCTCGTATCGTAAACATCAACGCGTGAATAATAGTCATCATATCATACACTCCCAACAGAGGTTAATGAAATGAAAATCACCCTATAATGTTATTTAACTGTCTCGAAGACCTAGAGATGAAAATGCGATCGTCAGACGAAGATGCATACGAATAACTTTACCATGACATACTAGCACGTCGGGTGATGACAGTGCTATGAAACTACTCGACAAGACCACCTCTTTCCGAGGACCACCGCTTTTCAAGACCTATTTTCTATGGATCGAATTATTTATTTTGCAAGACCAAAGTGTTTGTCGCCCCTAATAGACGATCACCCTTATTCCCAGCCAACCACCACGAAATGTAATATCGCATTTTCTTTAAGGCGACGAGATAACTTATTTTTTTTATCTGTTACCTCCTGTTCGGCATTTCTGCCTTTCGGGGGTGTTAACATTTTACAAAATAATGCTTTGACATTCGTTCTCACGCTAATTGTCTTGAATATTACACGCTATGTTCAGTTTATAATTTTGAAAAACTGATTTGATGTGAATTTATTTTTATAATTCATTGAATAAAATATTTATATGTAATTATTTTGTATTAATAGATGTTGGGGAATTAATGACGTTGAGTATTTATTGAGGTCTGAGTTTGTCCTTGGGAAATCGTGAGCATATTCTATTTGGTTTTGGGCAGTTTTTGCCGAGTTTGAAGATGGGCGTGGCTGGAGATCCTGAAAGAGTGTCAAAGAACATGTGAGAGGATTTTAGGATTTTAGGACAGTGAATTACAAATTGGACTAGCATACGAGATAGTTGGTCGTAATATCGATTTATAAATTGTAGTTCCACATTCAATACTTAAAGCTGATTTACAGTTTAGAAGAGGATAAAGTTAAGCAATTTTTGCGTACGTTTTGTTTGCAACTGTTTTGATGTGGTCTTTCCAAGTTAATTTTGCATCAAACATTAGTCCTAAATATTTAACTTCCGTTTGTGTGGGAAGCCATTTTATTATTGAATTTTGAATTTTAACTGATTTTTGAATTTTTGAGATGACTTCTCACTGACATAACATTCGAGGCGCCACGTTCTGTCGCAAGACAGTTTCCGGAGTCTCGCAGAGAAGTCGTAGTTATCGGGCGCGTGAGATTTTACGATAAGCCTTAACTTTGTCTTTGATAGCGTTCCCCCTCTATCCACCACTCCTCCACTTGAGCTTGCCTCGATTAACCAAGTTTCCGCAAAAGAAAACTCAATGGACGCTGAGCATTCCTGTAACCCCGATAGATTACAGTTATCTACTGTAAGGTCGAATACAGAACCGATAAGCAACCAATTAGATAACGAGAATGAACTCCCAGACATTAACTTGGAAACCTCGGACATGAATGATAAGACTAATACAATTTAAAAAATAAAGAACCAACCCTCGAAAAATAAGAAAAAGGGTAACACCTCTTCTAAAAATTATGTCGATCAGTCATGGTCCAACACTAAAACAAACCTAGAATCTCCCAACATTCATTATCAATTTTATTTACATCAGCTCCAAAGTTTCTTTGACAAAACGAAAGGTAATAACTGTACTGTAACAATTGACAGAGAATTACCATATGATTTTGCAGCTTTAAAAACAATGCTGAGAGCTGATTACCAAAACTTTCCAAAACGTGATATGAAAAATAGATCTTTGAGAATTATCAAAAACTGATGCAGATATTAATGGAAAGGCGTATGCCAAGGAACAAGATTCAGAAGAGCTTGGATCCAACCCTCTCCCTTATTGCTATTCTTACTTAAGATAGTATAAATTAAACTAATTAAGTTATTTACAATGGAAATTATACAAAGAAATTATAATGTCTTTTTTGCAAGAAAACCATTCATCAAGATTCTCATTAACTAATTCAAACCAAAAATAATCTGCTTTCAGAAAACACTTTAAATATCAAAATTGTAGCTCATTTTTAGGATACAGATAATTTTGTAATAGAAATAATTCGAACACTGCTAGAGGTGGCGTTGCAATTTGTACTAAAAAATATTTTTTCGTACATCGAATCTGCTCTCCAACTCACTAGATCCCAATTAGTCCAAATTACCAGATTACGTATTGGTCACTTTAATCCCTTCCACACCACCTAAAAAAATGACTCATTCTGGAGTGCTCTGAACTAGCCCATATAAGACACTCCATAAACTTAATTCATTCTTAATTTAATTTCTTCTCCTCCTCATAAAAACAGTCTTGCAACTTTTATAAACTTCACAAAATTGACATCTTAATAGACAGACCATCCATTACCTACATCTCATCTCGTATAACCGTTCAAATATGGTATCAAAGGCCTATCTATTGTAAATAAATAAATATTTATAGATGTGTATGTTACCCATTGATAAAGTCCCCACAAAATTGACACTTTGTGCCAATTTAATGTTTGTATGGACAATATGTAATTGTATAATGTAATTGTTGTAAAAATGCATAATGTTTTGAAAATTCTAAATTGATACCCGTTGCCACTAATGATCTAGTTGTTTAAAAGTGACCATATATATATAAATTTAAAAACTGTTGACGAAAAAAATTAAAATAAAAAAACACAGTTTTGGCAGTAGAATGTGACGGTGATATGGGGAAGCTTAAGAAATCTTTCATTTTTTTTTTTAATTTGAAGTCAAGTTTAACTACTCATGTCATTTTGTTTTAGGGAACGTTTTTCCATTTCATCTGTGATTACCCTTTCCTTTCGACGAAATCGTAATATGTATAAGTAGTATAGCTTACAAACCGTGCTCTCAAAACAATGCAATTTTTTATTACAGGTTTCAGTGACGTAGGCATCACTTCCCCGAGAGAGTAATTACACTGAAAAAGTCGCTCTTCGATATGAAGCACAACGTTGCGTGTGCCGCTGTGGCTTTGTTAGTGTTACTGTCACTGTCGATTAGCCTGCTCTACGTAAGTGACAAGAGGTCAACTTGTTCAACAGAAATCGAATTTCTGCCGTCCTCCAGTTTAAGGCCAGTCGAAGGAGACCGAAACATTTTCTTCGTCGAGACGTCCTGTGCTGTGAATAGCAAGCCTTCTTCGAATTATTCATATAGTAAGTTCTATTGTCTTATGCATCGCATTACAACTACAATATTGAATAACTACTATTAACATTTTTTGTATTATCATCTATGCTTCAGAGGTATCGTGAAGTAGGGTCATGTACAATTTTTTGAAAATGAGTTGTAAGGCAATTTTTAGACCATTATTTTCCCAAAAATTGCAGGACAATAAACAATTGGTGTTGGTTTTAATTTCCGACGAACTCTCTCAAATTTCGAAAATTGCAAAACGTTAACATTGCAAAAGTACAACATTGATAATATCTTCAATAAAATATTTTTCTTCTAAAAATCTGTATAAAAAAGGTCGAATAGAATTAATTTTTAAAATAACAGAACTTTTCTCGTGATTCCTACTTGAAGTTGATGCAAGTTATAAAGAAAGATGTTGTCAAAAAGCGATTTTTTTTTCTCAGTTAGAACAAGGGACGCTTAAAAGAATGGCATAGGTTTCGGTTTAACTCTCTGAATTTTCAGAATTTGCAAATGATAGAAATAATTCGGGAAAATGGTGCTGTTTGTAGCATCACTACTTATTAAATGGAAGCATGCTCCAGAGTCACAAACGGTTTTGCAATAAGAATTAAGGATGAAAATTACCTAGCCACGGAAAACAAAGCAAAAAATTAGAAATTCTACCCCACGTGCAGACTCGTTACCTTCTGACGTTAATGTCTTGTCATGCCCTTGGCAATTCTCATAGTGCGTAAAATTCACATGTTTTGCGGTGAAGTTACACGTTAGTGACACGTTATTTGAAAATTAATATTTTCCTTCAGTGTTTGCAATGTTCCGAGAAAATAATTCAACAGCTCAAAAGTAGTAACGTATTTCCTGTGCATATCTTTATTTCATTTGTATTTTTAAAAAATACCTTTCAGGTTAACATAACTTCTTGTTTCATTCGGTTAAAACCAATATAAAAGATATATCGTTCTTTACGGAAGGAATAAATAGGCATACATTTTAGTTGAGACTACTTTGGTTTTTTCACTACTTTTTATCCTCCTGTGCACACTGATAATTTTTAAATTTATAATATTTAATAAGCCAGCAGTTTTCCAAAATGGTTATCAATCAAGCTCTATCTGCCAGAAAATGGTTTGTAATTCAAAAACTCAGTAAAAGAGAAACACAAACATCATCAGGCATTCAGATGGAATTATGAGATACAGATCGTTCAAGTTTGCCGAACACATGCAAATGAGTGGAGAACCAGGATTGTACTTGGACCAATGTACAGGAAGGGGCAAAACCAATTAAGCAGTTGACCGTTCAGTCGAGTCATCGTCTCGGAAGCTCAAACTAGCGCTGCCAAGTGGTCGTTCAAACTATCACGATTGGATGCTGTGCCGGCTCCGTTCTTTAACTGCTCACAGTATTCTTTAGGGCCTTGCAACTCTCCATCGAAACCGGAACAAAGCTCGAGGGTGCTATTCTAGGAAGTGTCAGTGTCGACGGGTACAGCCGTAGGCAAGACTCGCCCCACTTCCGCACATAAAAATGGGCTAATTTGTGGGAAATGAAACCAAGTGTCTTGTAAATGGTCAATTATTTACAATAGACGCATACAAGAAACCTCTGAAGCAAGCGCGAACATCTGCGCTATCATTTGTAACATTACGGGCCTGCTTGCGACCCGCAAACTCCCGCAGCAGTTTAGAGTAGCAGCAGTTCGTGTTTTAGTTCCTGTAAGAAGGTGACTCGGCAGAGCGCGCCACCGTAACGGTTGCCACCGCGTTCTGTGGGAGTTACAAGGCCCTGGTATTCTCGACGTGGAGGACGTAGCCTTGATTCGAGCGCGGTGTGCAGGCTGTGTCCTTGAGTTGAGTTGAGCGTGGTGTGCAGGCTCCGGGCTGGTGCTGACGCCGCGCGCGGCGTGCTCCATCGAGTCCGCCGCTTTGGCCAACCCGCGGCGCCCGGTGTTTCTGGTGCACTCGTGCCGTGTGGACGAGGCGGACCCGTTGCGCGACGCGCCGCCCTTCGCCCGGCAGCTTTTCGCCCTGCCCAACGTTTATCTGTGGAACGCATCCTTCGACCTGCTCTTTAAGGTATGTGTGCTAGGGCTAGGTGAGGCTAGGGCCTGCCATGGCCTGGCGGCTGTGGCATTCGCTCTCTCAGACACTTTCATACCATGATACATTTGTGATTCATTATTATTATTATTATTATTATTACTAGCGGACCCGACAGACTTCGT
>BOPP01000458.1:0-12207 GCA_017312745.1 Gryllus bimaculatus
TCCGCCGGCCAGCTGCCCGACAAGGGTGGGTTCTCTGGCTCCGGGGCTTGGCCGAGCGTGACGGTGCCACGGCGTCAGTAATCGGCGTCCTCTCTTGTGCGGCGCCGGAACTACTTTCCGGCGGCAACTTCAAAGGCGCGCGTTCGACCATATCAGATAGACTCATATCCACCATTGCTAAATCTCATATAATAGGAAATATGTTAGCACTCACTATTAATTTCTTAAAAAACAGCTTAATTGTAGAAGCAAGACAACTACCATTGGAATTAAAAGAAACGCTTAGTGCATAACCTATGCCTACTCCACATTTTGCTTTCCCCCAACCCCTCAAAAGCAGTTATATTTATCAACCTCCAGCCTAGCCTATATGATTCCAGATCACAGCTCTCATTACCGCTTAGAGAGAGGCTCCCTAAATATCTAGAAAATTCAATATCACCAAACCACTTTGTATCCTCAGACGAAATCATCCCATCCCACCCTGGCAAAACTTTAATATCACAACTAATACCGACCTCGCAAAAAAACAATAAATTTCACTGAACCTATTGACAGGGCACAAGAAAGAATATCGACACTACTCCAAGACTATAACAACTTCTACTAAATCTACACAGACGGGTCTAAACGTGATGGAATTGCAGGCTGTGCTATATTCCAACCTCCAATTAATAAAATTGACTCTCATTGTCTCCCAGATTACTTCCGCATTGCTACATGTGAAGCGTGGGCAGTTCTTCAAGCAATTATAATTAGCACTAGAACACTAATAGATTCCTCCATTGCAATTTTTTCAGACTTGCTATCAACTTTGAAAGCCATCGAGAACAAATTCAATTCCAATCCAATTATCCAAAAAATCCAAGCAATACTAGAAAAGCAAGCTATAAATGGGACCCAAATAGAAATAATATGGATCCCTTCGCACAATAAAATGTTTGGCAATGAGAAAGCTTAAGCAGCCGCTAAACATGCCACATTAATTACTTGCGCAGACAACCAAATTCAAGGCACCTTCCAAGACTTCAAAACGTTTGTAAAGGACTCCTGCCTCAGCTATTGGGACTGTATCTGGAAAGTGAATGTCTCCAAACTCCACTTAGTGAGAAAATCAATTCTTGAACCAACTCTCCCCGCTAATCATTTTAAGAGAAGAGAACAGGTTGTAATCACTAGACTAAGGATAGGCCATTTCATTCTCAATTTCTGCCACCTATTTAAGAGATCAGATCCAACGTGTGGTGCAGCAGTCTTCACCTCCTACCTTATTCTTGAATGACCTAGTACATATGATATAAGAGAACTTGGTGGTTATTTTCTTGTATTTATTTTGTCGTTCTCGTTCTTAACATTCGCCAGATTACACTCCATTGTCATATTACAAATAACCAGGAAAATATCTTCAGTTCTCCATTTGCTTTTATGTTCTTCCACTTTTTCGCTTTTTTCTTGAATAAACTTTTCTTTATCTTGTCTTGGTGGGGCTGGAATAGCCTATAGAGTTTTCTATCGCCTGGTCATTTGCTTTCTTTGCCGAGAAATATAATGTTTGAGAACAAAGAAATATATGGACTCCGTTGTACATAATAATAATAACATAATAATAATACTAATAATACTAATAATACTAATAATAATAATAATAATAATAATAATAATAATAATAATAATACGCACGCGTTTGGAGTAAAAACCAAGATATACCGTTCAACCAAAAGACACAAACCAAAATAAAATGAATACGCTATACATTTGTGTTACGAACAAGAAGATAACAACACGACACTCATTGAGTTTATGTCTTCTCAGAACAAGACACATTCTATATTAGATGTAGTGATATTGAACCTCATATAATGTTGTCAAAGCAGATATACTATTTCCTTGACTGCTCTCGTAGGCTGCAAATTGCAAATCACGTCAATATGCCATACATGTCAATATGCCACCTGGTCTGGCCGTGCCGCCGTGCCGACAGCGGGCCCACAACAATCGGGTGGGTAACGCAACGGCGCAGAAAAGGGTGGGGGCAAGGTGTATTCCTATTTTACTTATGTTGGTACTGCCAAGTTTTGGCTACCAATTGTACTAGTGTCGGGACATTTAGCCTTAAATCTGTTTACTATTTCTCGTAATAGCACTATTTTTTCTCGCCGTTGCTTACTGGAGGTGTAAATGATTGTGATGGGGCCGTGATGGGTTGCGAGTTCGAGGCAGTTGTTTTCGAATTGGGAGGTAAGAGTGGGTGCGATCTAGGTATGGGGTATGGGTGTTTCATATGCATATGGCTGTACCTCCTCCCAGAGTGTGTCTGTCGGTTCTGTAAATAAAGAAATCAGGAATGGAGAAGGATTGGGAAGCAGTAAGTTTGCAGTAAGAGTGTTGTATTAGTAGTATCCCAATGGATTAGTCGTTTAAGTATTGTTTAATTTCCGTTAGCTTCCGGGACAGTCCTCCGTTAGTGGGCCAGGTCGTGATGTTAGCGAGTCTGAGTCCGGGCGTTCTTGTTTAAAAGTTGACGCAAACTTTCGTAAGAATGGTCATAATGTTTGTCATGGTGTCGTTTGTTTCTTTAATGATGATGATTACGTCTTTGAATGTCGAGATGACTTTAGGGATGTTAAATAATTTTAGCATGCTTATGAGGTCCTTGATTTCTGTCATTGCAGAAGTTTATGATGATAATGTTGACTGTTCTTGTGATGACACGACGATGGCTGAGTATGAGGCGGAAGTATGAGGCGGAAGTATGAGGCTGATGGGTTATTATGGGTATGATGTTTGGTTGTTCTGGAAAGGCTACGGAATTGTCTGGTTGATTAGGGTGTTTGGAGCTGTCTGTGATGTTGTCAGAGTCCCAGTCTGCGATTGGTTAGTCTGTCTTCGCGGGCTTTTAAAATGATGGAACATGTCGGCCAGTATGATGTGTGATCTTGAGCGCAGTTGTCGCATTTGAAGATTGGGTTATTGCATGTGTAGGTGGGGTGGCGAAGGGAGTATTTTGCACATAAGGCGGGACGGTGGCAGTAGGATTTGGTATGGTAGAGTACTACACCTAAGAGATCTGATATCTCCAGGTATTCACTTTAAAGACCATCTGCAAAGAGAAGGAGGAAATAAGGACGGAAGGAAATGTAGATAGAAAAAATTTCGTTTTTTGAAAATGCCCAGAGTCCTTATGAAAAAAATGAGTAGTTAAAATTTTATATATCTTTTTAAAAAAATGAATTATATAATTATTTACATAATTGTCAATTTTCTTGTACCAGTAGAGTCTAGAATCCAAATTTCTTGAACGAGTAGAGTTTTATTAAACACAAATTTCCGATAATCACGGTTAACTAAACGTTGGAAAATTTCAAAAATTTGAAATATTTTCGGCTGTTCCCTACAACTCCAAAATTGAACATTTCATTTATATAAAGTTGGTAGCATACAGACAATTTATCACCAATATTGTCAGAATCATTATTTAAAAAGCAGTTTGGCAGTTTTCGAGCATAATGACGTGTTACATTAGCGTAGTAATTGTAGTATCTTGTAGCATCTTTGATTGTTATGGGATTGCTAAAAAGTTTAGAAAAGCACTACACTATGTGATTCGTTTTAAGAAAATATTTGAACTAAAATTAAACTGTCGAAGTTGCGACAAGGGAAACAAACTAGTATCGCCGTTATAAGGTGGTGGAGAAGCAAGGATCAGCTCCGAGACGGCGCCACTGAACACCTCTGTTCCCGTTTTTATTGATCTAGCGGCATATACATTGGTATTTTCCGCAGAGATGCGCATCGACCAGATGGGAAATTTGGATTAAACTAAAACTCCTTCCTTCCCCCTTATGAAAGGTGACTGGAGAGGTGGGGAGGGGAAAAGATGTGAAGGGGACTGGCTAATGAATTCTCTTGTGAAGGGTGTGTTGTAAGTGGGTGGTGTAGGTGTTGGGCGGGAATTTTGAAAAGATGAATTCGATTTTATTTTGTTGTTCTTTATTTATTTTTGAAGTAAATATGAGATGGGAATTTTATTATACTTTTTATACCGTGGATGGATGGATGGTGATGTTTTGTGTTGTTGATTTCTTTGATGATGGTCTTCCGGTGCATTTGTTTGAAGATAATCTCCAATTACAAGTTGCTGTTGGCGTGGTTTCTAGTCTGTGCGATGTTGATGGATAATAAATCTTGATTTATTGAGGATGTTCGTGTCAAGTCCGCAAGTCGTCTATTTTGTTCAAAATTTTCCGGTGTCGTCATGAGTCTTTGGCTGAATAATCAGTTCTTGTCTCCTGTTCTTAGCGGTAAATCCGTCGGGTGCCAATGTCATAAGTTCTTTGATGAGTCCTTAGGCGTCCTTGAATTTTTTGTTGTCTTTATGTACAGTTCCGATTCGTCTTTTTTTCTGTCCTGTTGGTCTGTGTGTCTTTATTTATATTTTTTGTCCGGTTGCTATTGTTAGTCATCCGTGAGATGGTTGTCGAAGTATTGTTAGTCATTGAGTCGGTTCCTGTAACGTCAATTTCGGTTTCCATGTCTTCCTTAGGAGCTATATATTCAGATGGGTTTGGGGTTTGGATAGGTGAATTGTTTAAGGAAGAGGTAGGGTGCCGAAGAGGGTTTTTTTGGGAAAATGAATTTCTCCTCCTCTGGGCCTGTCGTCGGTGTGCGTCCCGTATTAGGTCAATCAGTTCTTTCCTTTCCTTGTCTAGGTCAGTTAGTCTTTTCAAAATTTTTATTCGAAGGTCCATTCCTGGTCGATACTCACCCCTTGTGTTAAAGGGAGTTGCATTGGGAAGCATTTGGCCACTTCCGGTTGTCTTGTCTGCAGCCTGAAACGTAGTGCCTGATTGGACAGAGAAAGGTAGAAGAAGAAGAAGAAGAAGAAGAAGAAGAAGAAGAAGAAGAAGAAGAAGTCATTGTTGTAGGGGGGGCGACCGGTGGCGGGCGGCGGCATATCCACGCCCTTGAAGACCGGGAGCGGCTGCGGTGGTCGCGTGAAGTGGCGTCGTCGGAGTCGTCGGAAACACCTGGTCTCACGCAGAAGTTGGCTTCGTCGCTCGTCCCTAGTGATGTGAACCTTTTCCTTCCGTAGCCTGGTAAGGTCCAGGGTAGAACGCAGCGAGACATGTTGGTTAATTAACGTCACGTTGGTTAATGCACTGGGAGATGTCGCCTTAAGGGGTTGTTTTGCTGCGATGAGAGGGTGGGATCACACGTCCACAAGAATTTAAATACATAGATTCCTTTTTTATCCATACTTAATTGTACACAAAATAAATAAAAACGCCGCTGGACAGAGCAAACCAACTCTATCAAGTGTTTGTCAACTCTGTCCTCAGTCTGCGTCTTATCGTGAGACTTTATTTCCAGTGTTTTTTCGGGTGACGATTCTAAATGAAATATATCAAATAGTCACCAATGTATGGACAAGGGAAATTTCTCTAAAGGGACCTCAGAAATGCTCATTCTAGATCTACCAGAAGGGGTTATTCTTGTTAAAGATAAGAAAGCTTCGTATTCATTTTGAAATGCACTACACTTTTAATGGTTTATCCACAAGTATTCATGATAGATAGGCGCACAGACATTCGATTGAGGAAAAAAACAACACATTTTGCGGCGTAAGGGAAGCTCTAAACACCTTGTTTGTTTTTTTTAAACTTGGAAATAAATTTTCTACTGCTTTATATAACGTTCCACATACTACGTATATTACTCGTTTACGTATGCAATTATGTAAAAAAACAATTTAACATGTATAAATGTAATAAAACATATATTTCCACCAGAGGTGTAACTCTTATTTTAAAATATCCCATTAAATTTAACATTATTATCCGGCAGTTATCATCCGGTTATACAATTACTTCGTATAACACTGAGTGACATTCTGGTAAGTGGCATAATTTTTCGCTTAAAGTTATTGATATGTAATATTTTTATAATCATTATTCTTTCCTAAAACTTATATCCCAAAATTACAAATTCTTATAATTTATGATAGGTGGGTCTTCAAAAATGGGTCTTCGAAGTGTATACCGTGGGAAGACAGAGGTTGGAAGACTAGTAGTGAATTTTCTTATACGAGTAGAGTAAATTTCTTGAACGAGTAGAATTTTATTAAACACTTACAAATGTAGCATACTTCCGATTATAACGGTTAACTCTAAACGTTGGAAAATTTCAAAAAATTGAAATATTTCAGACTGTTCCCTATAAGTCCAAAATTGAAGATACAGACTTTTCATTTACATAAAGTGGGTAGTAAATAGCCAATTATCACCGATATTGTCAGAATCAGTATTTACAAATGTAGGCAGTTTTCGAGCATAATTACGTGTTACAGTAGTGTAATTGTAGTATCTTGTAGTGTCTATGATTGTTATGGGATTGCTAAAAGGTTTAGAAAAACATTATACTATGTGGTTCGTTTAAAGGATTTATTTGAACTAAAATTAAACTGTCGAAGTTGCAACAAGTAGGAAAACAAACTAGCATCGCCGTTGTAAAGTAGTAAAGAAGCAAGGATCAGTTCCGAGATGGCACCACTGAACACAATTCCTCACCTCACTACACTTAACCAAACGGTTATGACACCAGTACTATGGCAGAAAGTACTAAATATAAAATAGGTCTAGAAGTGCTCCTTACCTAATTATAAAGGGATGTGGGTGCACAGTAAAGAGTGAAGAAGTGTCTTATTGGGTTTTGTATGTCTAATACCTGTCCCAGTATGATGGTTTTCACCTGTGATTTTGAGGAATATTTAGGTAACATGTTAAAAATGAAGCAAAAAAAACTGTAGCAAAAAAGCAAGCGAGTTGCAATGTTTCAAACCTTGAGAATACACCTCTCTTTTACCATTCAACATAGAATGCTTAAATGTTTGTGGGTCGTTGCTATCGTACAAGTATTCCTTGGTATTTAACAATTTATTCGTATCGCGTCTGAGTGACATTCTGGTAAATGGCAATTCTTATTCTCTATTGGTAATAGATATGTAAAAATTTTTATAATTATATAATTTCATTTTTTGAAAAATTACTCTGGGTATTAATTATTATGAGCAAAAATAAAAATTTCTTCTCTTAAATTCTGTATATTTCTACCCGTACTTATATACTTCTTTTTTTGCAAATGAGACTTCAAAGAGAATACCTGTGGAAGACAAATCACCCACGTGTAGTGAAACTAACCTGCTTATGGTAGAAAACACTAAATATAAAATAGGTCTAGAAGTGCTCTTTACCTAATTGTAGAGTGATTTGGTGTACAGTAATGAGTGAAGAAGTGTCTTGTCGGGTTTTGTATGTCTCTTACCTGTTCCAGTATTAGGGATATCACCTGTGATTTTGAGAAAGTGTGTTCAAATATGTAGACTTCTGAAGAGTAAATGCTTTTTAAAAATATTTTTATTACTACCTCAAAAATGGAAAAGCTAACGGTTAAAGTATATTAAATATGCCTGAAATCTTTTTAAGGGAGTGTTGTGAATTGTTCCCAGAAATCTCTCTATAATATTAAATAAATCTTTATTAAAAATTGTTTTCCCACATCAACTGCTTATTTTTTATATTTATTGATATATTGAGTTTATTTATTTCAGTAATTGACTCAGTGTTTACCTATACTGTTTATTAAGTTTTACCTACTCTTTATTTACCTTCTGTTTGTATTTTATTTTGAATTTTAGGAATGATTATTTTAAATCCAATTGCCAAATGGAAATTTATTTTTGTAATCAAAGAACAAGCTTTGTGTCTTTTCTAGCAAAATATAAGTGATCAGTAATCGTTTCTAATTTGTTATATACCTCACATTTTGTTTACAACATTGTCTATCTACTACTTGTCTAGCGAACTGCTACCCGTACTTATTTTCTTCTTTTCTTTGCAAATGAGACTTCAAAGAGAATAATTGGGGAAGACAGATCTCCTAGGTGTAGTGAAACCAACCTGTCTATGGCAGAAAGTACTAAATATAAAATAGGTCTAGAAGTGCTCCTTACCTAATTATAAAGGGATGTGGGTGTACAGTAAAGAGTGAAGAAGTGTCTTATTGGGTTTTGTATGTCTAATACCTGTCCCAGTATGATGGTTTTCACCTGTGATTTTGAGGAATATTTAGGTAACATGTTAAAAATGAAGCAAAAAAAAACTGTAGCAAAAAAGCAAGCGAGTTGCAATGTTTCAAAGTGCATCAATATAATTTTAACCCTACGATCAATAAGGCCGGGCAACTCGTGCTCGAATCAAGCAGCATGCGTATCAAGCACAATTGAAAATCCACGCATGAATGGCAATTGCAATTACGTGCCCCACAAGTCAAGAATTTCACAAATAATAAAATAATGTTGACTAATAGGAGGCATATCTCTCTCTCTTCCTCTCCCTCCCTCTCCCTTCCACTCTCTCCCTCTCCCTCCTTCTCTCTCCCTTTCTCTCCCTCTCTCTCTCCCTCACTCTTCCTCTCTCTCCCTCTCCCTCTCTTTCTATCTCTATCACGTGTAAATTAATACAGTTTTATGCAATTATGTCTCTATTAATTTACGTGTCAGAGAGACGGTGATTTCACCTATTATTCAACATTTTCTAGGAAAAAATAGATGTTTCTGTGCAGTTAATAAGAGTAAGCTTGTAGGTGAATAGTTGCTATAATTTTGTACTACGCTAATTTATGTCTCTTTGGTATTAATTTGTGTAGATCGCTCACTGATCCCTCGCAGTTACTATAGCCCGAGAAAGGAATAAATTGCCTTCCAATATTAAAGCTGCTTCTCATAAAAAGCTTTTCACGGTAGTTTACTGGTCAAATAAAACCTACATCTTAGGAGAGTTAAGAACTGAAACCCATTTATGTCCAAATTAGTTTTTTGCTGAAAATTCTAGAATACCGTAGGTTTGCAAAATCCTATGAATGTACCAATACCATTAGTGAAGTTCATTTGCAATATGGTGAAATAATTACATGTTCCCATTTGGGAACAGTGAGCTCGGATGGAGTGGTGTAATTTTTGTCGAAGTCTTTGTGATCAGAACATATCTTTATTGTTGAAATATTGTACAAAGATGAAATATCAAATAGAAAAAGATAAATGCCAGTTATGAAATAGAAGAACATTACAAAAATTAGTTTATTTACTGTCAAATACTACAAAGCATCTTGTATGCATTACAACTTTACATTTGCAGCACATCATCCTTGCATTTGTGTTCCAATGGGCACATCGCGATTGTGCATTAACGCCGTTTCTTCGTTGTGCATTAATTAACATAGTTTAACATTAAAGCTAGGTCTTCCAAGTTAAGGAAATCGTCTTTAAGGAAAACTTTATGAAAATATGCAAGACACCTCTTTCTAGCAAATCCACGAAAATCAAGCAAGTTATTTTTGTCTCAGGCCCATTGTCTCAGGCCAAGCATTGTTAACCGAGCAATTTAGATAAGAGAACAATTGCTAATACCACTTCTTATCTCTTATATTAACTCTTATTTTGGCTGTTTTAATCCACGCTGTCAACACATCCCATGTATGCATTGTACAAAGCTACACAGTGAAGCTGGTTTATGAAAATGTATTTTTTGATTGCTTCAATGAACCGCTTGGCTTTAGACATAGAAGAGGGTCGAAAAGTAAAATCTATATAAAATGGCAAATAGATATTGAAAATGAATCGATAATGAAATAAGAAATCGTATTTTCAGAATGTGCGGATGGACAAGTAATATATGATTTAATCATATATTAGCATCTGTCATTTTATAACCTAAATTGTGCTAAACACACGCCGTGAAAAGTTAAATATCGATATTATGGAAACTTCGATGACAATTCCTTTTTTCGGATTGGATATTTAGGCCTTGGAATCTTGTACAGAATGGAAATGCACACAATTGTAAATCAGTAGTGTGTACGGAAATGTGTTATGGACTTGGGTATACACATAAACTACAAAATGTCAAAAATGTCACGCACCGCGGCTCGGCGTAAATCTAGTGAAATTCCCGAACTTATGTACGTCAGGGATCTGAACTCAGAAAAATTGTCGAAAAACAAGAAAAAAAGAATCTCTAAGATGTAAATTAATACAGTTATATGCAATTATCTGTATTAATTTAGATGTTAGAGAGAGAGAGGGTGATTTCTCTCATTATTCAACATTTTCAAGGAATATATGGATATTTGTGGGCAGTGAATAATTGTAGGCTTGTGGGTTCATAATTGCTGTAACTTGTGTGCTAGGCCCATATGTCTGTTTGATATTAATTTGAGTAGATCGATCACTAATTGTTCGCAATTACTGTTGCCCGGAAATGAAAGGTGAAGTTGATTTTACGTTTTTGCATACGTGACAGAGTAATACACCTAGAAGAAGAAGAAAGGTTATGAAATGCCGCGAAAAAATCTATTTCCATGTTTCAAAAGAAATACAGGTATAGAGGTCCCCTGGCGCAGTAAAAGCGTTGTTTTTTTCTTCTTTCAAATGGCCCGTCCGTTTCTCCGTTTTCAGTCAATCTTTCCACAGTCAGTATATTGTGACCACTAGCGACGAAACCGTGCATAGAATTTTTTCTAAACTGAAAAAAAATGTGTATCTGATATGAAATACAGCTTTAAGATTTTTTAAAATATTCTGTTAGATTTAGCGGTAATTTACATAAAGCTCTCGGACATTTTCATAATTTACTTGAAAACCGTTCCAAATCTTGGTATCAAAATTTCTTGTACGATTAGGGTTTCATTAAACGCTTATAAATATGTCCGATTTTCGGGATTAATTTTGCATGTTTCAAAATTTCAAATATTTGAAGTATTTCCGGCGTCTTTTTACAAAAAGTGAATTGCAGATATAGACTTTTCATTTACATAAAATTAGTAGACATTATTTGAACATTTTTATAGTTTTCCGTCGTAGTTGCGTGTTATATAAGCAATTATAAATATAAAAAAAGGGATATTTCATAAAAAGGGCTCCAAATTTCTTCTTTATACTTCTAGAAGTAATAGTGCTAAATGCACTATATATAAAAATAACATCTAATAATTATTATTTTAACAACAAAGGACATTGCTCGGAGCAAAAATGTTGAACACAAATATACAACACAATCTGCTTCACTACATCAGCGCCTCCTCACGTCACCTTACTTCACCTAACCTCACTTCATATACATGACCTCAACTTTCCTCACCACACACACTCTTCCCGGTTTCATATTGATTTCCTATTTTGATACCAGAATGCCATTTTGATATTAAATTCTCGTTTCAATAACAATATCCTATTATAATTTTGATGTCCAAGTTCGATATTGATTTTACGTTTCGATTTCGACTTCTGATATCAAAATCCATTTCCCATTTCGATATTAATTTCCAACATATATCGATTTCCCACTTCAATATCGATTTCATATTTCAATATCAATTTCAGATTTAGATATTGATTTTTCATGTCGAAACGGATTTCGCAATTCGATATCGATTTCCTATATTGATATGAATTTCACATGTCGATATCGACTAGCAATTTTTATATCTATTTCCAATTTAGGTATCGGTTTCCTCTTTTGATATTAATTTCCCATTTTGATACTACTTTCCCATTTCGATATCCAGATTCGATAGCGATCCAGATTCGATAGCGATTTCCTATTTCGATATCGATTAGAGATTCTTTTTTTTTTCTTGTTTTTCGACAATTTTTCTGAGTTCAGATCCCTGACGTACATAAGTTCGGGAATTTCACTAGATTTACGCCGAGCCGCGGTGCGTGACATTTTTGACATTTTGTAGTTTATATGTATACCCAAGTCCATAACACATTTCCGTACACACTACTGATTTACAATTGTGTGCATTTCCATTCTGTACCAGTGGGGTGACACTAGATAGGGCACATCCGGTCCTTATTCAAATTCCATACAGTAGCCAATCAGAGTTCAGAGCGACGCCATATACATCTGTACAACACCAACTCCCTCAAGCGGAGAATCGGTGAACTAGTTTTTCATTTAGAAATTTTTTCGCAAACGAGCCGGTTGGTTACCGTTGGATTCCTTCCTCGTCGACCTATCGTATGTTATCGTATATTCATGTGCTGTTCGTAGGGCTGTTAACGCCATATGGCAGTCAGTGATTTAGAGAAATGAAGTGATTTACTGCTGTTTGAAGTCTGAAGCGTGCATTTTGGCTTCGAGAAGATGA
>BOPP01000458.1:13168-25712 GCA_017312745.1 Gryllus bimaculatus
GTAAAATGCAAAAAGAAGCATGACTATTAAAGGCATAAATGGTTTGGAATAATTTGGTGCTTAATACAGTTCTAGTGCCTGATTGAACATGCTGCTACAGCAAGTAGCAAGAATGCTATTCTTAGCCTTTGTAAAAAGGTTAATATTTGCATAATCTTTAAGAACTCAATTATTACTTTGTTGATTTTGAATATGGGATAGATTTCAAGTCAGAGAATTTTCGAGTTATTCACTTTCAGAATTATATTAAATTTGTATTGCATAAGCATTGATGGAATTCCACTATTTTGTTAATCATTGTGTTTAAAGGTGAAGTACTTTCACAGTGGATTCCCATTTTTAATAAAATCCAGCTCTGAACTGTGCATGTGTGAGATTAGCATGGTAAATAAAATATGTCAAAATATTTATTGACTATGAAAAACATTTTTAGCTTGCACACTAGTAAAGGCGTTCTTTCAAGGCAGGCAAGCCATGCTTGAAGAGCTAATTTTTTTGCACTAACTGCTTAAAGGGACAAGCTCAAATGTCTGATAAAAGCTTTGAAAGCAACAAAGGAAAACAAAATACGTTCATGTGACCTAATCAGATCCAAAAATAAAATGCGCTTTTACCCCTTTATATAACTATTTCTTTTACCTGAGCAAATGTGCGTAATATTTTCATTTTTCTTTTTCAATTCTGTTATTGTTATTCATAATGCTTGCAATAATGTAGTATTCCATAGTATAACCCTGTAACAATACAATGTGGCGGCACCGGAAGTTGGGCAAATAAGGCTTTTCCTTTTAACATTGAGTGCTGTCTCTGATATATACTCGTTGTTCTGTACAAGATTTCAAGGCCTAAATATCCAATCCGAAAAAAGGAATTGTCATCGAAGTTTCCATAATTTCGATATTTAACTTTTCACGATGTGTGTTTAGCACAATTTAGGTTATAAAATGACAGATGCTAATATATGATTAAATCGTATATTACTTGCCCATCCGAACATTATGAAAATACGATATGATCTATGTTTATTTCCGTATCTCTTGTAATGTAAGTTTCTCTTAGAGAAAGACTTGTAAAGAAGTAGGATGTAATTGTTGTAGATGTTGGATTGAAATCCGTGGTGCTCTATCAAACAATATAATACATATTTTTCATTATTACTGATATTTACAACTTTCTTGGCTTTGATTTCTTGTTTAATGCGTCAAATTCAGAAGCGAAATGCAGTGTCTTGCCCACAGACTCTTGATACATATACTCTTTGATATAACCTGTGTAGAACGTACATAACCATCTCTCGGCTCCACGTTCGGCAGTTAGTGGTTTTGAAGATTCCAGATTTTGAAGGAAAATGCCGAAGTTTCGTGGTTGTTCGCTTCACAATTGCCATATTAATGGAACGATAGACACGAAAAATACAAGACTTGCAAAGTATAAGTGATATTAATATTTTGCACTTTTATTAAGAATGGTTTAATATTATTAAGATAGTTATTTACAACATTGCATTAATTACTGTAACATTGTTCCTCTCAGTTTTTGGGTAGTCCTATTATTTTTGTTTGCAATAACATTAAATTGGATATTTGCAATACTTGGCAATTTATACTTTACAATTTTTAATATAGTTTTATGAAATGGCTGATGGGAATTAGGACCTGACACTGGCATCTTGTCCATGGAGGACATGAACAGGAGGAGGTACATGTGCATAGAGCACATCTTGCCAGAAATATTGACTGAAAAAAACAGTTGTGTGGAATGCAGTCCCCAGTAAAATGTCCTGACAATGCCCCGAGGTGCCTAATGGAGCGCTCAGAGCATTTAGAGAAAGCTTGTCAGCAAGTGTAAGTGACATTCATTGAGCATTTATGTGTACTAATAAGAAAGCTTTAAAATTTTTTGAGCTCAATCATTTGTCTGTTTGATTTGCAGGCCTGCCTTACACATTGCAGCCTCTATTCATTCTGGCTTCTTTGCATGATCTGGTGAGTACAGAAACCTTGTTTTATGAAGGTGAGACAG
The DNA here is from genome assembly GCA_017312745.1 of Gryllus bimaculatus. NCBI lineage: Eukaryota > Metazoa > Arthropoda > Insecta > Orthoptera > Gryllidae > Gryllus > Gryllus bimaculatus. The sequence goes on from BOPP01000458.1 coordinate 15,191, forward strand.
CACTACACATCTTGAATTTTAATAACACCTCTTTTTGTATTACAGGCATTTCCCTACCTGCTGGAAAAGGGTGCAGTACATCCTGGAGGTGGCATTTATTCCAATATGTGATATAATACTGTCAATTTTGGTCGTCTTTTAGTATTGCTGTGTGGTAATTTTGGATTTCAAGTGATATGCCATAGTATGTAGTGTTGCACATGGTCCATTCAGATCCAATTTTTCTATTCAAAAAGCTGATGTTTTTTTGACAGTTTTTAAAACTACTTAGTATTACTGTGAAATGTATTCATTCACCAAACAAATAGGCTGGGATGTGAGCTGTTGTGCGAGTGTCAAATGTGAATTCAGTGCATATAGTTGGAGGTTAGGGATAGTTTTTACAAGAGTGAATTGAATTGAATGCCTTATTTTACGTGGCGAGACTCGGGCCGTCAGGCCCGCTCTTCCGTCTGACCACACAAATTTCGCTACGCTTCTTTCATCGACTAGCAGAGAACGGAGTTATTTCTTGGGCGAGAAACAGGCGATTTGAATTTAGTTCAGAGGCGTCATTTAGGCTTGAGGATCTTTTACATGCAAGTAAATCTACTAACATGGGACAGCCGGATTTACATCCCCTCCGAAGGAAGGCGTACGAAGGATTTTGTCGCCCTAAAAATCCACGGTTTCGATCGGGTTTGAACCCACGAGCTTGGGTATAAGTCCTGTACGCTAACCGTCACACCATCGCCGCCGCTTGTGATTTACATTGTTCCAAAGAATGTTTTAAGAATTGATACAAATTGTGTGTAAAAGCTTGGAATACGTATGCATGTGAATTAACTCATGGATGTAAATTGACATGCCATACATTTTGAATTTCTGAGAGTCTTGTGTTGTTTTCTTTCAATACGTTCTTATTAAACCTGCAACAGACTAAATTGTCACAAAGTTATGTATATGAATATGTTTTGGAAAGCAAGTTATAAAGGGCACTATTCTTGCATTTTATCTATATAAATACATTCATATGAGAACATTCTCCATTTGGTGGAATGACAAGTATAATAGGGAGTATCTTGGCACAAACATTAGTGAGCCAGTGTTTGAGAAGTGATAATTATTTGTATGTGTTAATCACCATTAATGTCCCTCAATTTAGTTTGGCATCACAGTGTTTTAAAAAAATGTCATGACTGAACAGACAATAATGAAAATCTTAATTAAAAACAATTCAATATCTAATAGGAAATACGTAATTCTGAGTGTATGATGTGATATTGTGTGTTATTGAGCAACTTGCTGTGCTTTTGGACAATTAATATATTGTTGGAATGCAAATTTACAAGTCTATAAAGTATTTTGGAATAAATCAATTTGAAGTAGATTCTGTTAAATCTACTCCATATATTTTCCTACATAGGGAATAACATCTTTTCTTTTAACACAGAAGATGGATTTTTTCCTGTACATCCAAGCCGCAAGACTCCAATATTTCACTGATCAAAAGAATAGAAGAAATCTGCCTTGGCAATGTAAATAAAGTTAGTTTCACTTGTATACACATAATATGTACCAAATTGAAGACATTTGTTTCTCATATAAAAGGTCTTCTTAACCGTGTGTCTTGTGACCTATGTATAATAGTATGGGATTGTTACCGGGAAACGTACACTATTTGCTAAACATATTTCTTCACAGCTGCTAAACAACTATTTTAAGAATTCTTTTATGAATGATATAATTTCACTATTTCAATTTTTTCCAAGAATAGGTGGCCCCAGCCAGGATTTGGACCTAAGCCTTCTGGTTCACGCCCAGATTCTATGACCACTAAGGTATCGAGACAACCAATCCTTTGAACAGTTTTCATGTTACACTTTACATACGTATATAAGTGTCACCATTCCGTTTGCAGCCAATAAGGTGACGGGAAGGCTGAAAATTATATAAAGATATAATTTTAAGTAGGTATTTGTATGTTTTTTTGGCTATAGTTTGTATTGTTTAGCTGCAGTGAAATTAATATTAGTGTGGCACTTGATGATTGGCCAGAATTTATTCTTTATGCATATTGTATTTTTTGGTATATGATGTGTATTTACATATTTTACAAATAAATATTATTTATATGAAATATCTTTTTTATTTTCACTTGCATTATTTCAATTTAACTACCTCACAATTATAAATCCTTTCAGAATTACTGACTAAGAATTTTTAAAAAAAATATTCTTGAAATGAAGCTGATGACAATTATTAGGGACCATTTTCAAGACAATTCTCTTCCTTGCCACAGTGTTTTCATAAGTTGTGTGAATGCTATTTGTAGTGGATAGGGCAGAAACTAAATATAAGCAATTAGTACACATTTCTACATTTTAGGTAAAATCTTTCCTGCAAAAAATGGGGTGCACATCTTACACCGGCCTGGCAATAGCCCTCATCTCAAATTTGATTGAAAACTAAAAATTTTTTGGGGAATGCAGCGACAAAAAAGAAATGTAGAAATCAAATAGAACTACTTGAGTCTCTTGTGGCTGTGTGATTTCAAGAATTGAGCAAGCAATTTATTAATAATTTAAATTCTAACAATGCCAGGCAGTAATGAAAGCACATGGTGGACAAAGACAATATTAATGGCATGAATTTTTTTGATGTCGAGTGCTTGTAATTCCAAAAACTGCAGTGCAGGAATGTACTTTGCTACAATAAATTTAATTGAGTGTCTTTTTGAACTTTTAAAGATATTTATTTTTGCATTAAGACCCTACTTCTTTTAAGTAGAGATTAATATTAAAAACAGTATTACAATTACTTTAATTTATTAAAAATGATTACAATTTGATAAATTACTATTAAAATTAATTATGGATCCTAAATAGAGGGAAAAAAATTATTCTACCATTTCAGTTGAAATTGTTTAATATTGTAAGCATTATCACTACATATGCACAAAGTAACCTTATAACACGATTGTACATGCAAGCTTCCTTTTGAATGTACTGCTCCATTGTTCCAGGAATTGTATTTCAAACATTTTTAATGAAATTTGTTACCTTTGTTTTAGATATTCAAAACAAAACTTTTCACTATAGTGAACTGTTTAAGTATAAGCCAATGGTTTGTTCTTATTCTTTCAGAAGTCCCCTACAGTATGAAGACCTCTGCCATTTTGTAGCACCAATAGTTTTATTGGCACAGTGAAAACCAACATGTTTAAATATTTTTGTTTTTAAATTATCAGTATTTAACTCAGCTTGGGTGTTGTGGTTTTACATAGAGGATGAAGCAACAAAAATAAGCGAAGTAATTTTAATGTATATGAACATAAATAATTTTTGACAAAAACAATTTTAAAAGAGCTAATTTGATAATGTTAGCCACAGATAATTTAATTAATTTTGTGAATATAATCCAATTTTAATAAAATGAAAATATACATGAATAATGAGAAACACAAATGTATAGAAACTTGAAACAATCATGAGAAATTTTCATAATGAAAATATTGGTAGGACTTGAACAAAATATTTTATTCATTTTCCTTTTAGACTATTGCATTTTTCAATTACTTCAAATTCTTCATTAATAACTAAAAGTTTCTGGATTTCAGTCAGTTGTGAGGGGAACAGACTCCACTGGCTGCGAATCTTGATCATTTGATTTTGATCCTGTTGCAGGAACTTCATGACCCTCGCTTGTTTGTATTTCATCATTTCTTTCCCCTGTTGCTTCTGAAATTTCTGTTGTTGAATTTTCTTTATTAATAATCCTGAAACTTTCTGCTCCCATTTCTGGAATTTTGTCAGCTGTGAGAGGAATAGACTCCACTGGCTGTGACACATTTCCTTCTTCATTTGGTTCTGTTACAGGCACATATTGACCCTTGCTTCTTTGTATTTCATTTCTTTCCCCTGTTGCTTCTACAATTTCTGATGTTGAATTTTCTTCATTTTGCTTTTGATTTTCCTGTAATTCCTTCAGTCTAAGCAGCCTTCTTTCTTGAGCAATAAGCCTGTTCTTTTCCATACGTTTTCTTTGTTCATCCGTTAGAACCTATAGCATAAGAAAATGGCAAATAAATGTTGAGTGAATACCAAAGGCAATAACAAAGCGATCTACAATAATTATATCATACATCAAAATAAACTAAAAGAAGTTAATGGATATACATTTTGTCAGTATAAACTCCCAAAGAAATAAAGCACCATATAGCAGTCAGTAATAGTAATAATAATATACTCCAAAATTAAGATCAAAGCTCACAGTTCCAAAAAGTAATTCATTTTTGTAAATCTTAATTAAAAGATCGCAAATTTCCATGAACTACAAAGGGAGTCATGCCCCACCCCAGGAAGCATCAATATAATTTTACTAGATTTATTCAAAATAATTACTGTATTTATACCAAAATATCACCACATTCAAAACCATATTCCCATTATGAATAAACTGGTCATTTTTTATTTCATTTCAAGCTAACAATGAAAAAATTACTATTTGAAAAAGTATTAATGGGGGTCGAAACTGAAATAGACTCCTCCTCTGTGAAATTCTTTCTTGATTTTACCCCCAACAGAGAGAGAGATGGGGCACCCATAACACAGAGGAGTAACACTCTAGGGACCTACAAAGGTGAAACACTATACCTTTCCAGCGTTATAGTCATGTTTACACCGGATTGATTATTTTGACAATAATCCAACCTAATATCATAATGAACCAGTAATTTTAAAAAAGTATTTCCACTGAAACTTTTTAAGCGCATCATTTGTGGCAGTTGGTACCAAAACAGTTTTAATACAAAATGTTCATAGTTTATATACAGTAGAAAAGAGAAGAATAACACTAACATTATTCAAATTTCATAAACAAAAATTCTGGAAAATGGTCTGTTTAAATCATGAATGGAATTCAGTTATTCTATTTCACAAATAAAAGTCAGAAATTTATTCAATAGAACGAATATAATGTTCAATATATTAAGAAAAATATTTCTTGTTGGGTTGTTTTAGATGCTCTAAGTGTTACTGCTGTTTGTCACGGAAGGAATATTTATTTAATTTTGAACAGTTGAGCATCACCTGCAATAAAACATAGCAAAAAGATACACTTGCGAAATTTGTGATTTTAGGCACCCAATTTATATCTTATTATAAAAGTGTTATTGACTGAACTGAAACTAATGAACTCATGAATGTTATAGTCCTGAGAAGAAAGTTAATTTCACGCTTTTTAAGGATAATATTAAAGCCAGCCTCATACTAATTGGACAGCTCGGTGATTTTGCCAGTTTGAAAAAGTACAAATTAACAATATGTTATCAACAAATAAAAAATGAAAGAAAAAATTTAATGATTTAATGATTTTAAGAAATAATAGTTTTATAAGCCTCTGAAAAATGATCCTACCTTCAAAAGATTCTTCTACAAATTCCCACATTTTTCCATGACCTTTCCTGAGCAATGAAATTCTGATCATTCCCAGATTTTCAAAAAGTGGCCACCTTCTTCTTAGTGAAGAACCAATCCGATTCACTAATAAAGTTAAACTTTAAATAATGTCATAGGTTTCCATGGGCAGAGGCATGATCTGGGCTGTCTGGGTGACGCTTTGTTGCAGGCTGAGGTGCCGACGTTTCGACCAACACAGTCTTCTTCAGGGCAGAAGTGTAGGCACTAACGCCCTGAAGAAAACAGTGATATGTAGGTCGAAACATAGGCACCTCAGCCTGCAACACACCATCAACCGGACAGCCCACTTTTAATTATTTAAATTTTTTTACTTGGTTTATTCATATTCACGACTACCAGTCAGTGATTATTATTATGAATTATAATTATTAAATTATATTGTATTAATTACTAACACATTGAATTTGCTTTAACATAATTAATAGCACATTCCAGAACCTACATTTATAGAAGATAAGCACTACTTTTTCATGTAATTTTCTAAGCTGGATAAAGAACGAGCCAGGCAACTGTATTAGGCTACGTTTCAAAATTATTTGTATTATGCTGCACATCATGAATAAAAGTGTTAACATGCAAATACCTGCTATGTTATGCAGTAACTATCAGAATACACAGGCGGCGGCGATGGTGTAACGGTTAGCGTACTGGACTGTTGTACCCAAGTTGGCGGGTTCAAACCCGATCGAAGCCGTAAATTTTTAAGGGCGAAAAAATCCTTCATACGCCTTCCTTCGGAGGGGAAGTAAAGCCGGCTGTCCCATGTTCGTACATTTACTTGCATGTAAAAGATCCTCAAGCCTAAATGACGCCTCTGAGCTAAATTCAAATCGCCTGTTTCTCACCCAAGATACACCTCCTTTCTCCGCTAGTTGGTGAAAGGAGCGTAGCGAAATTTGTGTGGTCAGACGGAAGAGCAGGCCTAATGGCCTGAGTCTCGCCACGTAAAATAAGGCATTCAATTCAAATTCAATTCAATACAGAATTGAATCTCCCTTGCATTGCACTGTACAAATAACCATAGCAAATACATTACCTGCTTTTCATTTTCCAGGTTTTGTGACAGAAAGGGAAGCTTTCCAAGAAGAGTAAGATTTTATTTCGCAAGACAAAATTGCCATAAGTAGCTAAACAAGTATTGGAAGAGTCATTAAAGTACAGAATTACAAGGGTACAAACTTACTCAAAATTAGAGCTGATTTTGGCTTTTTTGTTGTTGTTGTAACTTTCTGTGACACTTTTGCCTTTGTTGTATTATGAATATAAAAACTAACAATGTATCGTATTACTTATTATAAAACATGCAATATGGAATATGAATCCTATTTCTTGAAAGAGTGCTGGTTTTCATTTTCATGTAGTGATTGAGTAGCACAGAGGTAGTTTACAACTGACCTTTGCAATTATTATGCATGGCAGTTAACTGATAGAATTTAATGTATCATTTTCCAGAGCAAGAGGTGGTATATTTCCATCCCATATTGGAAAAAATGAAGATGTTTGTGGATCAAAACTAATAATAATAATAATAATAATAATAATAATAATAATAATAATAATAATAATAATAATAATAGAGTCACATATACAATTACAATCGTGTATGATCAGTCAATATGATGCCTTGGGTGGAGAGAGTGAAGTTACATTACTGTTCAGGAGCAAACAAGGGGCCATCTCAGCATTTGCTCAAAGGACCAGAGAAACTAAACAAAACCTGATCGAGATTATGCACAGCTCATGCAAGAAAGAAAACCAAGACTCCAATGAGAAAAATTTACACACTAGTTGAAATGAAATAGTAATAATACAAAATAGTTTACAATTTTAGTAAGCTGTGGTGAACTTGGAATGCTGGATTGAGATGAAGCAAAGCTTTGTAGTGGCATTCCAACACTTGTGGATCCTTGAATTTCAGAAATTTGTTGGCCAAGTAGTTCATCAAAAGGATCTAAAGGCAATGCAAGATGATCATTATCTTGTGTTACTGGCTCAGTAGTTAATGATTCAGCTGTTTCTAAGCCCATGCGAATCTTTTTCACATATACCTGAAAAGCAAAAATCCATCTGAAAGATTATTTAACATAAATATGTTGTAAAGTGAATATAACTATTGTATCAGTGATACCATTACAGGTTTCTTGTGTCCCAGGGACTCCATTTTCTCAAGACAATCATCAAATTCATACTTAGGAAAAAGTCTGTGAGCCCAGTGTTCCAATCTTTTCATTATTTGATCTAAATCTTTTTTTTCATAGCCTTTACCACAAAACTTATAATTTTTAAATATGTTCTCCAATGCAGTCAAACCTCTTGAGCCTTTCAATCTATTTGAGAAATAATAAAATAATTCAAAAATACCATTAGGAATCCCAATAATAATATTTCACACAATATCACGAATTACATACCTTTCTGCATCTAGTTTTGGTTGAGGGTTTTTCACCACTTTTCTTTTGGGTTTCGCTGGATTATCCGACTGAGGAACAGTCTGCAAGACGTGATCTACAAGAGATCATAATTACATCATAATAAATAATTTGAATGAATAAATGAAAGAATGTGCACATAATCATTTGACACACTCCCGGATGACGACTCACCGATTGCTGCATCATCATTTCCTTCACCTTCCAAAAATAATGGTTCACCTCTTTCTTCGACTTCATCTAAGGTTTCGGGATCTCCGATTAGGTCCTCGGAATATAATTCTTCTAATAAACTCATTATGACATTCGCGATTCATCAACACGACCCTTTCCCGATATTTCACACAGGTACTGCTCTGCTCCTGTTATATATTGTTCCCGGTCTCTGGCTCCCGCCAATTATCGATACAAACTATAATACTTGCGAGGCAAGCGAAAATACAGGAAGGGGCCCACTTCTTAGTCGCGCAAGGACACCAATAGAAGTCTCATTGGGGGCACAAAATTAAGCAGAAAATTCGTCAGATTCAGGATCCTGCGATTCTCCAATTTCACGGAATCGATCGAAATCTGAACTGTTATTGAGTCTTTCGAGAAATGATGACAATAATTTTTTGTTTATACGATCAGTCTGCGTAATTTCCCGAGATGTTTCTTCGCTGTTATTTTCTCGCGATTCAATCTGTACGATTTCCTTAATAGGTATGTCAGGCATCTTGAAATCGACACTATTACCTTAATTCCCTGTTGTTGTAACACTTATACTGTAAGTGTATTTACGAAAGGAATGATTTAATCCAAATGAAGCTGACACTGATACATCCTCTTTGGCAGACACTACCAGAGCAGGACTACCGAACTACGTGTTAATTTTCGCGACTAGCGTTAGTGCTGCGCTCGAACGGGCGGAATCCCAATTAAACTAAGTGGTGGTGGTGGGGGACCGTACCATGGTGGGGGTAATATTTCCACCAATTAAATGCACAGTATTTTTTTTTTTTGTACATTATTTTTAGAGTAATTTACAAATAATTCTAGGATTCAGTAGGAAATGTAGGATATACTGGCATAGAAGTGACTCAGGACAACAAACAACTCAATAATGAAATGAAATGACAGATTTATTAAAATTAAATCGGAAAAACAATGGTAAATTTTCTAGAAGAGATATACAAATTCTCCAAGTAATACAATTTGATAAATGTTGATTTTGAAAATAATAGTAAAACATCACAAATTCACAACAATCATGTAGTTACTTCAATAAATCAACATAATATCTATTTTGAAAATACTTGATCTCAAAGTGCCTCTGGAGAGAAATCTCTTTCATCAATCAATATTAAAGTGATTGCAAATCCACTTGCTATTATGAACTACTGAGGGGAATAAAAACTGCTTCATATCAAAAATTTATAGTATTGATATTCCAATTATGTTTAACTGTATTGTGCTTCCAAGCAAAGCAAAGATTTTACTTATGAAATTGCAATAAAATAACTAGTTATACATGACAATATTGATTTCCAAAAATTAATAATATATCATTTAATTACTATCATTTAACAAACTTTACTGTCAATGACATTACAAGCAAGCAAAAAGGCAGCTCTCTATTTCACTGCTTAGCAATAGCAATTAATGTTACATATTAAGCCATGGTTTCAATACTATCTTTTCAATCAATTCTTCTTTAATAAGAGTGCTTCACAAAACATTTTAATGGAAAAGCAATGTAAAACAAACAATTCTTTAAAAGAATTAAAAGTTTAATACACTGTACAAATTTGAAAAATGGATAATCTCTTCATATGCACCATTATTTTAGAATGTCAGAAGCTTGGTTTTACTACACAAAATGCAATAGATTAATATCTAAAACGATAAGAGTTCGGAATGAAAGTACCTTTTTAGTTTTGTACATTAGTCTATTCTTCCTTTTCACATATTTTCCAAATTATTTTACACAAAATTATCTTATTAATGTATTTGATAATTTAAATGTCTAAGATTGAATGATTGTTGCACTAATAATTTCCAATTTTCATTGTTTATTGAATTGGAGTCCAAGAAACTAATAATGACATTTAAGTAAATTTTGAAAACACTTTTAAACTACTGTGTTCTTTTCTTCATTATTCCAACTTTTCATTTCCTAGCAAATCTCAAAGAGAATGCCAAGTTGTAATTTGCTTCCAGACAGTAAGTGGAGCTGAAGTAATTGTGCTTATCATTAAATGCAATTTATACAATATATTAATAAATTATAATTAAATGGAAGCAGTAATTAAATTATTAACAAAAGTTAATATTGAGTTATTACTGCAAGTGATAAGACTCTCATTGTTTTGCATCCTACAAAAGGATGAAAAATAACATCCATTTTATGAGCAGTGTTTTAAAGTGCAACTACCACTAGAATGCAATCTTATATCCAGGGCTTGTGCTACCACTTCTATATCGAAACAATACACAAAAGAACAAAACAAATGAAAATTTTGAAAAACTAACACGCCAACCCAGGGGCACCAAAATTTAGAAACAAAACATTAATTGTATTCAAAGGGAGAAAAAAATTTTGTTCCAGTTATCGGTCAGGGCCAAAAAATCTCTTCCCCCCCTTTTTTTTCCGCG
>BOPP01000458.1:32564-73215 GCA_017312745.1 Gryllus bimaculatus
TTTCTTACTTGATGTATCGTTACTATCAAAAATGTTGTTACTACTAGGTTACAAGTTTTTATCGTTGGATTTTTGGGAATCGTGGCAAGGGAAATAGATTGGATGGCTCTAAAGAATAAACCATGGCTCTTCCTTCACAGACAGAAGCAATTGGAACTGTCTACCTCAATTAATTTAACACAACAAAGACATTGAAGGAGCACTTTTGCGGCAGCATTTCTTGCTGGTGTCGAATGCTGAAATATTAAGAGGGTGGGGTGGGTCCTTGCTTAGACTTGCATCTCAATTCTTACAATTACAACACAGTATTCTTCAAAAGTTGCGCGACCTGGTGACTGACAATTTACCTGCATTTGCACTGTACCAAAAGCTTTTAAAGTAAAGTTCCTTATAATATTATATTTCTTATATCAAGGTATCAATTTGTTTCAGTATTAAACAGTAGTTCTTCACAAAGAAAGCATACTTCGCAAGGATATTAATTTAAATTTTTTATTTCAAAGCAGAAATTCACAACTTTATGAGTATATAGTCAAAAAAGAAATTCGCATCGGAGATCTCCTGTGTACTGCACTCTTCCAAAGAGTGTGCCTAATAGGGCATTACCTTGTATTAAATCCAGTGAAGAAAAAAAATCTGCATTCAATACATACTCTTCAAATAAACTGAAAAATTTCTGTTTGATTGTATATTTACAGTTGCAAAATTATTCATCAGCTGGATAACTCTTTGGCTGAAGCCCAATATTCATGCTGGACATTCTCTGCCAATTGAAAAACAATGTCTATGATAGTTTGGTATATCCGCTCAACTTGTAAAGGTATTATATGTGTTGATTCCTGTGTTATGCAAAATAATAGTTTTTATTGATTTTTTTTAAAGTAATTCCAATAAATAAAGTAATGTTAGTTGTTTTTTTTAATGAAACACGTAATTCTTGTAATTTGCAGAATATTCCCAGATGTAAATATGACTAGAATGAATACATGGAATGAATTTTTGGATCGTTATTGCTGGTGAGTTTCATGAAATAATGAAATATATACATACAATTGTGATACATTTATAAAAATCCTTTTTTTACAGCCCTTATTTACTGGAACCTACAGAGCCATTATTTCGAAGAGTGGGAAATATGTTTATTACTGAGGTAAATTTATTTTTAGAGAGCTAATTATCCTTGTGTTTGGAAATGTTAATATATACTGATTTGAAAGCTTTGTTTTTATTTCTAGTTAATTGCAGAATTTGGGACTGACCACTTTTATAATTGTGATACTTTTAATGAAATGGTCCCTCAGTCTGAAGACTTGGTGTATCTAAGAAATGTTGGTGCTGCAATTTTTGAAGCAATTTCTTATGTAGATCCCCAAGCTATCTGGTAATTTATGTTATATCTTTGTGAACTAAATGTAGATTTTTAGATTTTTATCTGGGAATCAACTTTTTTTATATCGTCATTCAATGTGTTTAGGGTTAAACAGGGATGGGTTTTTGCACACAATGTCTTGTTCTGGACAGCAGAAAGAGCAAAAGCTTATCTCACCTCTGTGCCAAAGGTAAGGATATTTTTGAAAATACCCTGTTTAAAATCTTAATCTGCTACAGGCTACTTCAGGGCTGGCTGTTTGTTAATGAAGCTACTTTTTGGAATCAGAACCGAGTTCAAGCCTTTGTCACCAGTGTACCACTAGTGAGTGTAAAATGTTTTTTGAGTGTTTATAAAAACAAATGCAAGCAAGAAGCAATTTATAATACTTTCTTACTGTTTGTGTATTTGTGCTGATCTATCTGTGCACTTGATTTTAAATTGCAGGCATCTTAATGAACTTGGATGACTTGTAGACATCTATGTGTTTTGTTTTTTGTTTGAAGAATGTTACAGCTGTGGTTATAGAATATTTAAAATATTTAAACTTAATTGTCTTGACTGAAATGTTTTGTAAATTAATGATCCTTAATTACTCTGGGGTATAATACAGAAATATTTATAACCAAAGTGGTTGCAGAATGTTTTCAGTCTCATCTTCAAAAATATTATTAAATTGTAATTTTTATTGAAAATGTGTAAGTTGAAAATATAAATATTTAAATAGTTTATTACAAATTGTAATTTGTAGTAGTTTCTCTTTTAGTCTCTTTTTTCTTAGTAATTTGTTATATTTAGGACCTAGATTTTTAGGATACTAAAAGTGAAAAAAAATTAAATGAGCTTGAAGATACTAAAAAAATTAAAATGGGAAAGAGTTTTTGTTCAATAGGCATGTTCGGTGTGATTGTGGAGGTGGAAAGTAGTTGAATAATTTATTAATTTGGATCAGGATCCTTGTCAAAAATGTTAATTTCAGTTCATGAGGGAAACATTTTCACCATCGTCGTACATTTTGTCATCATAGACCAACTTAATCTTAGCACCTACGGACAGAACCAGTTTGAATAAAACATGGCTTGTGTATTTGTGCTGATTTGTGATTATTTATTTGTGACTGCTAAAATTTTATTTTCTTGCTCTTAATACCTTAAATAGAATTATATTTAATAGGAATAGGAAAGATTTGTTTTTTGAATAAGACATGAGAAAAATTACACACACAACTAAATATAAGTATTTAGGAATTAAAATTATAAATACTGGAAAACAGTTTAAAGAAATTCAGTCAAAAATAAATTTAGGAAAAAATTTGATTTCAATTTTAAATTGTATTTTTTGGGATAAAGGTATCACAAAATAGACCAAAATAAAAAAATATTTAAAACAATAATTAGAAGTTACTTGACTTTGGACATTACATTCACAGTTAAAAGGAAATATTTTGTCGATAGAAATTGACTAATGGAGAAGATCAGCAAGAATTTCCAGAAGAGACAAAATTCGAAATGAAATTACTAGAATAAAATGTGAATGAATCACATTTGATTATAGATTATATAAATAAAAAATACCTAACCAGGTTTGGACTTGTTAAAAGAGTGTAAGAATGACAATTACCTAAATTAGTGATTTGTGCTATTCGAGTGATGCCGTGACATAGGCTGAGGTGCCGACAGTTTGACTGACATATTGTGGTCCTCAGCCTTCGATGCAGCATCATCCGGACAGCTCAGATCATGATTCTGGCCGTGGAAGCCTATAATATCATTTACCTAAATTAGTGTTTTATGGGGAACCATTTGAAAAAAGGAAATGTGGAAGATCGCCTGTGTCATGTAAACAAGAAAGTATAAATGTACATCATGAGAAAGGAATAAACAAAGATGAGAGTTATCAGAGAAGAATGGATAAAATTAATTTATTAAACTCTCATAATTGTATCTGAAATTGTATTATTATTCTTATTGTGTAATTGTTGGGAATCTGAAAAGATGTAAAATATTTCAAGACCTAGAATTTAATTAGCTCTAGAGGGAAATTTCACATTAGAAAGCAAGAAAAAATTATTGTTAATTTATTTTTCAAATTACTTAATTTATTTTGTTGTGGCAATTTGTATTTAGGCATAATTTAGCCATTTGAAGGATTTGTACTTTTGTTCCAAAAATGGTAGAAATAAAATAAATATTTTAGAATAATGATGCTCATGAGTAAGAAATAAAGTTGTCTTGAAATTCAAAGGATTTTATGAACTGTGGAGGTGTCAAGGCATGAGGTCAGGAGTATGATATGGCACTTGTGGAGAAATATATGAAATAAAAGAATTACTGTTGACAAAGATGAACTATGAATTTCTTCTGTCTGACTGAAATTTCATTTAATATTCTGTATCAATAAAAGAAAGTCCATTGGGTATGGGAAAAGTGATTTTCTCCACTACGATGACTTGTAGTATGTCATACATTAGTGTACATAACTACTTTGTTTACTCTTACTCTTTATTAATCCTTCTGATTAACTCCCATTCTAAAACAAATAAGGGATAGATCTGGAAGGAAAAGATCAAGTCTTTATCATCTCTTTAGAATGATTTTATGAAACAAATTTTCCTTCCATTACAGGGTAGAATGATAGTGTTGGATTTGCAATCAGAGCTTATTCCACAATATGGTCGTCTTGATTCATACTTTGGTCAGCCTTTTATATGGTGTATGCTTCACAATTTTGGAGGTACATTGGGTCTGTACGGTGCTGCTGAGAATATTAACTCAGTGAGTTATTTATTATTACCTTATTTATTATACCTTAGTTCTGCTCCTTTTGAAGCTAAAGAATGGCATTAATATGCTGCTTTAATTTGTTTTGTTCCAGTGTATTTTTTTCTTTACCCTTTAAGGTAGTTTGGCATTTGATATTTGTTTCTTATTTCTTTTCTTCTCTGTTATTGAATACCTTGTTATTTCCTCCCCGTAATTTTTCTTCTTCTTCTTCTTCTTCTTCTTTCTTTTTTTTATTTTTTATTTTTATTTTTATTTATTTATTTACATGAGTTCTTACGCAAGTTATTTTAGCAAAATCACTCATTTTTGTCAACCTAGGGTATTTTTAATGCTCGATCTATGAATGGAAGTACCATGGTTGGAATTGGGCTTACACCTGAAGGCATTAATCAGAATTATGTTGTGTATGATCTTGTTCTTGATTTAACGTGGAGGACTGAACCTGTAAATTTAACTTTATGGTATGTATCTTCAGTACTAATCACAATATTACATTGAAAAGAAAGCAGCCTTGCTCCTTTGCAACTTAGAAAACGTGTGTAGATGGAACTTTTCCTCCATATGTCACGTACAATTTTTACTGTTCTTTGACTAAATAAATCAACTTGACATTAAAATATTCTTTAACTTGTAATACAAAGAAGAGGTGTTGTATTTGAGTTGTATATTGTAAGTTTCATCTCAATATAAATATATCAGTAATCATTATTAATGGGATAGTAATCGTAGATTATTGTCTTTTGGAAGAATTAAGTTTAATGTGTAATTTTGCATGTATGTAGAAATTAAAAACATTATTTAAAATAAAAATTATTTTTTATAATTTTTATAGGTTTTCTTCATACGTTCACAGACGATATGGTCACACTACCGCTGATGTGGATAAGGCTTGGCAGTTTCTCAAGGTTATGAGAAGTCTACTACAACTGAATATTTACAATAAATTACCTCTCTAATAAAACATTAATATGAAATAATTATTTCTCTAGTCTGGTGTGTATAATTTTACTGGTTTACGTCGTGTACGTGGCAAATACATTATATGTCGAAGACCAACACTTCGCCTCAAGCCTTGGGTTAGGACTCTCTTCATATTGCATCTGCTGTTAAATACTCTCGTAATTGTAAGTAAATAAAATTATGTTGAATTTTCTTGATCTGCTTTCAGTATTGGTATAATACAACTGAACTGAAATTGGCATGGGATGGTTTTGTAAATGCAGCTTCAGAACTCGGCTCCTCTCCTTTATTTCAACATGATTTAGTTGATGTAACTCGCCAGGCTTTGCAAGTACTGGGTGATGGGCTGTACACACAAATTGTTCGTGGCTTTCAGAAGAAGAATTTACCCTTTTATCAGTACGCATTGTGAAACAGTTTTGAGAAGCTGTTGTTTATGATGATGCAAAAGAAAAGAAAAAGATTAAAAGCACAATTTTTTTTTTTTTTAAGTAATTCCACATTAGTGAATGTTAGTATGATGAGAAAAGCATGTTTTCTAACTTAAACAATTTTGTTTTTTTTTTTAGAGAAAATGTTGACATGTTTCTACAACTACTTGAAGATATAAATGAAATTTTAGGAACAAATAAACAGTTTCTTCTTGGTGTTTGGTTAAACAATGCAAAAAGGAGAGCTACATATTCAGTAGTAAGAAATATTTCGTTATTTGAATATTTGGGCAAAATAAGACATAATTTGTAATTTATTGTAATCTTTCAGGAACGCATTATTTATGAATTTAATGCTAGGAATCAAATTACATTGTGGGGTCCTCTAGGAGAAATCAGGGATTATGCAACTAAACAGTGGTCAGGTAATGAGATAAGTGATTTTTTATGTGAAAGATGATTGTGTAATTGTGTTTCCAATTTTGATAGGTATAGAAAAGTTAATCTTCTGTGCAGGTGTTGTATCAGATTATTATTATCCTCGCTGGGAATTGTTTTTTGATTTTCTACATCTCAGCCTTATAACCAAGACTCCATTTAATCAGACTCATTTTGCTATAAGAGTCTTTGAAACTGTAGAAGAACCATTTACATTGGATAATAGTTCCTACCCGGATGCGCCTCAAGGTAAATATGATTACTTTTTGGCACTGATCATTGAATTATTATTATTATAGAAAATAAGGCTTGAATTATGATATTTTTCTGAAACAAACGCCTTTGCATATGTTTATTTATGTAGGAAATAGTGTTGAAGTGGCCCGACGATTACATTCTTTTTGGCGGAACAGTTCAGTTTGGTCAGAGCTTGTGAAGTTTATGGAACCATCAAGAGTCAATCAAGAACCAATTTCAAACAATTCAGAAATAGAAATAAAAATTTCAGAGGAAGATTTTGAACCACATGTTATTCTTGTTTAAATGAATTTTACAACAATTTTCTGGCAGTCATGTGGCAACTATATTTTGACCATGCTGACCTTTGTGATATGAGCTTATTATTATTTTATGGTTTGAGTTAGTGTTTTTCTGTCAATCAGAGGAAAGAAATCATCATATTGAAATTTATTAAAAAGCTTCCTCTTTATGATAGGAATTGACATTGAAACAAATAGTTGTTCCTGCATTATTCTTCAGACAAATTAAAAAGTCCCTAAATAGTTAGAAAATGTAATACTATGCAATTTGTTTAAGGACAACGAAATCTGTAAGTTCATTTTCTGATTCTATTTACCAATTTTCTAATATATCATAATATATTTGATATTCTCTCTTAGCATGTGGAAAGTGCTTTAACCCCATGACACAGAATAGGTAGTAAAATGTTTAGTGTATGCTATATTCTTTAGAAATTGTATATTCTATTGACACAAGTATTGTGCCTTTATCCACAACAAAGATTTTGAAGAGGGAGAGGAAAAAAACAAAAACACACCCACACACACACCATCCAAAACAGTTAGTTAAAAATTCAATAGTGCCTTCTGCAATAACATTTCCTATTGTTATATGAAAGATGCATCTTTCTAGTGATCAAAATGTGATTTTTATCATTGTGCCAAAATCATGAAACCAAAGGTACTATGGCCACTGTGCTTTGCAGTTTTCAAGACTTTTGCAAATGTAACAGGTGTTTTTATATGCTTCCTTAAAATTGGAAAAAAACTGCTGATTATTTGTATTGTTTATTATCATCTGTTGTGTATAGTTCCTTTATACTTGTTGGAGTAAATGTTTGACAACATATTTGACTTTTATAGTGTCACAGAGCTGTTATTCTAAAGAAAAGAAAGTGTTGTTTGAAAACTAGACCAAATTTTTAAAGTGTTATTGTTTCTAAAAGTGTCTGTTTTTCTTGAAAACATTTTTATATTAGCTATTCCAAAATACAATTTTTTGAATGGACATAATGGAATAACAATTTGAATACACATAATGTTTTGTTTTTTCTTAAATATGTAGTTGTCCACAACTTTCTTGAATAATGCCCTAAGAGAAAAGAAATGTTCTTTTCTGCATGTCTCCAAAAAATGTTCATCATCTTTGCTAATTTTTGGGATGTTGTTTGCAAATATTGTTTTGAATGAAAACCTAATTTCTGTGTATTTTTGGATGCCAAGTTAAACAAATTTTCTCATGCCTTAAATTAATATATGAATTTTAAGGCCTGCAGAAAGACAATTTAAATTCATGCCATGGGGAAGCCAGATCATCGTTCTTATTTACATTAATACAAGAATTCTAATACATTTTACTACTACATTTTCGTTGTTGCTACGATTTTGTCTTAGTTGTAACAAGAGAAAATGTTTGTGTGTGTATATTTGCAGCTGTTCTAGGAATTAAGTTTTTTGAAGCTATAATGAGTTACTTTTTTTTGATTTTGTAACTTCATTTATTTAGATTTTAATCTATTTAGTAATAATGTAGCTAATACTATGGTCATATTTGCTCAGTTGACAGGCTGTCATCAAGAGCTTGTCGTAAGTGACCTAACAATATCTGATTTGCCTTGTCCATGACCATTTCTGTACACTTAATTATTTTAGTTCAAACTCATGAGACTCTTTTCATACAGGACATTACCACCTTCCAAAACCACTTTCTTTAATCTTAAAGAAATTGTATTGCCATAGCTAGTTTTTGTTGAAAAGAAACATTAGAGACTTCATAAAAAAATGTATTATGCTGACTTCAGAATGAAGTCAAGTAACCAGGTAAAGTCATTGGTCTCACATATTTGGTGTATTTGTACGGAGGACCTTTGACAATGTTCACAATGTCAGGAAAAGGGTTTTTTTTGGGGGGGGGGGTGAAAATTATGAATAGTATCCAGAAATTATAACTCTGATTATTAATTCAGGTTGAGTAATATAGCAAGATACAATCTAAAACATTACATCACATAACTCACTAAACAAACACATCAATCTAAAACAAATTGTTTATTCTAGTATTCTATCAGCTAGCCTAAGAAGTTCTGTGCAACTGTCCATATCTCTGAAGAAATATTCAGAGATAATATGCACAATGGCAAATTAAAGCGTGAAAATATAAACAAAACACTGAAATTATTTATTTCTTATCTTTTATAAACCATATTAGCTATTTCAGATTTTAACATCAAGACATATTTTCAATTACAATCGTAGATGTCTCATAAGTTTGTTTTAAAGTAAAATAATATTCAAAATTATTACAGTATTAAACAACTTTTATATTTATTACTAAGAGTGTACAATTATTTGCCACACATTACATGTTCTCTTTTGTAACAAAGAGTTGTTAGAACAAAACTGTGCTTATGTAGTTCAAAATAGCTTTAGATTAGTTGTAGATCTACTTGAACTTAATATACAAGCGGAAGATAATATGATTTCACCACCTCATTATTCAAGAACTTGAAGAATTACTTAATAAGAATCTGATGAAATGTGCCATTCCTATTGAAATTGTGATTGCTGTTAAATTTATTCCATTCAATAATATTTTAAGGTTCAATAATGAAGCATTTAGACAGAAAGATGGTACTTCCGTAGGAGGCATGATGAGTTGTTTCTTCTCAGCGATAAATGTGCTAGGTTGAATCGGAGGTCTTACAGTGACTTAAAAGTATTGAAACACCTTGAATATCTGAGAATGTGAATAAATTTTACTTTGAAAAGGTAATATAAATGACAAATTTTCAGCGGAATTAAATACATTGTAAAGTAAAGTTGCTACAATAAAAAAACAAACACACTTAAAATGAAGTATTAAATGCGCACGTTTTCTTGAGCCCTGGCATCGCTAGATGCAAGTTCATTTTTCCATGCAAAATAGTTTTTAATACACGGGAGCGAACATTCCTTGTCACCAGGTTTTGTCTACGACGCTCATTACTATCATTTATTCTTAATGCGACTAATGTTGGGGAAGGAGTGGGAGTAGATAGGAAAACATGCGGATATAATACAGAAAATTGAGAGACCAGATATATAAGCAAATATCTCAACAACAAAAAATGAAGCCAAAAGTATTGGAACACGCGAACTCTCAAACATTGTAAAGGCTCATTCACAATGCAAACGTAAACATGAGCATAGACAAACATTAACATTAAGTGATAGACTGAAGTATTCAAAATGTCTTACATAAACCTAAGCAAAATAAGAGTTTCTATTGGCTGGGAGGCATTCTGGTTTACTATTGGTTGAAGTTGAGAATCGATTTCAAGGTATCGACTGTGTCCATAGTCCGCTCCATGGTACTCTCTGGTCCGATCATATGGCGTTAATCTTCTATCGACTTCACTCGAATTTCGATTTTGGATTTTGAGTTACCGTTATGTGATTGGTTCATTTCTTATGTCTTAAGCATAAGCACAGAAGCTTGCAAGCTTTTAAGTTAACGTCTTACGTGTTATGCTTATACGAACGCATTGTGAATGAGACCTTATGGACGAAGTCCTAACTTTTATGTTAACGTCATGCTTATGTTTGCATTGTGAATGCGTCTTAACGGCATTCCTGGAAGTCACCGCGACCGCAGCCAGTTGGATTGACATTCACCTTGCCAGCCGGGACTCGCCTGTCAACCCTTAGCTGCAACAGTTTTTAAATCAATTCCCTTTCTGGAATTCATCAGTCGATTCAGAAGTATACGATACTGAAATATTTGTTCATCAAATGTCACTACGGGGCGTCAAGAAAAGGAAAAAATGAAGAAGAGATAACAATTATAATACGCATGCGTAATGAATGCAGATCTTTGCGATAAATCGGAAAGATTGTGCAACGATCACACACTACAGTGTTTAATGTAATTGACAGGTACTGTCTTCGAAAAACGGTGACGAACAAACGCCGAAGTGGTCACCAATGTGGCTGAATGAACGCGACACAAGAAAATGTTTGGCGACATTTAAGTATATACAAAACTTGCTTCTGGAATAGTCATTTCTCCGAATACAGTTCGCATAAGTAGCACTAAACAGCGGATACATTGGATGTATGACGCGTTGGAAATTCTGGATCAATGATATTAACAGAAGAAGAAAAAACACGTAGAATTTACTAAAATATATTGAAATAGTTCTCAATAAATGCGGAACCAATTTACTTTTAGTGATGAAAGTAAATTTAATATTTTTGGGGCGGATGAAGAGAAACTCCAAAATGCATGAAGAGAACCTTCTAGCTCGCTGTGAAATACAGAGGTGGTTCTGTATTCGGCTGGAGGTGTAACAGTGCTTCTGGTGTGGGGAATCTTCACTTTATAAATGCTACCACATTCTTAATTTTCTTGTTTCCTAATTGCAGAACGGAAATATTATTTTAGGAATATTAAAGAACAGAACCTCTTCGTAAATGACAATTTTCTTTGAAAAATTTGAATTGGTTTTTAAGAATAAGGCGCTTAAGCACTACAGTAATTTAAATTTTATGCACTTTTTCACAGAAAAGTTTTGAGTGTTTGAAAACTTTATTTGATGCATTTTAAGACCCAAATACAATAGTGTTTACAAATTGCTGAAAATGAACCGGCGTGAAAGATCTTAAAAAATTACATTTGTGTAATTTTTGAAAAAACAAAAATACCCCGAAAACCTATACGTCATATTAAAGAGTGCAATTAGCAGTATCCCCTCGAAAAGTTTGAAGAAAAAATTGGAAACCGTTTTTACGAAAATAGCGTTTGAGTGTTTCTGAATTTGCGAAATTTTGAGCTTGTTTTGACAGAAAACTGTTGAGTTTTTGAGAAGCTTTATCTGATATTATTTTAAGCATATGTACTCATAAATATAATAATGTGAATAAATTGCCGCTAAAGTAAATATTAACAACGTGAGACACAGGTAAAAAAATACAATTTTGATCAAACAAAAGAATAGAGCAATATGGCGTTTATGTCATCGTATTGAGTAAATTTAGCACTACCTCTGCCAAAAGTTAAAAAAAAACATTAGTTTTGAGAAAATTTTGGTTTTGTATTTTTTTAATTGCTTATATTGCGCGAAAACGACAAAAATTTTCAAAAAAATGTGCACGACAATGAAAAAACTCAATATGGAGAACAAATTTTATTTGTGTATTTCCGTTGACATCTCGAAATAGATTTTCCGCAACATTTCATAACGTTCCTTATACTACGTATAATACTCTTTATATACGTACGTATACGAAAACGTAATAAAAGTATTTTTGAGAAATAGGCAGGTACTTGCTCTTTTGGCACTGGCAAACACATCGATTCAATCACATTTTTTCTTTTCAAAATTACGGTAAGGAATGAACATGGCAATCATATTTATATTGGTGAAAAACGCAACAATTTGATGCAAGTTAGCAAGGACAGCACAAGTCGTATTTCGTCCCTTCGGGCTTCTGAACAAGCGTTTGCAAGTCTCGTCACGCGTTGTACTGTACAACGAATATCCAAGTTCTTACAAGTAACAGTCACTGAGTATCTTGAAATATCATACTAACAAATTTAAGGGAAGTTAAATTTTTAAAAGGGAAATTAATGCTAAATAAACAGGCTATCTGGTCCGTATGCCGGTCTAATTGAACAATTTTGTTTCAAGCTCGTGGACCAAAAAATGCACAAAATTTGCAAATGTTTTTTCGCGCTATTTGTTAGGATTGCATGAGAAGTGTAGCTCCTAATCATTTTAGCAAAAAAACTGAAATTTAGAATCTTAAAGCTTCAATTTTTTTAGTGTCTCAATATGACAATTTTCCCACGAAATACAGCCTGACAAAAGTCATCGAACAATTTTGAATTTTTTGTTCCTTTAATTTTTTGAGTAGTGTATAATTGCCTACATTGGCAGCTAAACACGAGGCAAGGTTTTTGTTCTTTCCTATCGAAACCAGATAAATTTTCGTGGACCCCCACATACAACTTGCGAACCCCCATTTTTCCCGCCCACGTAAACCCCCGACGACTCTCCCGTGGACACCTGGACCGCTTTGGAAATCACTGGGATATAGTAATGAGAACCAGCGGCTGCCGTCCTATTATAGCCTTCCGTTAACAGTGTAATTTTAAATAGTTAATGATCACATAATATTAAAAGTAATATTTCTTGTCAAGATTCGAATTGCAGCCTCCAAGCTCTTTCCATTTTTCGTTATATTAACACCAAAAATCTCTGTTTAATATTTTACTTGTAGAAAAACGCCGAATTTTGAATTTTTGCAATTTTTGAAAAATTAGATTTCAACGAAAATGATACCTGCACGTACCTCTTAAACGTCCAATAACAAAAGATTATCAAAATCGATAGGAGCATTTTTTTAAAATTTTGTAAATTTCTGAAGGGCTTCATGTAAAGTACCCCTCAAAATAAAAATATGTTTCTAATTCAAGGGGCCGAAATATCAGGCAGATTGATAGCGGAATATCAATTTTGGGGAAAATCGGCTGAACCTTTTTAACCGCCGTTAACGACGTTTGACGGCAAAACAAACATTGATTCTGGCTCACCACGTGTAGGTTGGTCAATGGGGAGGCCCGCGGCGCCATTTATTGTTGCCCGAGAAAGGTTATGAGAGAAACAAGGTGAATCTATGTAGGTCATTATTAATATGCTTTTCACGTGCACACGTCATATTAGTAAGAATAATTTTCGCACATGAACGATATTAGTTTTTAAAAAGTTCGTAGTGGTGTTAATTTTTCACTTCATAAAACTTACTGCGCCTTGCGTAAGCGCCCTCAGCGTCGGAGCCAACACCCTTAATGCAAATAGGAAAAGTTTAGATTTACGGAGCTTATCTAGTAAAAACGGAAATTCAAGATCAGCCCAACGGGTTCCACTGCGTTATACATTATGCGTGGTAGATCCTGATATCATGCATTGTTGGTACATGGACCGCCAAATTAATTCAAATTTGGTGCCACGCTTCGAAGAGCTCAGTTTCATTGCTCTTTGAAGGTATTTTATACGTAGAAGAAAAAATCATACATTTCAAACTTCCCGCTGCGGTGATAGTCTAATCTTACTAACAAAATTCTAATCTTGCTAACAAAATCGCGGAAATTCCTTCCCAATTGTCCAAATATTCATTTTTGTATAAAGCTCTTTGAATGTACACGTAGGAGTCCTCGGCTCGAGTTCATGACTTCTAGGCTGTCCGGGTGACGCCGCGTCGTTGGCAGAGAGGCCGCTTGTCATATCGCAGGCTTCTTCACGATAGTGAACCTCACTGATATGACACGCGAAACTTCGGCCTCTCTGCCAACGACGCTTTGTCACCCGAGCAGCCTAGAAGTCAAAAAGCTCTTTGAAATCGTTTGTCAACTGCTTCTAATGGTTCGAAAAGTCCCAATAGATAGCACCTCCTCCTGGGCTGCCGCAACGAAAGATTTACTCATTGTCAGATTTCCCGGAATCCAATTTTGGAGCCGCGAGCAGTTTCGTAGCGATCGAGAAGCTAAGTGAAACGTGTATTGGGCGTATGGAAAGTTTGATTCGGTGCGTTGGCAAGCGATTCCCAGCACATTTCTGCAGTCTCCGTGACCTCGGACTCCAAAACGCGGCGGGAAAGA
This sequence comes from Gryllus bimaculatus, assembly GCA_017312745.1. NCBI lineage: Eukaryota > Metazoa > Arthropoda > Insecta > Orthoptera > Gryllidae > Gryllus > Gryllus bimaculatus. Next base: position 46,703 of record BOPP01000458.1, read on the forward strand.
GGCCAAGCCTGAAATTCGTAAGGAGAACGTTTATTTTCGTCCAGACAGAGGTAACCATGACAATCTCTTCAATACTCATTGATTCGATCCGCAAAGTAATCTTTGTAAATTATGTGTCCTTTCTTTTCCAGAACTCTCTCGTCAGATGGGAACAAAGAAGGCTATCCTCGTTGCAGTTTTTGCTAATGCTCTCCCAGTTCTTCTAAGCAATATTTTGCAGCCTTAACAATGGTGCCGTGGCAAACCCGGGACAATAAGTTGTACTGATGTGTCGTAGTAAAAAAAACTCGTTTTTATAAGAATAGTTGTGATTCAAATGTGAGGTTATAAGTGTTTAGTTTATGTGCATAATTTAATAGTGACGCTTTCAATCGTCTTCATATTCTTCCTTAATGAAACCACAAACCATTGTTTTGTGTATAGATAAATAGCATATGCATTTCATAAATTGCTTGCCCAAACTTGCTATTAAAAGACCGCAGATTTTATCGAAATGGCAATGGTTAGATTCAGCGTTGACGAGAATCGAAGTGAATTTAAAATCTCCCTCAGATCTTCGCAGACCAAACTTAGAACGTTTGTTGTTGTGGAAGGATATCAGATTTACAGTTAATGAAGCCAACAAACAAGAGGGCTTAGAGGATTTAACTCCCTGGTTTGAGAATTTAGAACGCACGTACATGAATTTTAAAAGCCAATGTCTTTCTGAATGAGCCAATTTATCAGTAAAACTACATGTCAGTAAGCCAAATCCTATGGAACGTTTATCTCAGGTAAAATTGCCATCATTATTGGGTAAGTACGATCAGTTTATGCAGTTTCATGTTATCTTCATAACGGCAATGGTGACAACTGATTCACTGAGAAATATTGAAAAATATATGCATCTGCCCATTTGAAGGGGGAACCGTACATGCTTCTGAGCGCCTTAAATGTGTCAGGAGACATGCATGGTTCCATCTCGGTTCAGAGCCGCCGGGCGAGTGCCGAGGTCAACAATTCGGGAAAGCCAGGTGTGGATCGCCCGAGTAGTGGAACTGTGGCCGCAACCACATGAAAGGTCTTAGTGTGACCCTTGAGGCCTTGCATGTTGGACACTCCTATGTTAGAGGATGTTTTCTCAATTTAGCATGTGGATTTATCCACGTTGTTTTTGCAAGGGCCTGTAATAATGTTTTCTGCAGAAAAGTTGCCGTTTTCGCACAGCATTACATAACTTTCTCTCGCGGTAGAGATAGCAAGAAAGACGTTTAAGCGTTTCTGAAATTGCGAAATTTTTAGCTAGTTAGTAAGAAAATGTTGTTTTCGAGATGTTTTGTATGACATTATTTAAAGCACTTGTACTCATAAATACAATAATGTGAAGAAATTTGCTGCTAATGTAAATATTAATGAAGTGAGAGACTAGTCAAAAAATTACATTTTGTAATTTTTGAAAAAGCAATAGGATAGTAATATGATATTTATTTCAATTTATTTCATCTTATAGAGTGCTTTTAGCTGAATCCCTATCAAAAGTTAAAAGAAAAATTTGAAGCCATTTTTTCAGATAATCTTGTTTTTGTATTTTTTTAATTGCACAAATTGCTCGCAATATTGTGCAAAAACTACAAACAAAATTAAAATTGTGGATGATCTTAATAAATAATCTCACTATGGAGAAAAAATTTCATTTGGAGGAAAAATCTCTATGTTCATTTTTATAGTTGTAGGAAGACGCCGAAAATAAAATTTTGAAATTTTTAAAAATTTAGAGATAACTTTGAAATCGGAACTGTACCATCTTTATAAGTGTATTTTACTCTCTTCTTAGAAGAGATTTGAAGAGAAAAATTTGGGGGCGTTTTTGATAAAATTTTGAAAATGTTCAGGGTGCTTCATGTAAAGTAGCCCCAAAAATTAATGAGTGTTTTAAAAATCGCAGAGCTTTGACTCAGGTCAAATGGAGAGGAGTTTCTTCAATTTGGAAAAAATTCTACGCACGGTTTATGCGCTAGTGTTGTTCACATATACCAGACAGGTGGACATACGTGTAATGTCATGTGTATACTCTATGAAATCTAGCAGTTGATAGACGATTATACAACAAATATTATGTCGGGGACTCGAAAACGTTCCAGTATTGATATTACATCATCTAGATTGCATTCCAGAATAATATTAGCCCCTTTTCAATAAAAGGGGATATTTCGTCATTTCTTGTAAAATCAACCCGGACAATTTTTCTCTCTTAAAAAAAAAAGACATGTTCGGGGAAAAGATAACGTATGGTAACACTAACAAACGGACCCCGGCGGACAGCCACGTGTTACTTTCTTTCCTACGTAAGTGCCTACTTGCACGAATTCCTGCCTTTCTATCTTTAAATTAGCTGCGAAACATTGCTTAAAGATTTCTTGGACAACCTGATTTTCGCAGTCGACGTAATAAAGCTGCCCAAGGGTTGTGATCAAAGGCCCCGCGGATGTCGGCAAGGATTACATCGCAATATTTTTCTTGTCGTGATTCTGTTGCTTTTAGAAGGGCAATTGCTGTCTTAGAACCATGACGGAAACCAAACCGGTTTTGGTTTGAGCAATGTTGCTTAGAACATTAGTTGAATCGTTTTATAAAGAAGTTTTTCGAAAATTTTTCCCATGACAGGAAGGAGACATATTTTGAGATAGGACCAAGGATTATTTTCCGCTTTTCTGATCAAAGTTACGTTGACAGTTTTACAAGCCCGAGGAAATATACATGTCACAAGACATTTATTGTTCATTTTTTTAAATCTCCGTCTCGTGATTGGGAAGGTCTGTTGAATAATTTCGGCGTTAATATTGTCAAGTCCTGAAGCTTCCTTTAGCCGGAGACTGTTGTTAGCTTCCTGAATTTCGTTGTCGCTGGTCACGTGATCTGCTTGGGTTTCGTGGCGTTCTGCTTGCTTCTGCTGCCTGACTGCGCGTGACTCCGGAGGGTCGGCAGGTAAAAGCTCGAGTAGCTCCGTTGCTCGCTTCCCAGCTTCTTTGTTTGAAGTGAAGAAATTACTAGAGAGGTCCGGAGGCGCCGGCTAGCAAGCTGATACGGAATCCCCCACGAATTGCGTTCGCCCGCTTGTTTCACCAGATTCCTCCAGGCTTCCTCTTTGCTCTTTCTACTGAGCTGAAGGTAATTGTTTCTTAGTCTATCGTCACATGTGTGTAAATTTCGTTTCTTCCGCCATTGTAATGTTTTCCTTGCGCATTGTTTGGCGCGGATGAGGTCTGTTGCCTACCAGAGAGTGCGTTTATTCTTCCTTACGCTAGAAGGTATTGTTACGTCTGCTGAAATTTTTAAGATATATTTCCTTGACATTGGTATCTGCATCTGGTCGGATATTGATGGTGATTCATTAAGTGCTTGTTGAAATTGTGTTTTGAAGGAATCCCAAGCAGCTCGTTTTAAAATATACCGCTGATCGTTTTCTGTACTTCTGGGTATGTGCTCGGGAAAATGATCAGAGTGAATAGTAAATGTTATTGCATTATGATCGCTTGTGCTCGATTCTGGGCGAATGCTTCACTGATCTATGGATTTAATCAAATTTGGGGTTGCTATCCTAATATCGATGTTTGATTGCACGTTAGAATTCGAAAATATTGGACGTAAATCCTCTTCGTTATTAACAATGTACAAATTATTTGAAATTAGAAATTTTAAAACTTGTTCGGCTTTTCTATTTGTTATGCGATCGCCCGATAGCTCAGATTGAGCATTCATGTCACCGCTTATAATTAATTTGGATTCGTAATTTTGGACAGAGTCGTCAATAGACTGCAGAGTGTTAAGATGGATATAGCTTTCAATACCATATTTGAAATATACTGAAATTATATTAAGTATCTGATCCTGGCTAATTTCGGCAACAGTGAAATTGAACGAACAGCACTGTCAGTTTTTTAGCGCGGCTATGTTACTGATTATGAATATGATTATTGCAGCCATTTGCTTCCTCACTGGCAGAGGGTGTGTATTCAATTACCTGATGCGTACGACTTATTCCAGATACTCGCTTGCATCATGTTTAGGGTTCTTGAATTAGAGTTATATCAATATATCCGGCAATAAAAAAGTGTCTATCCTATCAGTTAAATGCTTGATTTCTGAGCATTAATATGAATAAATTTAATTGGCATAATCAAATTTCTTTCATAATCCTGGGCACGCTTGAATTCTGGACTTTGCTTGGTTCGGGCTTCGTGTTCTACATCATTGTTATTGCGGAAACAGTTAATGCACCGTGGTCGATTTTCGCATAATCGAGTGTCATGACCTCTCTCAGAGTATTTTCCAAAGGAGCGTTTTCCAGAGGTCACGTCTGTATCTTGGCATTTTTAAGACGTGTGGCCAAAACGAGAACATTTGTAGCAGCGCGTTGGTGAAATAAATTCTTCAACGCGATGTGACTGTCGTCCAATCTGGCTGCCTTCAATTTTACGAAGATTTCTGTATGTAGTTCTAGGACCCAGTGACCATTTGGAATAAGAAATTAGTGTCAAACGGATTCTTTCAGTTTTTCCATGTTCATGTTTTTACCCTCTTGGAATTCCGTTCGTTAAGTTACTGGAAGAATACAGTATCTTCTAGTCTCCGCAGAATTTCGAATATTATACGTTTTGGGAATTTTTTTCTTTGTTCCCGTATTTGGACCGTACCACCTTCCCTAACTGCGTCACGAATTTCGTCGGCCCTGACAAATGCGTCGGCCTCTATTAGCACCCCTTTATTCTCAAGTAGTTTAAAGCGACGAATATTAGATCGCCACTTTTGCATCGCAAGCGCGTTCTCGACAGCAGAGTTTGTCTCTAAAGCCGATTTGCACTAAAATAATTTGGCTTCGATGAGTGACGTCAGGTGAAGTTATAGAAAGTATAATATAATTGAGATTTAATAATTCTAAAGAAATGTAAAAGAAATCACAGTACATACTATTGAGAAATGATTGTGCCTATCAAAAGGACAGTAATTTGCGTCGATACAAACACATTAAAGTGAGCAATTATGTGTTGAACTGAGATTCAATTAGTAATACAACACATTAAATTAAAGAATTGAATAACAAGCAATTAAGCATTAACTGAATACAATACATTAATTAAATGACTTTACAATTGTAGCGGTACAGAATTATTAAGATAAATTAAATTGAGTAACGCAGACCTAAGAAATTTTTTACTGAAGAAAAACATACGGCGTCACGCGCTCAGCCCCTTTCTTGCAACAGCCACGGTCCCCTGACCCAATTCGAATGTTTATGACACCCCACCCAACAACCGAAGAAGGGGTAAATTCTAAAAGCGCCCAGCGGCAGCCCACATCTGGAATACTTCCGAAACGCCTGTCATCGTGATCGGGGAAACCCGAAGCAATAATTCAGTAGCCGGGAAGCCCCTTCAGAGACGTGGCCTACTTTCGAGACAACAGAGAAGGACACTTTGTTCCGACGGAGACAGAAACAGATTGGAAAATTCCTATACTCCGCCTGAGCCTATTGGCCAAATTTAGTGTACAACGCCATCACCTTTAGCCAATAGCGACGCGATCGTTGTAGGGAGCAAGAACATATGAGGAGAAAGGGTGGGGATAAAAGTTAACTTCGGGCATTTATGAGAAACTAAAATGACAGTTGAGAGAGAGACTTCTCTGGGTGGGAGACAGTCGCGGGGAGAGGCGAGTACACCTCTGAAGGCACTTGGTTAAAATTTGTTTAGTTGAAATCACTGGGATGATAGACCGGAATTCTCAGTGAGAATTTTAGAGGAAGTGCAAAAGCACTTCAAAAGTAAATTGTCATATCCTTTGTCACTGCGTATTCGCTGCAGGATTTCGCAATTACTGAAATTTTTATTCGAGAGGAATTGCATACGCAGAGGGAGACATTGTTGTGTGCTCCGCACCTGCGATCACTGGCGATATCGCAGTCTATCTCTACAAGTTTCTCGAAGCTAGCTCTTCAGATATGACCCTTATCATGCTGACGGTCGACGGACGGCTCGCTCAGACGCCCTACCGCCGACAAGGCTCCGTGTGTAGAGTTGCTCGCCTTGAACCGAATTCTGCGAAGGTCGGCTACCGCGCCACCCGGGCCTACAAAACATTCTGCCACGGAGGTTTTTCAGGTCAATGTAACTGGTTGGGTCAATAAAACCTCTTTTGAAGTTATTGTCCAAAGCGGTGCCGCGCCAAGGCACATAGAGAAGGTCTCTCAGGGCATTAACGCTGTAAATCCCTAGCTATAAAATAATTTGTATCTCTTAGTTGTATGCCTTCCTTATTAACCCTATTTCTTTGCTTTATTCAATCTCTTTCCTTTCTTTTAATTTATATAATGTAACTTCCTGTACAGTTTTGATCCAGGAATAAACTTGTACTTTTACCAGTAAATCAACATTGTTATTTTGAAATGCCTCATGCATGCTTTAATACAATGACTTCCATCACTGAATCTTAACGTTAAGGAAGTTTATACAATTGGGTAGTTTTACACGAGTAAAGGGAATATGACCGACTGAGCTATAACCGGGCCGCTAACCGCGCATTTCCCTTCGCCGGGAGATGAGTGGAGGTGTTACACAATAAATGTGGTTATTAACATGACAGCAATTTGCAATGCAACACATTTGATTAAGAATTGCGTAATAAGCAATTTAGAATTAACTGAACTCCAGATTCAGAAATACAAATACATGAATTAAACGACACAATAAATGAATATGAGTATTAAGAGACAAAAATTTATAGTACAATACATTAAATTAAAGCAATTTAGTATGTCAACACACCAGACATATTTGCACTCGATTACACTCATACTGAATGAAACGAATGAATAGTAAGCCAAAGATATATTAATGCATCAGAATACTTGCGTATATGACCCATATCGTCTACTTATCGTCTACTACTATATCGGCTAAGACCGCGGAGCACGGAAAGAGCAACGCCCTGGGGTCCGTCTGGGACCGCCCTTAGCGCGTCAGGCGGCGCCCACGACGGAGACTGTGTGAAGGAAGTTGGTTTGAGGGCTCGTCCGCGGTATATGCGAGCGTGTTTTGGCAGACGCTGATTGGAGGATAATGACGCCATTGCTTAGTTTCCATGAACGCATTTCCTACCAATCAGTGGCCACGAAAAGACATTCGGCAGTGCCGACGGTTGCAGCAAAGGCTAGGGGAAGTTGGAGGTCTGTAATGAGAGCAAGAGATGCTAGTGTCACGTCATGGATACTCACAGCGAACACAGACACAGAGCTTTCATATAACAAATATTTATTTATAAAGAAAACACAATAAATATTTACAATGAATTTCCTTCTTACACCCTAGCTCTGACAGACCTACTATCCCCTGATCACGGGAGCGATCACGATACATCTCCATATTCCATTTAGAATTTTTTGTGCAGGAGACTTCCACAACAAAAAAATCGCAATGCAATTAAACTCGTGAACCTGGCAGAAGTATGAACTTAACCTCTCCTATGTTTTACATTCTAGCAACCCTCCCTAGTCTACATATTATTACATATATATTACAAACCAAATTCCCTAAAACTCTAATATTATCTAACTTACATTATGTTCAACATTTTAAAATCTGCCTTACTATTTACAATTATATACAAATCTACACAATCAATTAATTATTACACTATATCAATGCATTCACAACAAACTATTTTACAACACACCCTGAACTTTCTATGCCATCAGAGCTGCACTAGACCCCCAAAATTGTACATAACACAAAATTCACAAACAATACACTTTTCAAAAAATATTGTTACATATATACAATATTTTTTCTCTAGATTCGATTCAATACAATCAAGTGATCCGACTCAGTGTAGCCCTCCGCATTCTCAGTTCAGTTCAGGTTCCAGTGTATCAATAAAACATCCTTCTTAAGGCATCTGCATTAACATGATCTTTCCCTTTCTTGTGAATAATTTCAAGATTGAAGGCCTTAATTAAAAGTGACCATCGCATTAATCTAGGATTTTTACTTGAGCAATTTTTCAACCATACCAATGGATTGTGGTCAGTTTCCACCTTCATTTTGACGTTTCCGTCTGAATAATATTTTAACTTCTGCAATTCCCAGATAATTGCAGTACACCTTAACTCGATCGTGCATCGCAATAACTCAGTGTCCGTGAATTTTCGACTTGCCAAAATGATGCCAATATCTCTAGTTGACGCATCACACTGCACGATAAAACCCGGCATCGCCCGGCGCGAATTCTCCGTGTACAGCTCGTCGATCGTACCAAGTTTCCTTTTTTCCTGTTCGTGAACAAGCTGATGTGGGAGCAGTCCCATACGATTTGCCACCCACCCTTCTTCCGAAATTTCTAACTGTTCCACCTGACTTTCGAATACATCAGAAATGCCGTTATGTCGTCGTTTTCTCCTTTGAATCTACTCATATCCTGGTTTAATCGAATCTGAACGTTACCACTCGATTCAGGCTGCTCGTCGCCTGTTCGCCCTGTTCTATCCTGAGTTTTTCTAATTGAAACGCGCGTTCTGCATCCCCTTCGGCACTTTTCCTCTCTAATTCGCGTTCGGACTTCTCTCGTCCTTTTTCTAATTCGCGTTCTGCCTTCTCTTGTTCTTTTTTACCCTTATGGGCCTGAGCTATCCCTTTCACAAATTCCTCCTCGTAATCGGGATGCTCCTCAATAAATTTTCTTAACACAGCCAAAGTTTCTCCACCTGTAACTTCGAGTCCTAATTCCTGTGCTACGTGCACTACACAATCTTTACCGAATCTCGGTAAGTAAGCCATAATTAAAACGTGAACTGAGCTTAACAATGCAGATAACTATACTTACGCCGGATCCTTCGAGACGTCGTACCTTCCTCTTACTAATCCCTTCCTCGAGTTTTCCTCTTACTAATCCCTTACCACGCGTCCCCAGATTGATGCCACGAGGCACGCTGGCTAATACGTTAGACAAGCATAAGGCAATTATCTATATGTTGCGAAGTATGGACAATGACATACAATAGTTGCAACCACACCGTTGCTATTAGAGGTGCAGCCTGAGGTGTGCACATGAAATGCTAATTAGTGAAATAGCTGATGCCAAGGACAAGACACCAGCTCTAATATGAATTTAGCTCAATAATATTTCAAATACAGTTCACTATGAACAATTAGGTACATTGACAATTTCTGACATTAACACCATCATTCGGCTAAGCACTTACTGACGACAATGTGAAATTATTTGACCTAACACATTTTCTGCTCTCAGAGTAAACGAGATATCCTTTCCTGCGTGGGTATTAGGAAGTGAACAACGATTGCAAACAGTTGCAGTGAACAAAAGATTGTATTGCAAGCAAGATAATTTTAGCTGAGTAGGCGTTTAGCCCGACAGCAATTGAACAATCGCAGGACACCTAAAGATATTGATAGTCTTGGTTGGCTGAAATCGATTTGAATTCAAGAATACTTATCGAATGAATGTATTAATACAATGAAAAAATACAACTTTAAGAAATGATTCATTGGTATCCTTTGAAAATGAATGCAAATTAAATTATACTAATTATTAAACGTAGGAGTTATGGCAAACAAATATTTACAATTTGAAAGGTCCTCAAACTAGAGTCGAGAAGGCCATATTCTGAAGGCGCCACCGGCAAAAGACTGAGCCTGTTTACGAGGCGAATAAACATTCCCTGTTTAGTATTGACGCGGAATGCGCGCGCGGAAAACCATTCTGTGGTGACGCCTAGCCTCCAAACTGGTAGGGAAAGGTTTTCTTCAATTAAATGTACAGGTGTGTTTATCTTAATATCAGGACACGAGGTGGACCATTTAGTTCTGTGTTGCAGGTAATGTAGATAGTCTCTAGACCACCTTTTCCAAACACTAGCCATAGCCTAACCAATTCTTCCGGGCAGATTGAAGAGATGAAGGCGGAAAATCACGAGGATCGGGTAAAGGGTTTAATGGTCTCCCTATTAAAAATGTCCTGGAATTAAATAGTCAAAATCGGATGCGGCGTCACTAGGACGAACCTATGGTCATAATGGCTTCAGCTTGTAATGTAATAGTGAGAATATTTTCATAGCTAAGTGTCTGATCACCCATTTCTTTTAGTAAGTGACCTTTGAGCGATTTTAATGTAGATTCCGCCCATGTGGGAGATTTGGGGAGAATAAAATTCCATTTAATGCGAGAGGGTGAAAAAAGTCAAAAATTTGTTTCTGAAATGCCTTGAAAAGTAATTTAAACAAGGAATTTAACCTATGGCTAACTCTCACAAACGTGGTGGCATTGTCAGAATGAACAGTTTTGGGTAGCTCACGACGGGAAATAAACCGTCGAAACGACATAAGAAAAGCTTGTGTGGACAGGTTTGGCACAATTTCTATGTGCACTGCCTTAGTTGCCATACAGACAGTGCTAAATATATCTTGGGGAAAGTTTTATTCCTAGGACCACCGAACCTTATCAAAGAAGACCCGTACAGTCAACTACTGAGTGGAAAATCGGGTTTCCCTGGACACGCACTGCAGGTAGGCCGGCCATCAACTGACTGGCGGCCAATGGTGAGTGCCTAAAACAAACTACGCAGCTTCTAACTACAGATTTGATCACCTTTCAAAATGATATGATCCAAAACCGCTGACGTAAAAAGGCTATGAGAGTTTGCATACTGGTACTGCTTAATGTGAACATCATAAGTAATTTCCCTTGTTAATTGATGATTGCAAGGCAAAATTAAAGGATGAACAACTTCAAAAGGCAAGTCTGCTTCAGCAATCCTACCTTCTACTCTAATGCAACCGTCTGTATGAATGAATGAATGAAATTAATGGCGTTAGATTAGTATTTGTGTGACAACCAATCCATTTGCAAGAGCCTTAAAAATTTACAGGAAGACAAATTGTTGGACAATTTTTATGCACAAAATTTCGGCATTTACGTCCGATACTCTGAGGAGTTCTCATTAGTAGAAACATGGAGTTTTCCTTACTGGCAATTTTATCTAGTATTCTGGCAATTTAATGAATTTTAAAATTTGAGCCATTAATTGTTCCATAGGCTTTTTACTGTTGCATAAAGAAAATGTATGGAAACTATAACTATAGATTCTATAAGAACTTCGAGATGCAACCAATAGATAGCGACACAGCCGATATTTAAATACTATTTATTCCTCAGAGCGTTTTGCACGTTTTAGCTAGTGTTGTGTTTCTCGATACGTTTTCAGTAGCACTTTAGTTTTATTTCATTACATTCATTCATAATTTTCATTTTAGTTTATTTCTTATTTACTTCTTATATATTAAGTACATAAATTCTTTATATTAGCCATTGTCTATGTGTATTTAAATTAATTAATTTACCTTCCATTCTTAATTTTAAATATTAATTTTTGCTGATACAATTAATAATGAACTAAAAATATCTACTTAGTAAACTTTGTATATTTTGTATATATTACTTGTAAGCTATAACAGGTGAGCTTGGTGAGCTATTGAAGGGGGTAAAGTATAGATTTATTTGTTATTTTTGTAATTTTGTGAAAATCATTTTGGCATCATTGAAATACTTTTATAGTTAAATTTTCAGTTGTACCTGATGAGGGAGACAGAACAGTCTTCGAAACGTCATAAGAATAAGTGAATAAAATTTTTATGTAAAAGTTTTTTGGCAGTTTTCATTGAGGTTGTCCATAATTTAAAATAAGAGACTACACAACAATTATATATAATAATAAACTACTATTCAAATCTCTTTGAAATATAAAGTAGTAATTAATTTTCTATCTAAACATTTAAATACTACACATTAATACAAGTAGAGCTCAGAAGTTAAGCCATTTAATTTGCCTAACAAAGGCATGTAAAAATTAACTAAAACATGACATGAGTTTAAAAACGTTATTAGAGGCTAATCATTTAAATTATTCATCTTTTATTTACAATACTGATATTAATACAAGCGCTTACAAGGAAACTTATTCTTGATTGGATCATCTATATATTTTGTAGTCTTTGTTGGATATCTATTATTTGTAAAGGTATCCTTTCACAACTGAATGTTATTCTTTAATATTTCTACAAACCATATTTCAGCATTATGACTGCAAATTTAATTCACTGTTGATTCTAAGAAGAGTTAAGTGTGGGCTGAACTATTCTTTTATGAATCATTGAATTATTGTACACTAGAAAAACTATCCATTGTTCTCATTCGTTGCACTATAAGCTATTCACCAGTACATGAAACAATCCGGCTATATAGTATCATATACAAAGGTGTATTTCCTCCAGAGGAGTTGGATGCCACACGTAAGCATGAGATGCAATTCCTTGTGATTGAAGAAAGTTTATTGGTATCATAGCATAACGTTTCAGCAAGTTCATTGATATTGGTACTAGTTGAAAAATAATTCAAAAAAGAAGAAGACAAAAAATTGCTAAAATTAACATATTTTCATAACCAAATTTAATCGTTCACGTCAGAATACACGCAGAAATTATGTATGAATATAGAATTCTCTGATATTCAACACATAAAAATACACATAAAACGCACACAATACACCAAATAAAACTCATAAAAGCCATGAAAACACAACGCAACACAACTCATGGACGCCAGGTACCACCAATTATTAAAATACCTCAACAGCTGTTTGGAGCTGTGCGCAGAGTCCCCATATTGCTTTTTTGTTGAATTCATAAGCATTTGTAAAACCGATTCAGGAAGTTATAGACTGAGAGTATATTTAGTTATAGATAGCCTTATAGATTCCGAAAGTCTTATTGGTTGTTCTAGAAACACTTTTTGGTGCTATGGACTATTTTATAGAACCAATAAGCTTATAGATTCCATATCGAACGTTTATGCAACCGGTCCTAACACTTCGCTATTGTTACATCTTTGTTAATATTGTTTGTTAATGTTGTAATATAAATTAATAATAATATAAATTAATATAAATTTGGTTATTTACAAAGTGAAACATTTCTCAAAAACGGCTCCAAATTTTTTCTTCAAACTTTTGGCAGGGATAGTGCTAAATGTACAAATATGACATTATGCCATATTTTATATATAATAAATTCATATATATATATATATATAATAAATTGCCGCTAATACAAATGTAAACCACGTGAGACAAGTAAAAAATTAAATTTTTGTAATTTTTGAAAAAAGAAAAGATATTTTATATATATTACATTATATATTTATATTATATATATTATATTATTACATTTGTATTAGCGGCAATTTGTTAAAATTAATTAATTTATGATTGCATGTGCTTTAAATAATGTCATATTAATTTTTCTCAAACTTTTTCTGTGAAAACTAGCCAAAAATTTCGCATTTTCAGAAACGTCCGACATCAATTTTCTGAAAAGCGTATCCCATTTTTTCTTCAAACTTTTCGAACAGATAGTGCTAATTGCACATATGACATAAAGTTCATTTCGAGGTATATTTTGTTTTTCAAAAATTACACAAATGTAATTGTATGTGCTTTGAATAATGTCATATAAATTTTCTCAAAAACTCGACCGTTTTCTGTGAAAACAAGCTCGAAATTCCGCATTTTAATAAACGCTCAAAAGACATTTTCTAGAAAACAGCTCCAAATGCTTTCATCAAACTCTTTGAACAGATAATGCTAATTGCACTCTTTAATAGGACGTAAAGTTCATTTTGAGGTATTTTTTGTTTTCCAAAATTACACAAATGTATTTTTTTAAGATTTCTCATGCTGTTAATATGCAAACTTCCAGCAATTTGTAAGCACTATTGTATTTGTGAGTTAATATGACTCAAATTACATCCAAGAACAGTTTTTCGAAAACTCAAATATTTTCTGTGAAAAAGAACTTCAAATTTTGAATTTACAGTAGCGCTAAATCGTCATTTTCGTAAGAACGGCTCCAAATTTTTCAAAGAAGATTGCCATTTAGGGCAGTATTTTACTTCAAGTTTCTTGAATATTTCTAAAATATAAATCCGGTTTGGTACTAGGAAACCGAAGAAATTAGAAAATTTCCAAACAAAATGTACTTTGTTCGGCGATTTGCTCGGCAACTGGCAAGAGAATGTGTCAAGTCCAAAAAAAATTTAAAACTAATACGGGAAAGTCTGTGCCATTCTGTAGCACCACTGATTTCGCTATCAGGTCCCGGCATTTTTTTTTCTGACGAAAATCCGTCTTTTTTTCGCATTACATAACTATCCCTATACTATGAACATTACTCGATATATACGTATGTATACGGGAAAGGAAAGCACTAATAGTGCTGCAGTAGCCTATACTTTCTCGCAATATTATAATGATATCATTATGTACGATGGGACGCCCTTGATGCTTCATTAATTTCAAACAGAAATTACGCAAAAACTACTAAGTTTCACAAAACAATGTACATGATTTTTTTTAAAGAGCTAATTTTGTACAACAGACTATGTCTGAGGCAAAAATATGTATCTTCAATTTTGTAGTTTTGATTAATTTTTGCAATATTCGAAAAAAACGTGTAATTCCCGAAAATAGGACTAGTATCATATTTTTTCCTCCCCTTATTGCATAAGTGGAGAAAATGTGAAGAAAAAATTTGGAAAGGATTTGAGAGAAAAAAATAGCGATAATTGCAAGCGCAAAATACGCAAAACTACGTCTTTCTTTACAACATACTTTGTGTGAGCCAAGAATTTCTATCTTCAATTTTGTAGTTTGTTTGTTTGTTTGATTGTGTTTTTTTCCTTCGATTTTCGAATAATTGGGGATATTAATGAAAATGAGATCTGCATCACACTCATAAACATCCTTCGCACTAATCAACAATAAAATTAAAAAAATTAATCCAAAAAGTGTACTTTACATGAAGCCTCCTGGACATCAAAGATTAAAATATCGGTTTCAAAATTCAGGGGCCGCGACATTAACCAGAACTATTGGGTAATATCAATTTGGTGAAAATTGGTAGAACTGTTTATATGCTATGTTTATATGCATTGTGCACAAACAGACGGACAGACAGACGTTTTGACGTAAGAAAAACATGGGTTCTGGCTACACCAAGAGATAAGAGAGTGTTTTTTTTCCTGCGGTTTTCCGAGGCACTATTACAATACTTTCTCTTCTCACGTTAGTATATGCGAGAAAGTGTAAACGGAAGTATAGTCATTGTCGGACCACTGTCCCCACGCCCGATGCCGTGGTTGGTCGGAATAGCAAAAGGAAAGAGCGCGGTTTTTTCGTCGTGAATCACTATTGGGCCTTACAAATTAGCCAAACTTGTTAAAGATAATCGTGAATAACGCGGAATTTTGAATACAAATTCTGTTAATCGCGATATATTTTTGTAAACATATCCACTTTTTGGCTCAAGGATATTTTAATCAAGGGCAAGGTCCCGTCCGGTATTATCATAAATTATAAAAAGGATAAAGCAGCGAACGTAGTACCGGTATATCAGAATGGAGATGAAAACTTTTCGAAATGACTATCGTGAAAGACTGAACACCTTTATTATGTAATTTAAGTTAAACCAAACATATATAGTCGACTTTGTAGATGCCTGTGTTAAGAAAGCGATTATTTTAGCTTACTAGTACTTGGAAGAGGATGAAGATTTGTAGAATATGTGTGATGATTGCAATGTGTACTTGTGTGTTATTTATAGTTCCTGTTTCATTGGGTAAGTTTTAACATAATACAAGTATTTATATGTCAAGTATCAAGAATGTTGTATCAATGAGTATAAAAGTAATGGACGGATCATAAAATTACAATTTCAAATTGGGATTACTAAAATATTTTTTCATTTTCAGCAATATTGCCACATATGAACAATTTACCTGTATCTACCACTAGTGATGAAGCACAAACAGCTGCAGCAAAAGCTGTAGCCCAAAGGCTTTTGAATAGAAAGGCAGCCCTTTTTATTATTAAAGTTAATAAGACCATTAGTCATGATAATAAGGATACATTTCAGGTAGTAAATTGTTATGGATACTGGTTTGTAAATTGGATAAAGAAATCAAAAATAGAAATTCTGTAATGTTTTGCAGGTGGTAAAAGACACAGCTACAGGAAAAGTGAATATTACAGGAAGCTCTGGAGTTTCGGCATGTTGGGGTTTACATCATTATTTGAAACATTATTGTAATTGTCATATCTCTTGGGATGGAGATCAACTGCTTTTACCTGAAGAACTACCAGACATATCTATTTCTGTGTCTGCTTTGGATTTGTATCGTTACTATCAAAATGTTGTTACTACTAGTTACAGTTTTGTATGGTGGGATTGGAATCGTTGGCAAAGGGAAATAGATTGGATGGCTCTAAATGGAATAAACATGGCTCTTGCCTTCACAGGACAGGAAGCAATTTGGGAACGTGTCTACCTCAAATTAAATTTAACACAAAAAGACATTGAAGAGCACTTTTGCGGGCCAGCATTTCTTGCCTGGTGTCGAATGGGAAATATTAGAGGGTGGGGTGGTCCTTTGCTTTCAGACTGGCATCTCAATTCATTACAATTACAACACAGTATTCTTCAAAGTATGCGGGACCTGGGTATACTGACAATTTTACCTGCATTTGCTGGACATGTACCAAAAGCTTTTAAAAGGTAAAGTTCCTTATAATATATATTTTTATATCAAGGTATCAATTTGTTTCAGTATTGAAACAGTAGTCTTCACAAAGAAGATACTCGCAAGAATTAATGTTAAAATTTTGTTATTTCAAAAGCAGAAATTCATAACTGTTATGATATATAGTCAAAAAAGAAATTCGCATCGGGAGGGATCTCCTGTGGTACTGCACTCTTCCCAAAGAGTGTCCTAATAGAGGGCATTACCTTGTATAAGATCCCAGTGAAGAAAAAAAATCTGCATTCAATACATACTCTTCAAAATAAACTGAAAGATTTCATGTTTGATTGTATATTCTACAGTTGCAAATTATTCATCAGCTGGATAACTCTTTGGCTGAATCCCAAAGTATTCATGCTGGACATTTTCTGCCAATTGAAAAATCAATTTCTACGATAGTTGTAATGTATTTGTGCAACTTGTAAATATTATATGTGGTTTGATTCCTTGTTTTATACAAAATAATAGTATTTTATTGTTTTTTTAAGTCTAATTCAATAAACAAAGTAATGTTAAATGATTTTTTTTTACATGAAACACGTAATTCTTGTAATTTGCAGAAAATTCCCGGATGTAAATATGGTTAGAATGAATCAATGGTGTAAATTTTATGATCGTTATTGCTGGTGAGTTTCTTAAAATAATGAAATGTATACATACAATTATGATAAATTTATAAGTATTCCTTTTTTGCAGTCCTTATTTACTGGAACCTAAAGAGCCATTATTTCGAAGACTGGGAAATATGTTTATTAATGAAGTAAATATATTCTTAGAGAGCTAATTATTTTTGTGTTTGGAAATTTTAATATTTGCAAATTGTTTTATTGTTGAATGCATTGTTTTTATTACTAGTTAATTGCAGAATTTGGGACTGACCACTTTTATAACTGTGATACTTTTAATGAAATGGTCCCTCAGTCTCAAGGCTTGGTGTATCTAAGAAATGTTGGTGCTGCAATTTTTGAGGCAATTTCTGATGTAGATCCTCAAGCTATCTGGTAATTTAACAGTTATTCCTTTGTGAACTAACTGTAGATTGCCATTCAATGTGTCAAGAATTTAACAGGGATGAGTTTTTGCACACAATGTCTTGTTCTGAACAGTAGAAAGAACAATAGCTTATCTCACTCAGTATCAAAGGCAAGGATGTTTTTGAAAATACCCAGTTTAAAATCTTAATCTGCTTCAGGCTACTTCAGGGCTGGCTGTTTGTTAATCAAGCTTCTTTCTGGAATCGCGACCGAGTTCAAGCCTTTGTCACCAGTGTACCACTTGTGAGTGTAAAATGTTTTTGGAATGTTTATAAAAACAAATGCAAGAAAGATGCAATTTGTTATTCTTTCTTACTGTTTGTTTATTTGTGTTTATCTATCTGTGCACATTACTTACAATGAACTGTGGAATTAACTGAACTTTGATGACTTGTAGACAAGTATTAGTTTTGTTTTTTGGTTGAAGAATGTTGCAAGCTTGGTTATTAAATATTTAAAATACTGTAGGTGTTCATTGTGATGGATTTAAGATATAGGTGGCAGGAGGGAAATGAAATACTTCCTGCTGTCTTGCAGTTGAGCTTTGTGCTGCTTAAAGGCTAGAGGAAGACAACCTCAAGAATAAATTTCCTGATCCTACAGGTTAGGGGTTGGACAAAGGGTCAACAACGCATTGTCAGAAAAAGTTATTGTTACAAAACACAAACAACAGCCTTGGATAGAACAGTTGAATATGTACATGAGGCGCGGAAGAAAGGGACATGATATGAAGGTGGGAACGTGGAATGTGGGAATAGTGTTGAAACCAGGATAGACGGATGAAATATGAAATAAAATGATTAAATATAATATAGACATAATGGCACTACAAGAAGTGAGATGGCAAAGTAAATGACTGAGAGATAAATTGGACTACACAATGATATACAATGGTCGTGAGGAAAGAAGAGATCTTTATGGCACAGGTTTTATATTGATATATAAGAAAGAGTATGTTTATTGGAATATATGATAAGATAAGTGAATGGTTTGCTAGAATTCGTTTGAGGGGAAGGTACAGAAATATTACGATAGCAGTGTATGTGCTTTCTGAAGATAAAGATGAAGAAGACAAAGAAAAATATTATGAAGAACTGGAACAGATATGCAACAAAGTACCAAAGTATGACACGATGAATGTATTAGGTGATTTCAACACTTGAGATAGGGAAAAAAGATATTATGAAAGATTATGCAGATAAGCACATTACATTAAGTGAGTAACAAAAATGGAAATATGCTACGGCAATTTGCCGTAAGAAATGACATGAAAATTAAAAGCATGTGTTTCCCACATTAAAGAATACATTTGGGGATGTGGAGATTTCCAGATATAGAAACAGTTAAACAAATTTACCATGATCTTGTCAATGGAAGATAATCATCCATCCATTATTGATGTTTAATGTTATGGAAGCTAAAATTGTGACTCTTAATATTATCTAGTGGAAGCAGTAGTGAGAGAAAAACTATTGAATATAAAAGATCAAGAAAAGATTGTAACAAAGCAACTAGAAATAAATGAATTTAAGAAAGAAGAGGTGTGACAGAGACAGAGAGTATAAATCAGAGAGTATATGGGCGGAGGTATCAGCAAGAGAGAAAGGACCACCTGGAGCAACGAAGCGAAAAAGATGATATAGGGGAAGAATAGAGAAGAACAGAAGAAATAATAAAAGGGCTATAAATAACCAATTAAAAGGGAAATGGAAAAGAGGAATGATATATCCAAAATTCAAGAAAGGAAATATTGGCATGTGAAAATGATAAAGGAGTTACTTTTATAAATGTTGTTTACAAAGTATTATCTGAAATAATAAATTAGAGACATGACAAACTAAAGGCAAGCAACATAAATACAACTGCACTATGTCCCGAGTTTTGCCACAACAGCAAGACTGATGATGATGGCAAAGCCGTCAAAGTAATAAACATACTATGCTGACAGAAATGTCTTTTACATTTCTTAATAAACATACTATGTTGACAGAAATGACATCTTTTATTTCTTCAATACAGATAAACCAGTGATCATAGAAACAAAAAAGAAGGAAGAAGGATCCAAATATGTGGAAGATTACGTAATGTTCTACAGGGAGTAGCACTAGAAACTGGTCAGCAGAGGTAGTAGCAATACTAATAGAGAAGAAATGGCAAGAAAATATAATAGAATATGGTTGGATTACATCTAGACTAATAAAACTTACCATGATAATACAAAATTACATTTTAGGAATATGTGGACATTATGAAGGGAATATAAAAGAGACAAGAAAGCTGTAGGAGGAAATACAAGAAAACCTCAACAAAATCAACAAGAAAGATAATAATCATGGGAGACCTCAACGCAAGAATCAGAAGGGCAAAAAGAATTAAAGGATTCAAGGGAACAGAAGGAGATAAAACCATAGACAATAATGGAAAAGAATTAATAAATTTTTGCAACTCTATTAACTTGAAAATTACAAACACCTTTTTCAAACACAAGCCAGTAACTTGGGAGAATAGAGGTTCAAATTCAATAATATACTATAATTACAGATGAAAAACAATGCAAGATATTAAAGACACTAGAATATATAGAGGAAAAGAAATATATAGTGATCATTACCTATCTATAAGCAAAATGGTAATATCAAACCTACAACAAAATAAACAAGGAAGAAAACCAAACCAAATCATCAGAAAAGAAAATAATTTAAAAGTTAATTGGCTGGACAATGAAAGTGTGAGAATATTACAGCATTCAAGAAAATGGAGAAAACTAAGAACAAAGGAGAAAGAAGTGATCAGAGTAAATCTGGAAAAATATAAAGGTAACAATCCTTGAGACAGCAAAAGAGAGCCTAGGAACTACTTACCAAAAGAAGAAAAGAAGACTGAGAACCTGGAACCAAGAAATAAAAAAACTTATAACAGAAAACAAGAGAGCTTACCAAAAAGTCTTACAAACAAAGACTGTAGAGGATCACATCTACATGTACAAAACATACAAACAAACCCCTGGGAATGACTACAAGAGACAGATTCAAACAGAAATCTAATACAGGACAAAGAGTGGGAGGAACACTACAAAAGATTATGGTATGATCCAGAGCAAGAAGATGCAAACACGAGGTAGAAATGGTAACAGAAGCTGAAGAGGAAGATGAAATAGTAATGGATGAACTAGAAAACATAATAGGCAGCCAGAAGAATAGGAAGGAAGCAGGGATAGATGGGATAAAACCAGAAATGATGAAATATGGAGGACAGAAACTTACAATCCAATTACTAAAAATATCGGTAATAGATGAGATAAAGAAACAAAAAACAGTACCACAAGAATGGAGGGTGTCATCATCTCAAAAAAGGAAGCAGCAAAAGTTGTAACAAATATAGGAGCATAAGTATCAGCAAGCATCAGTGACATCAAAAATATTTACAAAATAAGACAAAGATTAATCAAAATCAAAGAAGAAAAAATTGTGGAAGAACAATGTAGATTTCGAAATAAATGCAATATTCACACTCCAACAGCTGTTTATGTCTAGATTATAGAAAAAAAGGAAAGAACATAACTTACTAACGTACATACATTGATTACAAAGGAGCGTAAGACAATGTGAATAGGCAGAAGTTATGGGAAATTGTGAAAGAAGAAACAGTTCCAGAACATGATTTAATCAAAAACATACAGAGCCTGTACCAAGAATCCACAATAGTTATTACAAATGGCCAAGGCACAACACAGCTGATGAAGACCAACAAAGATCTAAGACAAGGAAGCACACTGTCACCACTACTCTTTAACTTTTACTTAAATCACAGGACAAAAACATGGAAACAGAAAACTCAAGCACGAATAAAGATAACAGACAACCAGAAATTAGTGACAATATCATTCGCAGATGAAATTATAATAACAGACTCAGAAGACGCATTGCAGAAAGCAGCTTTAGAGTTAAGCAAAATAAGCAAAGAATATCAAATGAAAATATCAAGCTAGAAAACTAAAACACTAGCCTTCTATGGCAAAGAACATCTTAGAGCTGAAATGGTAATAGAAAATTCAAGTTATTGTTTTTAAATATCTCAGGAATTCAATTAAATCGTACCAGAAGGATATAAAAGAAATAATACAAAAATATAATAGAAACAATAGAATAATAAAGACATTTTGGACATATGAGAAATTAAACAATGAGAATCCATAATATTACATCAAAACCTATGCTAAAATATGGTTCAGAATTGTGGATAAACGGCATAAAGGAAACCAGAAGCACAGAAGTAGCTCAGATAATGTTTCTAAGGCCAGTGTTAGGAGTAACAAGAAGAGACAAAATTTGAAATGAGACAATTAGAAAAGAACTGAAAACAGGAAAATTAGAAAAAGAAATTTAAAAAATCAACTTACCAAAGGAAATGGAGAAAACGTGAAAAGAATGGACAAAGGATGTCTACAACGGACAGCATTTAACTATAGACCGAATGACTAGAGGGATTGAGGCAGACCAAGGCACCAGCAGGAACACTACACCACATGAAGGAATACTGATTTACTACCCACTAACAGGGCAGGAGCACCACTCCTAAATCGAGGGTGTTGTTATTGTTGCTGATGATGATGTTTATGATAAATCAGAGACTTAAAAAGTACTTCTGAGAAAATTATTGGAGAATATCAATACAAATTTCATCTTTGTAAGGGTACGACAGATCAAATATTTGTGGTAAGACAAATTATTGAAAAATTTCAACAATATGATATAGATATTCACCAAATAATTGTGGACTATTAATAAGCATTCGATTATATAAATAGAAAGATTCTTTCTGAAACACACTATAACATAGAAATGTACATATAATGTACTCTATAACATGAAAAATATAATTAGCAAATTAAATGCAGTAACAAAAAGAGCAAATGTATTACAATAGAAACAAGAGTAAAGCAAGGAGACCAGCTACTCTCTTTATTATAGCACTACATAGTATAATAAATAAGTTAATGCATAACAGTTCAATATTTTATAAATTCGTACTTAAAGAATATGAAATAAAAACAAAAACAATTCAATTGACGTTGGAAACAAACTTTTCGTGATAGTCACAAAATTATTAAAAAGCCTTTTAACTCTTGAGAAAGCTACATGACTAAACATGCTGACTTAAAAGATTCACTGAATCAGTGCTGATAATGAAAATACTGGAACAGGTAAAACACAAACCAAACCTTATAAAACACGTCTTCACTCTTCACTGTACTCCCACATCTCTCCATAATTAGGTAAACAGCACTTGTAGACCTCGGCAAAACTTTAAATGAATGTTTTCACTTCATACATAAGAAACAATCTTCATTGGTATCAAACAACTATTAATAGTACTTCTAGTTGTTGTTGTGAGAGCGAATCTTAAATTATCTTATGCAAAGAAACCTCGTTTGTGCAAATCATGGTCTACACAGTTACAAAGCTACCATCACCATCACCAAGGGTTGAAATAAGAGTGGCATTGGTAGTATCGATAAGTGCCAAACCAGTATAAATTTAATAGAATGTTTAAGAATATCTGATCCTGTAGATTATGGTACGAGGAATGTTTCTTTGAAGCTCTACACCTCAAAATTTTAGTTTTTTTAGACCCTAAAACTCTTTGTTCAGGAGTTATTTAACCATATAGCTGACTTACTTCATTGCATTTGTGCACTGCGGGTTGCATTTAGCACGAATATTTATATGTGCTTTTTTCAACAAATCCTTCATATTTTTAAAGTCAAATTGCAATTCTTCACATCTCTGTGAAATTCTCTTTTTTTAAGAGACCTTATTTATCATGATCGGTTGTGTGTGAGAGCCGCAAAAGGTATAGGAGATGATAACCAGTTTGTCTATTATTACTCTTTAATAATTCTCCTGCTTACCTTCTTTCCTAAAACAAATAGGCCATAAGGGGTTAAATGAAAGGAATATGCCTGAAAGGAAAAGATCATGTTTTTTGCTTCTTGCTAGAATGGTTTTATGAAACAAATTGTCTTTACATTACAGGGTAGAATGATTGTATTAGATTTGCAATCAGAGCTTAATCCACAATACAGTCGTCTTGATTCATATTTTGGTCAACCTTTTATATGGTGTATGCTTCACAATTTTGGTGGTACATTGGGTCTGTATGGCGCTGCTGAGAATATTAACTCTGTGAGTTATATATTATTACTTTATTTATTACACCTTAGTCCTACACCTTTTAGAACTAAAGAACTAAATACTTTAATTTGGCTTGTTACAATGTTTCTTTTCTTTATCCTTTAAGGTAGTTTGGCATCTTATACTTGTTTCTTTTATCTCTCTTCTCTATTATTGAATACCTTGTTTCCTCTTTTCTTTTTTTCTTTTTTATTTAAAGAGTTCTTACACAAGTTATTTTAGCAAAAGATTCATTTTTGTCAACCTAGGGTATTTTTAATGCTCGATCTATGAATGGAAGTACCATGACTGGAATTGGACTTACGCCTGAAGGCATTAATCAGAATTACGTTGTGTATGATCTTGTTCTTGATTTAACATGGAGAACTGAACCTGTAAATTTAACTTTATGGTATGTATCTTCAGTACTTTTCACAATAGTATATTGAAAATGAGTTTTGTTTTTTACAACACAGAAAAAGTGCACAGATTGCTCTTCTCCTCTGTATGTCATATAGTATAGTTTTTACTGTTCTTTGACTAAATAAATCAACTTGCCATTGAAATAGTCCTTTACCAGTAATGTGATTATTAGATATTATATTTGAGTAGTATATTGTAATTTACATCTTAATATAAATACACTTGTATCAGTGATAGATTTTACTGGTATTATCACCTTAAATTATTTTTTGGGTGTAATTTAACTTTAATGGGTTATTTTGTATGTATGTAGAAATTGAAAACATAATTTAAAATAAAAATTATTTTTTATAATTTGTTACAGGTTTTCTTCATATGCAATCAGACGATATGGTCACACTACCACTGATGTGGATAAAGCTTGGCAGTTTCTCAAGGTTATAGAAAATCTACTAGAAGTACAATAACAATACAGTAACTTACCTCCCTAATAAAACATTAAAATAAAATAATTATTTTTCTAGTCTGGAGTGTATAATTTTACTGATTTACATCGTGTAGATGGCCAATACATTATATGTTTGCGACCAACACTTCATTTCAAGCCTTGGGTTAGTACTCTCTTCATATTGCATCTGCTATTGTAAATACTCTCTTAATTCTAAGTAAATGAAATTATGTTGAATTTTCTTGATCTGCTTTCAGTATTGGTATAATACAACTGAACTGAAATTGGCATGGGATGGTTTTGTAAATGCAGCTTCAGAACTCGGCTCCTCTCCTTTATTTCAACATGATTTAGTTGATGTAACTCGCCAGGCTTTGCAAGTGCTGGGTGATGGACTGTACACACAAATTGTGCGTGGCTTTCAGAAGAAGAATTTACCCTTTTATCAGTAAGCATTGCGAAACAGTTTTGAGAAGCTGTTTTTTATAATGATGCAAAAGAAAAAGATTAAAAGCACTTTTTTTTTTTTGAAATGAGTAATTCCTCAATTTTTTTTCTTTAGAGAAAATGTTGACATGTTTCTACAACTACTTGAAGATATAAATGAAATTTTAGGAACAAATAAACAGTTTCTTCTTGGTGTTTGGTTAAACAGTGCAAAAAGGAGAGCTACATATTCAGTAGTAAGAAATATTTAGTTATTTGAATATTTGGACTAAATAAGACATAATTTGTAATTTATTGTAATCTTTCAGGAACGCATTATTTATGAATTTAATGCTAGGAATCAAATTACATTGTGGGGTCCTCTAGGAGAAATCAGGGATTATGCAACTAAACAGTGGTCAGGTAATGAGATAAGTGATTTTTTTATGTGAAAGTTGATTGTGTAATTGTGTTTCCAATTTTGATAGGTACAGAAAAGTTAATCTTCTGTGCAGGTGTTGTATCAGATTATTATTATCCTCGCTGGCAATTGTTTTTTGATTTTCTACGTCTAAGCCTTATAACCAAGACCCCATTTAATGAGACTCATTTTGCTATAAGAGTCTTTGAAACTGTAGAAGAACCATTTACATTGGATAATAGTTCCTACGGAACACTCCAATCAGAAATTAACAATATAGAAATCGTGACTAATGAAAATTGCAAGAAAATGGTTTGTCCGCAGAGTGCATCCTGCACAGCAATGGACAAACCACAGTCTAGTCAACAAAGTCTTCAGCATAAACCACACTCCAATTAAACAGAATACCAGTAAATGGTTCACCAAATGTCAAGCTACCTCGACACGATGTAAACAATGTGGCATTATTCGACTAAGAATAAGGCCAGGCAAGAAAATGACTTCCTTCAATACATGGTAAAGAATGAAGAACAACCCATCTGCGCAGCTGCGTGAAGACTCATGACAGTAAAAAGTATTTCTGCAGACTAGCGTAGAATCTCTCAAGAACTTGAGACACAGATGTCGGCATTGAGAGAGGCAACATTGAATACATTTCGGGCACCTGACAAGACAGCAGCTGACAAAACAGAATGACAGTTCTGGAAAGACGCCAATCTTTTTTACAAAATTTAATTTAAAAATAATAGTATATGATCAACTCCTTAACGTTCAATGCCAGTAAAAAAGGCTAATGGCCTTTAGAGGGCCAAGCCTTCAAACAAACAAACAAACAAACAAAAACAAACAAAATTTCAACGACCAGTGCCAAAAAGTAATCATATTTACCTTGAGGCACATTGAAAGAGTAGC
>BOPP01000458.1:88728-105024 GCA_017312745.1 Gryllus bimaculatus
AGTCAAAGGTCAACACATCATATTTAGATACCATACGCTCTCTCGTCTCTCATGTCATTATGGCAAAAAAGAATAAGGAATTCCTTTTCTCTCTCAACACGCTCATTCTAGTGGCGCATCTGTCTTTTTTTACTTGCGACATTAACCATATTAACCATTACTTAAGCGAAATTCTGCTGAAATCTAAAAATGCAATGCCTTCACCGCTGACAGCAAAAGATTATTCGAATACCATTAATATTCGCTCTTTACATCAGGTTCGAAAAGATTCTTATAATTGTTTAATTAATAACACTAAATCTAGTATAATAAAATAGAAAATCTTCACACTTACCCACTGTAAACGGAACTTTCTAGAAAAAAGTGGAACACACTCGACGTCATTTAACCGGAAGTGCTAGTCATACAACAGTCCCGCAGGCAGTACGCCCCCCGTCATTCCAATACCTTGAACTTGGCATTGTCACCATTTCAAAGGCACCGTAAACTAACAAAATATCATGAAAGCTTCAACTATATCATCCGACTCTACCATTTCATTGCCCCTTTTCATAATTAATTAAACATAACACGACGTCACACTACCCTCAATCAATTCCATATCTAGGTCTTGATACTCGCAATTCCCCCAAAACCCTGATTCAGGGCGACTCCTAAAACGCTCTATGAACTTTTACTTGTAACACAATGACCGCACACTACTAAATCAGATGACTATTTTATTCTATCTGGGTCGTCATAACCAAAAAAATGGAATTATAATACAGAGCGTATCATGAGAAAAGCAACTATATCCACCCGACGGAAAACCAATTTATGGGCTATGTCTGTCCTTCTCATCCGACTTTCTTCGGGGAGTAAGCGAAACCGTGTCCGGATTCCTCTGTATACGCTTCGCTGCGATACAGATACGCCCGGCTGAATCGCTAGACCGCACGACGGCACGCGGTCGCGTGGGGATCCCCTATCCGACCGTTGCTCTCACGCCTGATACCGGCTGATTCTCTCTAACGACTGTTATGGCGCGCTGCCTAAGAACCCCTGTATGTTTTTCATCTTAATGAAAAATATTGAATGGAAGAACAAAATGGGGGCCAATAAAACTCATTAAAATTCCACTTAGCTAGAAATCCGATGTTACGACTCAACAATAATCCAGTCTCTGCATATTTCAAACCGTTGACTACTTCTACATCTTATCTCAGAATTTTGGATTTACATTCATGAGACGATGAAGTCATTTCAGCTGGTATTGGGCAAACTTACATTTCTCTATTCAACTGTGGCCACCTAATTTCGGATATTTTTTCGGGCACAATCGCTTGTCTTCTCCAAATCTTAAAAAAAAGGGTGTACCCTCACGGTTCGTCTGGGTGTTGTACCGATAAAAGAACGCATTTCACACTATCATTATAAGTCTCATCGGGACTCAGCGCAATTCCGGATCGATTTACGCACGCGATGTCGAGTTCACGTACACCACCGCGCTCGCTCAGCTGGACCTCGTCTACGGCGCCCTGTTGCACGCTGCGCGCCGCCCGTTTCGGTGCCCCGCACCTTCGTCTTTTGATCTTTTCTGCTGGCCGCGCTGAGAGTCAGATTCTCCGCTCACGTGTCGGTCCCACACACAGTGCTTCACCTTTACCTGTCCGTGCGGGTAAGGTGGCGCTATGCGAGCGCCCGCTGCCACACGGCCGACCCGCAGCGCCACGCTTACTGGGCCCCTACCGGTGCTAGCTTGTACTCGAGCTCTCCGCACTCACGGTGCGTGTACGCTGGCGTTCCCGGAGTTCCGAGGGCGTTTTGGAGCGCGTGGCGTGGAGTCGGTGGCAGGCATGTCGGGAACACGGGCTGCGTTTCCGGGAGTTCTGTTGTTCCGTTCTGGCCACGTTGCTAGCTGTGCCTACGGGGTTGTCGCGTGCTTGACAGCGCTTTGCGACTATTCTTCGCGTTCTAAGTGTCCGAGAGGGTAAGCGTTTATCTAGTCAACACAGGTGCTTTCTTTCCTCTGCTCGGGCAGCTATCACACGTGTTCGCGGCTATATGTCTCCCTCGCTCATTATATAGCACTGTTTGGCGCTGTACCTTCCCTGCTCCGGGTGGGACCCGCGCTTGGAGCCTCATTCTCGTTGATAGACGGGTCTGCGACGTCGCGTCTAGTCGAATCCTCGTCGTCGTCTCCTGTGCGCCCGTAATACGCGCTCCACATCGTTGTTCGCCTTTCTTCTGCGTCGGCGTTTCGGGGCGGGTTACGAGCAGATTTTCGGTCTGCGCGCCTGGGTCGTGCGGGCAACGCTCTGTCGCCGGTTCCGGAATGTGGTGGTAGATACGGACGTCGGTGGGCGGCAGCGCGAGCGGCGTGGGTGGCGGACAGAGCGAGTACTGTGGGCGGGGCAGTCCGTGCGTGTCGTACCAGGAGGCTGCGGCGGGCGGGCGGGCGGGCGGCGGGCGGGGGTGGAGGAGGGTCGAGGGGCTCGGTGAGGCGCCGGGGCAGCGCGCGGGGCGCGACGCCGGGCCGAGGCTTCGCGCCGCCACCGGAGCGAGTTGGCGAGGGTGGGCGATGTTTCTGCGACTTCGGCCGGCTCCATGCATGTCGCGCGGCCGAGCGCGCGTGCGCACGCGCACCCGGAGGCGGCGCACGCTTGCGGTCGGGCGCTGCGCGCGCGCTGCGGCCGCGTCCTGGCGCCGCGAGGGCGGCATCGCCGCCTCCGAGGCGTGGGGTGGCGGTTGGGGCGCGGGCTCGTCCACAGGTCCACGGTCGTCGTGGGCCAGACGGCGCGGAGCCCGACGGGCGCGTTCCGCCCGAGAGGTTTGGCGGGCTTGGGCTCCGTGCTGCGGGAGTTTGGGGTGCCTGTTGGTGCCACTTGCCTGTTTCCACTGGCCTCTCCGCGCCGCCCAGCCTCAGGGTCGTCGTCCTCGTAGCTGGCTGTAAACGGCCGCGGAAGTCCCCCACGGCGCCCGAAGGTGAGTCTGAAGCGGTTCCGCGGCGCAGTAAAGTCGTAGTACTCTGGTACTGCGACTGCGGCTGCTGGCAGAACTGCGTTAGTAAGTGCGCTAGAAACATTGTTACAACTCTCAAGGACTGGCGGAGCATTGACCCATAGGTCAGCAATGGACTGAACGCTGAAACAAGTAGGTGGGAAAAGTAGAAAACGTTTCCAACACCCCTTTACATGTCGTTGTGCATACTTGCTTGTTTTATTTACAATGTTTTTTGTGAAAATATTTCTTACATAATTGTTAGTCGTGTAATTAAAATAAGAAGCGGTTTACTGATACCAAGAAGATTTCAAGGTCTAAAATGCACGCCGTTACTTATTATAATTTATTTTCAACATTGTTGCAGATTATGTCTTTTCAAAAAATATGAGTACAATGCTAAAATCCGAGATAGGGACCAATTTTGAACAAGAAGTAAAAGGGGGAAACTTAAGTTTATCACTACTGGGGGCAATTTAAAGTAAAAATTACGTAGCAGGTAGTAATTCTCAACATGATGCATATGCGGTACGGGAAAGTCTGAAGCTCGTGCGAAGCAAAAATGGTAAAGATGGATAATAAAAAAGAAAGACGTTGGAATGGCTATAGAAATTCAGAAATGACAAACTCAAAAGTAAAGGTGGAAAGAAGGGGTGGACGATACCTGGAATGCCGCCGGCGAGCGCGGAGGGCAGGTGTCCTCAGTGGTGGTGGTGGTGGTGGTGGTGGCTTCGTGGTGGTGCGAGGCGTGGTGGTGGGCCTTCGTGCGGCCGCCCCGACGCCCTCGTGACGCGGCGTCCCTGCGGCGCCGCTGCGGCCGCGCCGGGCTCACCGTGTACACTTGTCGGGGGCCGGGGTGGGCAGGTCGGCTGGCGCTAGGGGGCTGGCGGGACCGGCGGCAGGGCTCGCCGCGTGCCACAAGTTTCCGCGTTGCGGCGCGCGACGCGGGCGGAGCGCGCGGCGGCGGGCGGCGCGTGGCCTCGGTTGGTGTGACGCGCCGCGGCCGGCTCGAAGGCTGGTAATCCGGCGGCGGGCGCGAAGTGGCGTCGAGAACGGTGAGCGTGGAAGTTGGCCGGTAGTTCTCGGTCTCGGGCGCGGGCGTGGCCGGCTGCTGCGGACGCGGCCGGCGCAGCCGCCACTGCACCGGCGGCGGGGTGGCGCCGTCCGAGGTGCCCGTCGGCGCCTGGGCGTACGCCTGCTGGCCCTTGCGGCGGCGTGCGCTGGAACGTGCTCGGGGCTCCATTGGGGGCGGCGCATGCTGCTCAACGTCGCCTCAGCCGTCGGAGTGGCGGTCTCCACGCTGGTGTCCGGCGTTTGCTCGCTGGTGGCTCCGTAGGCCGCGACGTCCCCGTGCGGCCGGTAGTTGCCGCTGTCTAGGTACTGAGCGGCCGTGGGGTCCACAGGGGCGACGGGAGAGTCGGGGAGAAATGCCTCGGGGTACGCCTGCTGCTGCTGCTGCTGCGTGTAAGGGGGCGTCGACCGTAGATTGGTGTCGCTTTCACCTCCGGCCGCGTGCGCCCCTTGATTATTGGGGTTCGCTTCCTCCGCAGGCTGGAACGCCGCCGCCAGCGAGTACCCCTGCTGGCTGCCGTCGCTGTCGGGTGCGTACGCGGGCGTCTGAGGGTAGTCGGGCGTCGTCTGCACGGAGGAGTAGGCGGGCTGCTGGGGCTCGAGCGCTCTCTCCGGAGTGGTGTAAGTGGGTCTTTGATGCTCCGCTGCCCCTTCTACGGAAGCGTAAGCAGGGCGTGGGTGCTCCGGAGCGCGTTCCACAGAAGAGTAGGCCGGTCGCTTGCGCTCTGGAGTCCTCTCTACCGTACTGTAAGACGGTCGCTGGAGATAGGCCGGAGTGGTAACGGCTGCGGGGCGGAACGCCGGTTGCTGGTACGCAGGTGTCGTTTCGGCCGCCGGGTTGAACCCGATCTGTTGGTAAGCCGGGGTGGTTTCTCCGACGGGGTCGTGGGCGAGCGTGGTTTCTGCGGGCGGGTTGTAGGGCAGGGTGGTGGCGTCGGTGGAGGGGGTCTGGCGCGCGGGGCCGCGCCCGCGGAAGCGGTGTTGGCCGCGGGGCGCGCCCGCCTCCGCTGAGCCGTCGTCGCCGCGCGTGCGCGACTGGTGCGTAGGGCGGCGGCTGCGGCTGGGCGGGCGGCGCGAGGGCTCGGGGCCGGCGGTGCTCGCCAAGTTGGACGACGCGCGCTGGCGGCCGCGGAAGTGCTGGCGTCGCGGTGAGGTCGTGGAGGTGCTGGTGGTGGTGGTGCTGGTGGTGGTGGTGGTGAGGGCCGGCGTCGCCTCCGGCACGCCGGTTTCTTGCTGGAGAATCACACCCGCGTGGAGGGTCTGCAGGCCCGCGTTGAGCGCCTGCTCCTGCGCGTGGCCCAGCGCCGCCGCCTCCGCTTCCGTCACCGGGTAGCGCTCCTCGTGCACGGGCAGCGGCTGTCTGTGCTGTTGCTGCTGCGCCGAAAGGTGTTGCTGGGCGCGAGTTTGTTGCGGCGGCAGAGTCTGCTGACGAGTTGGTTGCAGATAGTCCTGCTGGTGTTGATCGATTTGCTGATGTTGTTGGTATGCGTTCAGAGACTGAGGCAAATTCGTCGTGTGTTCGTTTTGAACCGGAAGCTGAGTATTCGGCGGGTAGCTGTCCGTGACTGGCGGTTGTGTTTGGTATTCGGGCACCTGCTGCGAGTAGGCAGGGCCTGCGGGTGTCTGGCGGTATTCGAGCGGCGTGTGTGGGCGCGCGGGCGGCTCAATCTGCTGCTGCAGAGGCGCGCGCTGGCCCTGCGCCGCGTCGCGGCCCGCGGGCAACAGGAGCACGTCGCCGGTCTGCCGGGAGTCTTGCAGCGAGTTGACGAGCGCGGGCAGCTCCGCCGAAATGGGCGGCAGGTCGGCGGGCAGCGAGACGGAGGCCACGGCGGAGTGCGGCGTGGTGGAGTGCGGGGGCGGCGCCGGGGCGGTCGCGTTCGCCACCACCACCGACCCCACGTGCGGCGCCGGGAACGGGATCTTGGAGTAGCCCGGCGGCGGCCGGAAGCTCAGCGGCGCCACGAAGAAGGGCAAGCTGTCGACGCGCCGTTCCCCGCGGCTCTGCGCCATGATGGCGGACAGGTAGGGCAGCTCGAACTTGGAGAAGCCAGGCGGCGGGGAGAGGTTGGCCGGCCCCACGAACACTTGCGGCGCGCCGGGGCCCGGCTCGTCCATGACGGCGATGGAGCGCGAGCCGCGGAGAGCGGAAATGACGTCACTGACGCGCGGCTTCCCGCCGGCAGCGTGCCGGCTCACGAAAATGGACAGCGGCGGCTGGTGCGGGACCGGGGTGCTGGGGGTGGGGCTGCGGTCGGGGGCCGGCGAGGACGGGGACAGGGTCGGGCGCGGGAGAGGCTGCTCCAGATAGCGGGACCTGTCCTGCGGGACGGAGCCGCGGAAGCGATGTCGCCCCTGAAGGGGAGTCAGGGTGGTCGTGGTGGTGGAGGTGGTGGAGGTGGAGGTGGTGGTGGTGGTGGAGGGCGTCGGACTGGGCGCTAACAACGGAGGAGGGGACTGCGTCTGTAAGAGAAGATGCGGCGGGATCTGAGCTGACTGAAGCTGCGGTTGCAACTGTTGAGGGCGCTGTTGCACGTTTGGGGTAGGCCCACGATTGCGAGGGCGGAGTGCTTCAACTGGCACGTATAGCAACTGCACCTCTTCTCTGGGCGCTTGCAGTGGGTCGAGCGTCGCCGCCGGAGGAGGCCTTTGGGACACCTGCTGAAGGTCCTGCTGCTGCTTTGTCAAGGCGGCAATGCCCGGCTGTATGAGGCGCGCTCAGGGCGGCGCCGAGGCGGCCGCGAGCCGTAAGTGGCGCTTGGGCGGCGGCGGCACGCTTTGGCGGCCCAGCAAGGTTAGAGATTCCGCTGTCGGCGTCTGGCCGGCGCGCAGCCGAGGGGGCGGCGGTGAACGACGCCTGCTGAGCAAAAAGCTGCTGTTGGAAACGGCTGCAGGAAGGGTTGCTGCTGCTGGGGCGAAGTGCGGGGGCGGGGCGGGACGGCGCGCCGACGGCGGCAGGCACGCCGAGGCGACGAGTCGACGACGCCGAGCGTCGGAGTGGGCGGCACGTTGGGGCACGGCATGTGAGTGGACCCAGCCGCGGCGCTCCGCCACGGCGGGCGGCCGGCTCCACGCGGGAGGCGTTACCAGCGCCCGCGGCGGCGGCCGCGCCCACCACGAACAGCAGCGACAGCGGCAGCGACAGCAGCGCCCCGCGCGGGAAACGCGCGCGGTGCCCCATGGCGGCGCCCCTGCGCACCCAACACCCGCCTTAGCTCTCTGCGCGCATTCTAATTACTAGGTGGTGAACTAAAACAATGCCAAAAACGATCAATAAAATGCTCTTAAAATGCTCTAAAAGCAAAGAAAAATGACGTAAAAAATGTTATCAAAACCAGTTCGGATGAACAAATTAAACTGTTGGATATGTTACGGATGAAATTGAGACATCGTCCATTCGTTCATATGAACTCAGCTCGCACACTTCGGGTTTGAACTGTTCTTTACCAGGAAATCGCAGTCTTTTTTATCGCGAAATCCGCCCAACCGACAGCAATAGGCGTCACAGGAACCTTAGAGAACATTCAAAGGCAGCCTTTACAATTTTGGCGAAGAAATCAAATAGACTCTTTCTGTAGAGAACATTTGGTGCATGTCGTAAATATTATTTGAAGAAGTTACCATTAAAATGATATTAAAATCGATGAAATGAGCAACAAATGCATCAAAATGATTTAAAAAGGTTAAAAATTATTTTTTAATTAAAAAATAAGACAAAAAATGAAGAAAAAACATATAAAATGTGTCATTCCCTTAAGTCATAATATAAAATGAATGTTTGTACTAAAATGCGTTGTTGTAATGCAGAAAGAAAATTCATTAAAATCCGCCCCCTACTAATACCAATCGAATTGAAAGTTCTCTCTCAAATTTTCTAGGTCAATTCACGCAATCCTCCAACTTATCTAGTACAAAAAGATTGAAAATTTTAACTGCTCCCAAATTTTAATTTATCAGTGTAGTCTAGTATCCATTTGACTGTTTATTGTATTGCGTACTAATTCTCAAACTTATATAATTCCTGTAATATTACATCAGAATTTAGAACAGTTTCGTAATTTCAGCTGAAATATATGAATGGAAATACACGTATTGCACAAACTGTTTAGGTGGGGGCATTTCAGTGCGAAATCCTCAATGACGGGAGCAAAAATCATGAATTGGAAATCTCCTGATTCTCGACGACCGGAGTCAGGCGATTACCTCAGGGAGAGCTTCAGAAGGTTGTGTTTAGGGCCTGTATATTTTATAGCGTACGTGAATAATCTCTACGTAAACATTCGATTGATGCGTTTCTTCGCAGACGTCTGTGTCATATTATACAAAATAACCAAAGACCAGTATAGCGTAAAAGAAGAAGGATCAAGTACATTTCCAACAAACATATTTATTTACGTATAAGCGTAAGTACCCCACGTTGTCGGGGTATTTATCACAATAATTTATTACACAAGAAGAGGTGTTCCATTTACTCCCGCTCTGCCGCGGAAACTCCTTGTATCTATTCTATTGTATCTCCGATCCACCTTGCCCAACCTCTCTCTGCCTTGCTCCCACCTAGAAATACCATGTCTTCGTCATTCACTTTCTCACTAAAAATGTTTATATAATTTTTTAAATTGGAATTCCCGCCTCCAAACTTCACTCACTTTATAACTAAAAATAATTTTACAAATCTAAGCCAAACAAATAAAATACTAGTACTCATGTCATATTTGTGAAATTTTATGTATTTTTCCAATACTTTCAATCAGTTGTCATATAGTAAAATTTATTTTCATTTTTTATCATCTTGCATATTTATTAAAAAAAGTTTGAAAATTATCTTTCACCCCACACCGAGGCAATGAAAATATAAATATAAATAAAGTGCTTTTAATTACAATTATAACATCCCCAAAATTCGAGATCACACAGTTTATCCCGGCTTGTGAAAAGTTTTTCTGTTATTTAAAAACTCTTTTGCTCTATTTTCAACAATCTTGAAAACACACATTTAATTCCTTCCATTTCTTACAATTCTTTAATACTACTTCTTCTCGCCGAACATTCATCAATTTAAATAATTATTCTTTCATCAGCCGAAGGTACGCTTTCTCCACTAAAATAAAAAACTTTCCTACAAAAATGCATCCACATGCCATTCACCCCAACTCATCCCGACCTACTTCGTCCCATCAAGTCCCACTTGCGAATAAGTAATAATCATACTACAACTAAAGCAATAACTATTTCATGTAGAACACTTGTCTATTTTCTTACATTTTTACAATATCAAACATCCATCAGCAAAATGTTTTCCTTTTTTTCATATATATATATATAAAACTCTTCTCTCTTGTACACTTGATACATTCACGCCTAGATGCAATTAAAATCCATATCCAAGGTAATTTTATAAATAGAGTATTTTATAAATAAATTCTTAAATATAAACATTTAGCATTA
The DNA here is from genome assembly GCA_017312745.1 of Gryllus bimaculatus. Taxonomy (NCBI): domain Eukaryota; kingdom Metazoa; phylum Arthropoda; class Insecta; order Orthoptera; family Gryllidae; genus Gryllus; species Gryllus bimaculatus. The sequence continues at coordinate 98,224 of BOPP01000458.1, forward strand.
AACAAATGACGGCAGTATCAACTAAGACCTCAGCTATTCTACAGATATATTAGAATATATAGAATATATAGAGAATAATATGTAGAATTGATGAACTCAATCGTAGATCTCACTCATCCTGTGATGGCGCGGAGCCAAATTCTTGCACATTGATGCACTCTTGAATCTATGATTCAATGCTAGGCGAAAAAGTCCAAAAAAGCCAATATTTTGGGTATATATTAAGGCTTATAGTTGTAAATCGTAGCCTATAGCATTCCTGGCTTTAAAGAAAGCAGCTTCATTGATATTCGTTCAGTACATTCAGAGATTATCTCGCTGCAACGCAACCCCATTGTGTCTTTATATATTAGTGTTGATATAGGTAGAGACGACATTATCCTAGTAAAACTAAAATATTTTCAAAACAATTTTTTTAGAAGAGAAACGTTACAAATTATTTTGAAAGCCTCACATTGGAAAGAGCAGGTTCTCAACCGTTCAGAAAATTTAATTCGATTCTAGCTTACTGTTTCAAAACGACGAAAACATTAATGACCAATAAAATTTAATGTTAAATATCGTATAGTTACAATGGAAGAAATTCAAGATTAAATTTAATATATCATATCTTAAGAAACATTGTTTTAATGTATAATTTCAATCTCCTAACACTTACAATTACTATTTCAATAAGTAAAGTTAATAAGTTTTGCGCAAAAGTTCCAAAAGGGTAAAGTCACGATTCTTTTAGAAATCAGGTTTTAGAAATTGTTTACAACAACTAGTTAGAAAGACCATGTTTTGATGGGCTTATTTTTTAACGCTTACATACAATATCCGAAGTCAGAGACAAACTTGGAAAATATTGCAATAACGAATTTTATGTTTAAAAGACAAAAATTATCTCATTTCAAGCTATAATTACCATTTCCGATGTTTCTTATAATCATTATGTTTATTTTGTACTTCATAATTATCAAATATCCACCGCATGTTTTTGAAGCTCTAAACTTCAAATAGGTCGAGATTTTCAATGAAGTGTTATATCACTGAGTTTTTATGTCTGGAAATACAATTCGAAAAAAAAAAAATTCCTGAATACAAATTTTGTTTTTAAAAAGAAAAAACTTAATTACTATTGCTGACCAATAAATTATTTAATAATAAATAAAATGTTAAATTATAAAATTAACATTTATTTCATGTTTCCTGAAACGTAACATATCGCAGCATATAAACTGAAAGGATTCTCTGGTGGTGAGAAAAATATAATAGTAATCACCTTTACACATTACCAGATGAAAATGATGTTCATTGCTACCTTTAACAATACTTTTCCTCCATGATCAGACACGTTTATTTGTTTTTACGACTGACCTAATGGCGTTGGCACGCAAACCGAAATGAAAACAAGTTTCCAACGTTCAGTGGCTTCGAGCAACGTCGTCCGTGGTATAGTTCAGCATAATTTTATGAAACGAGTAAACGACCATGATTTGAGACGAAGTGAAAGGAAGCACTAAAGTGTTTGCCTAGGAGACAGTGATGCAACTTCTACATGAAGGTGAGGTGCAGTAGAAGCAAATTGCTCTCTCAGAAACGGAGCAGGAGCGCAAGGAACAAACGTTACGCCAGAGAATTAGCAGTGACACAACTGTAGCTTTGTGCTGTGTTGTATGACTCGGTGAAAGTGGATCAAGATGTAAATTTTCAGTCGTACTCTGTTTTTAAGAAAGAATTTATTAGTGAGTATGTGAGTATACTTCAGACATCACAATCCATTAAGATGCGTATACTACACTTTAAGTTTCAAGCGATTGTTCTTCAGACTAAAAATTCCTTTTGACATTACAGTGACAAGCCCCTTTACACAAATGACTGATAAAATAGTGTCTCATATCCAAGAAAAAACGCTTGTAGTCTGCGCTTCATTTGAACACGCATTTTGGAAAGTCATATCTAAAATATTATATAATAATTCTTTATAAATTAATGAGGACGTCGATTAAATTCACAGGAACTCTTCAATACGTAACTCTGGACTTCAAGTCATTGTAGCACGACCTCGCGTTTTGTTTGATTACATGCTCAACAAGAAAATTTTATTTCGTTTTTAAAATATGTACGGTACCGTCCAATTTCGCTCTCTTCGTGGTATTTTAATCATAGAGTTACATATTCGAATAACAGTGGCAATAAGAGGGCTATAGATACGAAGTTAACTCATATTTTCATTAGTGGGCTCTTCGACCGGGGATCTTTACTAGAGAAAGGAATTTTGTACTCGTGATATTGTGAAATACTATGATTGTACTCCAAATCACGTACAAAATTAAAATTCGCCTCGTGGGGCATTGAGGTCAAATAAAGTGCGAGATCGCACAACAGTGGCTTGTATACTAGACCTTTATATATTATTTTAGAATAGCCGTTAATGGATAAATTTGCTTCGTCTATAAAACAATATAAGAGAAGGCATTTCAGAAACGCTGGGCCGAAGGGCCAAGAATGGAATACGAACTATTCCAACGAAGCAAGAGCCTTTTTATCGTGTATTTCCAGTGTGTGAGCGCGACATTTTACAAATTGTCTGCTAGGGCGAAAGCGGTTGACCGATTGGTTGATAGATGTTTCCAAGCACGTCAACGCATAAATGCCTTAATCCAGTAAGTATAGTGAATGTTTATGTCGGGTTACTGAAAGTGTGCAAGTTGCCATTGCCCTGTTTTCGGTGCCCACAATATGTTTTCTTTCTATTTTCTTTTTAGCAAACATATTCCATTAATTTAGAACGGTATTATTTTTTAATATCATTTTTTAAAATATAAAATATTTAAATGTATCGGCAATTTCATTATGCAAAACTGTCCCACATACAGCAGATGTCCTAACACTAAGACCGGGTCTTCCTAATATTTGCCTGAGAAATTATGACGTTCTGAATTTTGATTTTGTTGAAAAGTACTTCAATTCAGTAAGCAAAGAGGATATAAATAACAAAATACGTCATGACGAATCTGCGTTCAAGATATGTATTATTATGTAGTTTCTCACTTTAATTTTTTGCTGCCTTACCAGGTAAGGCACGATAACCCGTGTCTACTAGATGCCATACATAAGACATGATCGTTTGTACTGAATTAATAAGGAAGGATTCTAGAACTCAATGTTTATTTGGTAAATAAAGCGCGATTATGTCTAAATTATATAATTATTTACTATTTAGAAAATATAATTCTGTAAATGTTATTTTCAAAGTTTGGCTTTTACAGTCAGAACAAACCTTCTGACGTTCTTGTACGTAACGTAAAAAGATTGCTTCTGTTCCTCTTAAACCGTAATTCAACCATGAGTCTTGCATCAACTTGACCGGTCCTTCAGCTGACCCGTTCACTGCGCTAAGCATCGAAACCTTTCTTGCTTCTTCACACAAACACAACTAAGGAGGACATTCGTAACGACAGTCGTCATTAATTTTAAGACGTTCAAACAACAAATTGTTTTTGACGGAAATGGTCATACGTTTTTCTCGTATGAAAGTTCTACATTGAGATGTAACATCGGCCATAGTGAAATACAGTTTTGTTGTTTAAATTTACAACCATTTTTACTTTGGTTTCTTGGTCCACATCATCGTCAAAGGGCACATACTTAATCAGTCAACACAGGGCACATATTTAATCAGTCAAATACAATCAATGCTAGATGAACTTCTGTAATGCTTTTTTCGAGACTCTTTTATCAATCTATTCGTAAGCCGAAATTGACTTCTAAAAGTACACATCTTGGTACGGTGGTTTTACTGACAAATTGCACTGATCCCAAGACTTGACGTGGGATGACATGATGACCAGGCAGACATCTGACAATGCTGCCTTAAGTAGCCTTGTTAGTAAATTTCAATTGGGCGCGAGGCAATGACATTCTCAGGGAATAAATGGCTCTCGTCATCAATCGAGCGTTGTGCATGGCATCTGGAGGTCGATTTTCGAATGTTCTCTCTATGCCTCCGCCTAAAAATGTAACACAGAACTCAATCAACTTTCGATATTCATCTCATCTGCATCATCATCATCTGCATTTTATCAGGATCGACACTTTTCTAGATATCTCGAAGTTCTTGAAGAGTGAACTAACAGAGCTTGTAGTCACTTGATTGAATTTTACTTCGAACATACTTTTTAACACTAATTCATACACACGATGGCGTCAAGAAAAGACTAACATGTCTCTATTATATTGTTGTTCTAGATGTACCATGTTGTACTAGATGTATCTCGGATAAAACGGGCGTTTTATCCGAGCTACAAATTCCCTTTTCGCAGTTCGCAAGTAAATATAAGGATATCATAATCATAGGTGATTTCAATTGCAATCTGAAGACACCGCTCACCCAGCCAAAAAGTTTATTAATGCTATTAATTCATACAATTTACATATGAGAAGTTGGCCCTACTCACTTAATATTAGGAGCTGAAACACGGATAGATCACGCGATTGAGTCACACTTCGAAAGTATTAATGAACGGTCAGATATCTGTTTCGGGAGTATCAAAGCATGATTTGCATTTATGGTGTACTTTATAAAATATCCTAAATAAAAACAAAAAAATTATCCACTACCGTGACTACAAAAATATTAATTCTGAGGCTATGTTCGATGACAGTGTCAAAGCTTTCTGGCATGACGTTTATAATCAAATATCTCTTAATAGTGAAGAAGCAGTCTTCAACGAAATTATATCAGACCTTTTCGATAGACATGTACCATGGAAAACGTGACTTGTGTCACATCCCGCGGCCCCGTGGCTTACAAGTCAATTAAAGCAATTCATGCAGGAACGCGACTCAGCTTACCATCGCTTCAAGTATACTAAAACCTCTGAAAATGAAAGAGAGTACAAAAAGGTACGAAATTCCGTAAAACAAAATATTAGGAAAGTGAGGATATTATCAGGATATTCTTAAAGTAAATACAAACACAAAAGCGTTTGGAACAAACTGAGTTAACTCGGGTTCACGAAAGCAAATTCTTCTGAAATTCGTGTCGATATTCTCCTGAATGACATGAATGACTACTTTGAAAATGTTTCAAAACCAATACCATCTTGCGTCAAACGTAATACATTACATAGACTTGCAAGCAATTCACCTGCTATCAGAGATAAATTTTATTTCCATAACGTTGATCACTACGACTTTAGTAAGATTGTTCATTCACGAAAATCAAATGCAAAGGGCTCCGATGGTATCACAGCCAAACAATTGAAATTTGTTTTACCATTTGCCCTTCCGGCACTCACGCACCTAATTAATTCTCATTAACAACGGCAACCTTTCCTCAAGCGTGGCAGCTTGCACATGTTCGACCCCTGCCAAAATCTGAACTGACCTCGGCGTCTTGAAATTATCACCCAATTAGTATATTGTCGACAGTGTCTAAAGTTCAGGACAAAATTGTTCGTAACCAACTCAGATCAGCTCAATAATCTTCAATCCGGCTTTAGAGGTAGAAGCACACAAATAGCAAGGTGAAAGTAAGGAAGGGGACCGGTAATCAACAATAATGAAAATTGTGAGTAACTAAAGACGAAGAAAAGCGCTAGATTATGGTCTCGTAACTCTATTAACTATTTTAGATTTCAGTAAAGCATTCGAGTCTGTATATTACATCCTAATAGCGAAATGCAAAAAATCTATTTTTTTCTGAATGCACCTATTGCATGCTATCTCTTCAATGGGCACAAATTGTAGTAGTTGACGATCGGCACTCCAATCCAAAAGCCTGTTCTTTTTAATTTACGTAAACGGTCTATCAAGCGAACTTACAGAATGTAGACACCATATGTACGCGGATGACCTGCAAATTTATATCTCCGGAAAACCATCAAAGGTAGAAATGCTAATAAATGCCCCGTCATATTTAACAAATTATTTCGTACATCTTAAATCTCTTAGATTTCAAAACTCCTAGTTTCTCTATATTCCATAAAGCAAAATCAACTACCACAAGAAATCGTTCGCAATTACTGTAGCCCGGGAGTGGAATGAATTGCCTTCCACTATTAAAAACTGCTCCTCATTAACTCTTTTACGAAGCCCCTGAATGATTTTCTTACGAAGTAGAATACATCATTTTACTATTTAAATCACTAGATTACAGGTCAAATCAAACCTATTCCTTAGGAGTTTTCATAATTAATTAATATGTTTTAAAAATACCATTAATGTACTTTTGTGAACAATTTTTCTTTCTTGCGACTTGATAGACACGATCGGAACTGTATTTTCATCCGTACGAACAGAGGCAGATTTAAACAAGAAAACGACCCTTTTCAGCATGGACCGCAGCTGAGGAAACCATCCCAAAGACCCGTTACTTCATGTTAGCTTAGTTGCCATTGTATTAGGACGCAGCCTGCCTGGTGGGTTTCCCCGACTAGCATGTTTTTCTCCAGCATTGAGCGGCAAGGTGAGGTGGTGTCTTTCTGAATTAATAGTCGCTCGGGGTAAATACCAGGCTGCCGCATAGCACGCAGATATGTAAAGCACATAATATCTTATTTAATTCAAATTGTTTTTTCAATCTCCGTCTATGTATTTGAAAATTATTTCAAACTAATTTTTGAAACATTTTTGTATCAGTTTAATCTCTGATGTTATCTATTTATACGTTGATGTAACTAATGTTTGCTTTCCACAAACTACTTACAACTAGTAGATAATATTACATATAAACTTTTTAGATTACATTACTTTTTTAGATTAATTTGTATATTTGTGATCTGTGGTTTGGCGGAAGAGATGGCCCTAGCCTCG
>BOPP01000458.1:106449-132215 GCA_017312745.1 Gryllus bimaculatus
AGAGAGAGATGAATCGAAGGAAAATATACTTTACGAAAAACACATTTCATTTATCTGAAACATTATGTACTGCGTACTTGTATACTTATGTTCCATTCACTAATGTCCTTCAATCAGCACAGTCACGCAAATCTACTCACAGATCCTCGGTTCAGGTCCGCGTGGCGGGCAGGCCCATTTCCTAAACAGAGGCAAGCTGTCAACCGTGCATGTCCAATTGCTCGCGTACCGCGCCGCACCAGCGCTTGGAAAGCGCGTGAACATCAAACGCGCTGCTCACTTAACTGTCAGACGAGGAAATCCCAAACCGGTCATTTAACTTCTCCTGACGTCTCCACTGGCACATGTAGCCTTGACTCATGCAAAATACGGCTTGAGACAAGCACGTTCCGTAGCAGGGACCTTTGATATGCCTCGAAACATGCATCCTTTCATACACAGCGGAATGAAACTGATTGGCTCGACAGCGTTCGACAAGACATCATCAATTCGCGGAATTCATCCTCACGAATACCTTTAGAAACGGGAGGTTTGCATTTGAGCAGAGATTACTGGAAATAACTCACACTTTAATAAAAAAAATACATTTATGACTTTCCAAAATATTAACATGTTGTAAAGATACAATAAGATATATAAAATTGAACATAACGACAGAGACATAACGACAGAGATGAAGGAAATTTAGCCTACATCCATTCTTGTCAGCAACATTTGAATGAGGAACTTTCCTAAAAGGAGCGTCCAAGGTCGTTCGCCCACGTGCTGTCGTTTATTCTTCAACAAAAGGAACATGCAAACAGGCTGCCCATTACGCCCAGTGATTTGCATCCCGCTACTTCGCCCCGCCCGATGATTCATTTTTGCACAGCGCCGCGTGGCTCGTGAGAAACCGTGTCAGCGTGTCGTAGACACCGCACGCTTTCCAAGATCCGGCAGGTCCCGCCTCGAGCCAAACAAAACGTTCTCCTCTCTGAGCTGCCAACAAGATCACGCGAGAGCAAACATGTCAAAAGGAGCCTTATGACCTTTAAGAATCATTACCGGACGACCACTGAGCAGCTGGACCATTTGATATCCAATCTACAACACTGTTGCCGAGAATCGTATAATGTACTGTACGAAGGAAAACATCGGGCACCTTTTTCCCTTTCAACGTAACTTTTTCAAGTTCTCCTGGACACATTGAAACTTTCCCGCTCCCGGCTCGCCATAAAAATACAGCAGCAGCAGCTACTTCCTCTTTGAGAGGGGGAAATTAAGAATCTGGCTAGACCGTTGGTGAAACCTGCCCCGACCGGAACTCTGTTCTCCGTCTCCCTTCCGCCACCTGCCCCGCCCTCGTCGCCGTCCGCGACTCCTCGGGTCCTCCCTCCCGAGCGACAGATGTGCGGTTTCTCTCGCTTTCTTCGGCGGCCAAGGTCGGGAGAGAGCAGAGGGGTGCGGCGGGGCCTCTGCCTACGCCAAGGTCACAGGTTGTACCGTAGTGTCCGGCGTGGTTTAGGTGGGGGCTGTGACTTTATAGCGAGTGCTTGTGCTTGGTTCTGTCGGCAAGGTAGTATTTCGCCGGTAAAGCGGTAAAGAGTTTCGTTGAAGGTTGAGGTCGCGGCAGCTTCGACGGTCAGTTCGAGATGGAAATTGCGGTAGAAGAAGGTTGAGAAGTGCATTTTTGCAGTGGCCGTCAGGTATGGTGCCATTGCAGGAGAAAACAGAGGCGAGGCTGTGGTGAGGACAGTAGTAAAAGTATCAGTTGTAGAGTTAACTACGCGATGGCACAGGCCGTGGCCCCGCAGGTGCGTTGACGTGGGCGCCCCTTGGAGACTGGTGGAGGCGCCAGAGGCGACTGGAGGCGGAATTAGCGCTAGCGGAGCGAAATCGGAGCGGCGTAAACCGTGACGGCTCCCATTCGCGCAAGCGGCCGTCTCGGCGAGCGTGAACGGCCACTTCGGCGAGGGTACACGAGGCCGCCTGCATCGCCGCCTCCTCCGACCCGCCCGGCCGGTTCTCCTCGCAGCTCCACGGGAGAAAGTCCAGCTGCAGGAAGCCGCGCGGCCGCCGCCGCCGCCGCGTGCAAGAGCTCCGGCAAGAAATGTGGAGCAGCCCCGACGGCCGGGGCGGCGCGGCGCGGCGCAGAGCTCGACCCCGCGCACTTTCGCTGCGCTCCAGCGAGGCCGCCGCCGCGCCGGTCGCAGACAGACCACGCAAGCGCGTCCGCGCGCTCGTGTTTCCGTCGCGCGGGCCCGCTCGCCCCCTGACCTCGCGACCTGGGCGTCCGGCCTGGCACAACTGCCCCGGATGCGGGGCGCGCTGGCGGCGTGCCGCGAGCGGGAAAGGCGGCGCCGCGCGGCCGTGACGAGAGATGGGAAGTGGAGGAGCGGGTTTATGAGCACGAGTTCTAGAAACGCCGACGAGCACCGATTGTTCCTGCATTCGCTTACTTCATGTCCTTCTCATTCGCGAGAGAAATTCCAGGAAATTGATGGGGGGGGGATAGCTCATATAGATTACAGTGCAAATTAGCGTAAATAATGAGGTACAGATCTGTACATCACGGATACAAAATGTTATGTACAAAATGTCACAGAATGAATATGAAATACTTCATAGCTTCTTAATTTTACCTTTTGCTCAAGATTTTCCTTCAAAATATTAATACAATATTATGTTTGTTTGTTTGTTTGTTTTTAATTCAGTAAATTACAAAAGTAACACATATGCCCCTTCAAGTGATGATTATCAACGGACATTCTTGTATACTTCTTACATTACGCGTTATGCAGGGTCATTAAAACATCTCCCATAAAAACTAAGGAGAATGATTGACACCACCCAGTAAATGTACGGTTGGAAGAAATCGGGAGTACAGAGTGCACAGACGGGTGATAATCGCTCGCGCCGGGCCGGCTTGTAGCAATTTCTGATTTCGCACCGCTGGTCAAGGGTATCTCGTCTGTGTCCACGCCCCTCGGTCTCAAACGAGACCGGTATTTCGCCTTATATCTCAATCGAATACCTAATTACAAAAATCTTACCCGTCATTGCGAGAACTGTCTAGCCTAAATAAAACTGACCATTGAAACAGCCTTTTTAATTTGGAAATGTTTATTGTGTTTTGAAAAAAACTCAGATTTTGTCAAAACGTGACAATTTTTAGAAGTATATTAAAATATTATCTTACTTTCTCAAAGAACTTACTTGAAATGCCGTTTTGAATTTAAGAAATATAGCAACAAAATTAGACCCATTTGGCCCCGCTCAATTCCACTGGTGGACGTTGTGGTGCCAGGTACTCCCGCTCTGATTCTCAGTTCTTGTAGAGGACGCTGTACCTACAAAACCGGGCACGAAATCCCGCACTGGCTATCCTTTTTTCCCCTTTTCAATCCTCTCTCTCTCTCTTCCTCTCTCTCTTCTCGTGTCTTCTCTCTCTCTCTCTGCTCATCCCCTCTCTCTCTCTCCTCTCTCTCCTCTCTGCCTCTCCTCTCTGCTCCTCTCCTCTCTCTCTCCTCCCTCCTCTCTCTCTCTTCCTCTCTCTCTCTCTTCCTCTCCTCTCCTCTCATCATCTCTCTCTCTGATCTCTCTCTCTCTCTCTCTCTCGCCTCGCTCGATCCGCTCGCTCGCTCGAGACTGACAGCGCTTTATGAACTGGTCACTCCACCTTTGACTGAGCAAAATTTAACACATTGGAAAGTTCATAAACAGGAAAGCTCCCATCATTGGTCACTGCTCTGTCGTGTACGACACACCAGATCTACCATGAGGTAAAGTCGCGCATGTATAGAAAGATTACTATAGGTAGGGCCTGCTCTGACAGCTATTGAGTGGCTATTGCGGGCAACATAACTACAGGTTATGTCCATGTACAGTATTTGTGAATGGGCTCTTTACGTTAGCTCACTTGTAAGTGGCTTCATCACTATCTCTTGCAATGCGGTCGTGTCATTCATTTGTTTCCCGATGTGTCCAACTGGTCCCTTTTTAGAGTAACTCCTGTATCCCACTATGTAAAGAAAACGTTAGTGCTTACTGTCCAGCGCAAAGGGAGGCCTAACAACTACCCAGGAGATGCCGTGGCGAAGATGAAAAAATCACCAGTCGGAGATAGATTGCACTGTTCCTATCAATAAATAACTGCCAACCAACCTACGTAACAATCGCCGATTTTACCAAAAAAAACCATAAATTAACACCAAAACTTAGTTCTCTGTTTGAAACAAAATCTTTGAACACACTCACACACGGTTAATAGCGCACAAAGAACGTAAGGTTTTTTGTTTTGTTTTGTTTCACTGCGCCGTTCGTGGGGCGGCGGCGGAGCTTCTGGGGGTCGCGACGGGCGCGGCCTCGCTCGCAAATTCGCCTTCACTTGGCCTCGCTGCGCGGCGACTCACCTGGTGCTAGGGTATCCTAGGCGCGCGGTGGCGTGAGCGGAGCGGAGCAGCCTGCACCTCGCCTCGCACCCTGGCCGGCCTCGCGCGGGAAAGTGTGCGCGCGGCGCGCCGCCCCGCAGCCTTATAGACGCGGCGCGCGGGGGCGGAGGGGCGCCGCTCCGGGAAGAGGGGCCGCTCGGATGGGCGTTCCGGGGCTCGGGAGGAGAGGCGGGCAGGGAGCGATGAGGTGGCTTTGGGAAGTGATGAGGTAGGTGTGGGTAATGGTATTGGTGTAGTTGGTGATGGAGTTGTGGACGTAATGGGTGGTGATAGGTTTGGAGTGAGCGGGAATGGGATTGGTTTCGGAGGTGATAAGATTGATGTATGTGGGGTTGATGTGAGCAGAGATGAGGTTGGTGTGGGTGGTGATGGGATTGATATGGGTGATCGTGGGATTGGTGTGGGCGGTAGAAGGGGGTGGTGTGGGTGGTGAAGGGACGCAATTGCTGATGACAGAATGGCAATGGTCCAAGATTTATTTGGTGGAGGTGAAAGTGATGGTAGGAACTATTTGGGCACTGATGATAATAAGGGTAAAAGAAGTAGCATAAGTGGTGGTTCATGAAGTAATAGTGAGTGACGTTAGATGGTCGAGGTGACGATGGATGCAAAGCATTGGCCGATAGTAATTTTATGTAACAAGGACAGTTGGGGTCTTGGTAGGAAGTAATGGTAGGCACTGTGTATGGTATGGTGATGGACGGACTGGGTGCTAGCAATCGCAACTGCAGCAGCAGTAGCGTTGGCGCAGGTTGAAGTGGGGAGAGGCACCTGATGGTGGTGGAAGTTGGGCCGCAGCGAGTGGAGGGAGACTCTCGACGTGCTCCAGAGAAGGGTGAAACGACGGAAAAGTGCTAGTTGAAGAAGAGGAGATACGCATTTTAGGTTCATATGTGATTTGAATGCATTAGAAATGGAAACCGGTATCATATTGGGAGGTAGACCGAGACACGAAGGCGATGGCTGCAGGTTCCAGAAGCACAGGTAATGGGTCGTTTTTTCTCTTGTTCCATCAGCGACTTGAAAGGGTAGATAGTATACCTGGGAAGAGGTAGGTGAAACGAAGGGTCGTTCTGAGGAGACAGGGAAGCTATCGATTTCTATTCGGGGACGGGAGGCGATGAAGGATGATCTGCATTAATGTATACGCTTTCTGTCAGTTAAAGAGAAGGATGCATCTAGGACAACGCTCTAACAGGATTCTCATCAAAGGAACGTATAATAAATCTAAAGAAGTGCACATTTATAAGAGAAAAGACGAGATACGGGGAACTAAGTCAGGCGAATACATAATTGATTGTATTGCGACATCTGATGTCAATAAGACATTCACATAACGTAGAAAGAGGAAGTAATAGAAGAAAATAAATTTCATAAACTGCACTGGAATAATGGAACTGACGTTGGCGGTTTGCATCAAAGGGTTCTTTGTCCTCCGAATCGCGACTTGAAAAATAATTTAGCGTGTAATTCTCCTTGGCGTTTGCAAGCTAAGCTCCTGCTCGTTTACCCTTCGGTTATGCGAATTTTACCGAACATGTTTGAAGACCGAAGAAACTGTGAGTTGTTAGATCGATAACATTATGATTTAGAACTATTAAAATACGAATGGAGTAAGCGAGAGCTCTTAGTTTGTTCTCATTGCTCTTTGTTTGTAACTTTGCCTTTGCCTTTGTAACGTTGCCACCGTGAATCAGCTATGGATCAAGAGTGCCCGAGTGTGTTGGACACACCCTGACATTTCACGAGAGCTACTGTTTCCATGAAAATTAATGTGCTTTCGCCCAACAAGGTCGGAGAACATGTGTAACATAGTAAAGTAACATTCTAGAAATTCAGCTTGTTGGATTAATCTAGCACGATCTTAGTTGGCTAATCACCTAGTAATTTACCTTCCAATTAGTAATGTCATCGGCGTGAAGAGCGTGATTCCCCTCGAGAGTATTCTCGCAATTATAAAATTCTTAGGGAAGGATACATCTGTTTATTGGTGAATAGTTACCATGGCCTACCACATATAATGTCATGTTCATTAAAAAGCGAGAGACATCTGCGATGATGTTACGGAAACATCGAGCCCCAAAATCGAGTGCACGTGCCATCGCTACCTCCGCGAGTTCCTCCGGCCCCTCGACGGGACTCCGTCATCTCCATCCCTTCTGACACACTTTCTCCCAAACAATCCTTCCTGCTCGAGGAGGGCTCAGGAGGGGCGCCGCCGCGTGTTTTGGGATAAGGCCCTCGTAACAAGCGCGCGGGGCGGGCGGGGCAGGATCCGGAGCGGCACGTGGGAAGCGAGTCACGACCCCGGGAAGAGGGGCGCGGGATCGCCGCGCCTCGAGCCCCCTCCTCATCCCCGGCGCCCCCTCCGGCGCCCCTCCTCCGTGGCGAGGGCGAGGGCGCGAGGGCGAGGGGCCAGGGGAGGGCGAGGGGGGCGGAGGCGAGGATGGAGGGCGAAGGGGCGAGGAGGCGCGAGGGCGAGTGGTCGCAGAGCGCGAGGGCGAAGAGCGGGGCCAGCGGGGGCGAGGGCAAGGGCGAGGGGGAGGGCAAGGGCGAGGGGGGCGGGCGCGGGGGCGGGGGAGGGGGTCAAAAGGGGGGGGGGGCGCCGGGCGGTTTTTGCGAAAAGGGCAGGGGGCGAGGGCGGGGCTGCGAGGGGGCGAGGCAGGGCGAGGGCGGCGCTGAGGGCGAGGGCAAGGGCGAGGGCAGGGGCGAGGGCGAGGGGGCCGGGGCGAGGGCAGGGCGAGGGCGGCGGGCGAGGGGTGGGTGAGGGGGCGAGGGGCGAAGGGCAAGGGCGGCGAGGGCGAGGGCAAGGGTGGCGAAGCGAGACAAGGGCGGACGGGGGACGCGGGGCGCGGGGCAGGGCGAGAAGTCAAGGGCGAGGGCAAAGGGCGAGGGCGAGGCAGGGGTGAGGGCGAGGCAAGGGGGCGAGGGCAGGGGCGAGGGCGAGGGAGAGGGCGAGGGGGTCAGGGCGAGGGCCGAGGGCCAGGGCGAGGGCGAGGGGGCGAGGGCGAGGGGGGCGTGAGGGCAGTGAGGGATTAGGGGCGAGGGCGAGGGGCGAGGGGGGCGAGGGATGAGGGGGCGAGAGCGAGGGGGCGCAGGGTCGGGGCGAGGACCGCTGTGAAACTGAGGCCGCGCCCGGTACGGTGGCCGCGATGTGTCTGTTGCTGCTGCCCCCGCTCTCGCTGTCGACGGCGCGGCGCGGCGAGTGGCGCGCGTTGTATTCGCAAACTTGCTGGTGAATTGACGTTGAGCAGACGAAACATATGCTCGGGTCCCCGATGGATAGAAGATTGCGAACTAATCTCAGATTTACGCAATTTTGTTTATTTTTTTTGTAAATAGTATGTTAATTAATGAACATATTCAAACAGTCAACTATTATATGATTGTAAAGATATGATTGTCACTAATAATAATAATAATAATAATAATAATAATAATAATAATAATAATAATAATTTAACACTCGGATAACCATTATTATTTTTAGACAATCAATGTACAAATTCTCAACAAAAAATGTACTTTTCATATAATACTGGAACACGACGCATTTCGCGTAATCAGGTACCCATCGTCAGGAACGAACAAAAAATTATTATATTTAAGTCTGTATAAATATATTTCAGATAACGAACGATATTGGGTCATTCCATGCGAAGTGGTCTACGACTCCCACGCGACCATCTTGGATTTTTATGAAATTTTCTGTACCCACATGTCTCAAAGGCACGTTTTTGGAGTTGTAGCTGTACAGCTGAAATAATTTTTTATATAGTTTGGTTGGTTAGAACCCACGTAGCGTCGTTATTCAGTACGACTAAAAGGTTTTCGCAACTTTGGAAAAATACCCTATTTAAGGTCTTTCTTTTAAAATCATATCTTTATAACTTAAATAATGAAGTAATGATAGGAGGTTAAAATTATGTATACAGAAACAATGTAATGATGCTATTTTATAAGCCTAGAAGATTCACTTTCTTTTGTTGGATATTAAAAAAGCTACTCAAATGCTACAATGAGGAATTTTTTACCTCTATATTTTTGGCGATATTCCGAAGTTTACCCCCTGAGTATTAATAAAGGGAAATTAATATTAGTTTTATTGAATAGAAAGAAAACGTGAACAAGTAAGGTCAGTTTGATTTGGTTTCAATAACCTGGAAGGAAATATTGTGTCCTCAAGTTGCGAAAAAATAAGCTGTTCAACGACACTGCTTGGGGTCAAACAAAGCGCTATATCTCAAAAAATATTTTATTTTTATGAAACTACTGATTCATTAAAGTTCCTTTTAGACATTTGGGATTCGGCTGACAAAATTTCATCAAAATCCATGATTGAGCCGCGAGGCACTTCTCCAAAAAAAATGACTTCGTACGGAATGACCCTTCCCTTAAACACAATATAAAATATATAATGAATAAGTATTGTTAAATTGAAATGAATTAAACGTCATTGCACAACTGTAAAATTTCAGAATGTCGTTATAGATTATTTTCATACTAATTTGTATTGCATATTTTCAATGTTTGATCATTGTAAGGGGGCCCCATAGTTTAATCACGCTATGGGAATGTATTAATCAGAGATACAAGTTACTTGCAAGGAGAGCCGAATCTCACGAAACAACTCCGTAAATTAAAGTGCTATTAGGAGATTAGCTTTCAGCTTTACCTTGTTACCAGTGAACTTAGTCTTCGAAAACATTTATCATTCACTAACTCAGCAAGATTTCATATCAAAATTTTCTTCATTGATCAGTGTCACAATATTATACAAAGACAATGTTCCCATTCCGGTTATTGCTGTAGAGTTTGACGGGCAACGAAGTGTTGAGGAAGTGCTAAAAACCAATCAAATATGTAATATGTGTATCAAAACAGAAAAGGCGTAAAACAAATGGCCCAATACTATGTTAGAGGTGTCTGGACTTTGGCCATACAAGAAAAAATTACAATAATGAAATTGTACGTATGTGCATTTTGTGCTAAAGATCATTACACGGTCAAATGCCAACAAAAAATACCTCCACGTCACAACTGCAAGGGCCCGCACCGTGTGGACATTCGGTCCGCAGAATGAAATGATATAAACAAAATTCAGACACTAACAAAAGCAACTCTAAATCTAATACCCGTGAGGTAAATTCAAATAACACTACCTCCGTTCCTACATTCACAACTAGCAATTCTCATAAACTTCAATATAATCGATCCATTCCAAATTTTACTTATCAAGAAAACCCAATCACTAACACACACGCACAAATGCAAAATTTTACAATAATAATAATAATAATAATAATAATAATAATAATAATAATAACAACACTAACTCCTTAATGCACACGATTGTGAATATCATTACAAGTTATTTAATGGATATAGTCAATAGTAGCATTCCAACCATAATAAACAGCATCCAAATATTCAATCATCTTTCTTTAATAACATTAATGACAGAGCAATGATATTAATCATACAACAAGGAACAACAAGCGCAACAAGGAATTAATCATTCTAAACGGGAACGCTAATAACATCACAATAAAAAAAGTCAACGGAAATATTTCTTAATAGATAAAGGAATTCCAATCGCATACATCACCGAAACGCACCTCAGTGCAGACAAGACATTTGACGTACCTGATTACAACATAATAACAACAGAGTAAATCAAAATGTGGGAAGAGCACTCATACTCGTTGAAAAATCAATTTCTTACATGTAAACTGACACACTTCACACCCCAGGATTAGAATTTCAATTCACACCCAGGATTAGCCTTTTAATATCGCTATTAAAATCCCCGTATATAAAAGAATCACAACCGTAATATCAGCATGCAAACCACCCCACATTAAAATGAAAAACACTAACATAATTTCTTTCCTTCTACAGAATACGCAAATGATTCTATTAGGTGATTTAAACATGTAAACTGGGGTTGCAGAGTTTCCAACAATGCAGGCTGTCAACTACTCAACATAATATCTTAATGAAACTTGAACATACTTACGCTATACGAACCTAATCACTCCCCACACGAAAGCAGCAAACATCCAGATATATTAGACATTACAATTACTATCACGAGTACAGTATAACATTCAATCACAGTATTCGAGTTGGATTCAGGCGATGTTGCAGTATTAATAACCACCAAAATCACACAAAGACCAAACACCCAAAACATAAATTGGGAATCATTTAGGAAAATAACTAAGATCCAAGACACCACAATTCAGAATACTGAACTCACCCCTAGAAATAGAAAAATCTGTCATGCAGATAAATGAATTAATAATAAACACAATAAACCCACATATTCTATTAAACCGAGAAAAAAAACTACCCAAAGAAATAATAGAAATAATCAATACACATAATAAAACTATAAGGCTATGGAGCAACAATAGAATTCCAGAACTGAAAAAAGAATTAAATCTCCTCAATTAAATATCAAGAAACGCAATATACATACACACCCAACAATCCTCCGACACCAAAATAAAATCATTAAATACCTCAAATAAATCGCTATGGCATAATGGGGTATCCCTACGACGTCCCTCAAAAAATAACATTCATTTCACCTGCCGAAATCAAGAATATCATAAAAAAATTGCCCAAAAGGAAAGCACCTGAACATGACCTAATTAACCACCAAATATTAAAAATTCTACTTACACCCAAATTGCAGACATAAACAACGTCTATAATTCATCACTTATAACAGACTATTTCACAATAACTTGGAAAATTTCAAATATAATCCCGATCCCTAAACCAAACACAAATCACAGCCTCGCAGCAAACTATAGACCAATAAGTCTCCTCGAACTCACTTCAATCATATGTGAAAAATAATATTAAAAAGACTCAACAATCATCTAAGGAAGACCGAAGCTATTCCAAATCAATTTGTCTTCGGAAATCACACCTCAATAGAACACCAATTACTAAGGATAACTGAATACATTCACACTGTTTTTTAAGAAAATAAACACACAATAACAATACTCCTAGATGTATCTCAATCTTTCTGGCAGACAGAATCTGGCACCCTGGATTAATCTACAAACTCAAAACAATGGGAACACCGATATATACATTATCACACGATTTGTATCAGACAGATCTTTCACCATAGCTCCATTCCACGCACAATAGAGACAGGACTCCCACAAGGCTCACCACTATCCCCAACGCTATTCAATCTTTAGACAGCAGACATCCCCATCACACACAACTTGCTCAGTTCGCCGACGATACAGCAATATTCGTATCAAGTCGCACGCCGACACAGAGCGGAACAAAAAGTCAACATTTAAACAAAGTAGACGAATGGGTAACAAAATGGAAAATAAAACTAAACCCAAATAAATCAAAAGCAAAATTATTTTCATTACGACTATTGTTCCCCATCCGTTACTGATAAACAATAGCCAAATAAACTGGACACCATCAAATCAACCAATCAAATATCTAGGACAAAATCTAGACACAAGACTGAACTGGAAAAATCAACAGGCCAAAATCAGATTAATTCAACTCAAACCAATAGTAAATAGAAACCAAACATTCATTAACAAGTGCAATTACACTCTATAAAACTATCTTAAGACCCTCAATGCTATCCGCAAGTTCCATCCGGACAAATGCCGCTCCATCCAACGAAAAGAAAATACAAGTAGTCCAGAACAGATTCCTCAAAATTGTCACTAACGCCTCGTGGGAAATTTCAAATTAATTACTCCATAGAGAAATAGGCATGAACTCAATCACTCACCAAATAGCTCTTATCCAACAACTACTCCAACATAAACTCAATAGATCAACTAAAACAATATATTTTAGCCTCAACGTACAACACACAAACCAGAATAAACAACAGATACCCGTTCGATTCCTTCCTAAAAATTTTCCCAAACAATTGTGAATAGTGGGTACTCTAATGAGGAATCTACCCCATTTGTAGTAGCAATAATAGAATTAGGTTAAGCATAGTTTTTAAGTTAGACGTAAGTCAACAAAACATATGCAAGAGAGATAAATGAAATACAACAACCTTGAAAGTATCTATAAATCGTTTCCGAGGCAGGTTTCAGACTAACGTGGTTGGCCCTCTACACGACGACAACACAAAGTGCAGTGAAAAATATCATAAAAGAGATTATTTTTTCTAATTTGTGAATTAATAGCTTCAGAATTTCTTTTTATAACAGCAGAAAATATTTCGCACTTGCATTCCTAAGATTTGGCACCAGAAGTCAAAATCAATTGGATCTAATTAAAAATCAGGGAGTCACTCGTACACTGAAATATACAGCTTCTGTAAACATTAATAATAACGTTAAGAAATGTCTGAGAAGGAATAATTTATCACACACTCACATACTGAATGAGTGAACGGTAAATGACTTAGTAAGTATAAATTGCGAGCAATCGGTGGCACCCTTAGAATACTCATTGTGGATCCATCTTGTTCATCAACATTAGGAGAATAAGAGTATCACTGTACCGTAGATTGTTTTACAATCACGTGAATAAACTGAATCTCTTACTTGGCCTTTTCCAAACTCGAGAGAAACTCAGATTTCGTAGGGAGAGTGAGCACGACAGCTTGCGCCTCACCTCTTAAAACCATTTCGAAATTTAATTCTTTCTGTGCTATATACCCGCGGATCTCTTCGCTTTCGTAGCTTTGGTCAGTGTAGTGAGTCGGCGTCCTCTTCACAACCTGGCGTTTGCGACCTCCTTATCTCCAGCGCGTCATCCAGGACTTGCACTGAGAAAAGTACAAGCACATGACCCTGCTCTTTCAGTTTCTGTAACCTCATAAATTACTCGAATTACTATCAGATCAGTAAATAATTACCATATCGTTAACTTGGACATATCGCACCAGACAGACATGAATCAACAACGAAAGTATTTACAAAATTCGGAAAACCGTACAGAATCTTAACGAGACTTCCTGGGGTGTCCATTTTGTTTAAGCGTTTACTTACGTTAACGATAATTTTTTTCGTGTGAACAATTGATATCCCCATATGGTCGCAATTTTCTGATGATTTTCTGATAAAGAGCTATAAAAAGATGATGACCAGTGAATATTGCATTTCACTCAGAACCTTCGTGCGTCAGTACGTAATGTAGTACATGCGATGTCTGCTAGAGCTGCTTATTTTGTGGGGTGATTAATTTCTCTTCAAGACAAGTGCAGAAAGGCTTCCGGTATTACAGAAATCAAGAGAGATTGAATACAAAGTTCAACACATTACAACGATACATTACAAAGAGAGAGAGAAATACCTTCACTGCAAAGAGAAAAATTAAGTTAGAAGACCGATTCCCATACTCTAATAAACTCCGTTAACTGACCACGTATACCAACGACCATTTTTCTCTGTGATAAGGATGCCATAAATACCAATGGAATTCAGGACATTCGAAATCTATTTCAGAGCAAGTTGTTTATTTTAATACAACCAAATAAAATATCCTGTAAATCATATAACAAGAAAATAGTGTGTCAAGTAAACAACTTAATACACAGATCAAGATAAATTACAGTACACACTTGCAAGAGTATCAGGGTAACCACTCTTTTTCTAGCACGAATTTCCCTGCCTTTTAACGGTCAGGTCATTTTCTTACTTTTCCATTGCAAAATTTCTTAAGTGTTTCATGGTATTTATATATTTTTTTAAATTTGTCGCGTCGTTGTTGACGCAATGCGTCTCTTGAACGCTGAGCGTTGGACGTTGAGCGTTTTTCTTGCAATAATCCTTCGTTACTATCTTCGTCACGTCGCAGTCACTCACTCATGACTTCGTTCGATATTAAAAAACTTATTGACTGAGTCCTTTCCTCATATGCATTCTAGATTCTCTTACATACACACATTGTGAGAGAAACAGATGCACTTCGTTTCAAAAAACACACAGTACCTTTCTTTATCTATTTTTCAGCTTTCTGATTGCCCTCTAAAAAGAAAAAAAATACAATATTTGCTTAACAAAGGAATTAGCCCCTTGCATTCTCTTGCGTAGAGCATCATTCTGTGGTGTAGTTTACAAGTGGTCCTAAAACGCATTTTTGTAGTACTGTTTGGAATTAGAACAGAGTATACAAATTCAGAACATTTGGCAGAAACAAAGAAAAATGTGGAGGGACAGCGAGACACATGTCGATATTCAGGGCGTATGGCAACCCTACTCCGGAACCGGGAGTGAGCTCTTAAGACAGGTTACACCCTGGTCTGTTTGGACCGTTGATTCTCCTCGTGACGCCGCTTCCACCGTTTCCGACGGCTGCAAAGATTTCCACCCGTTCGCTAAGTGCGTGCAATGCGCGTCCGCGGCGCCGGCCCGGATCCTCGGCGTTTCCGCGCTGAATGGCAGAGCGGCGCCGCGGGCGAGGCCAAGGCGCTGGGGGGCGGAATCGGGCCGCCGCCTCCGGATCTGGAGCGCCTCTGGAGCCTCGGCCTGCTTCGGCACCTCGTTGCACAGTTGATAGCAACTACGCCGACAACGAAGTAACAATAACAACAACAACAACAACAACAATAATAATAATAATAATAATAATAACAATAATAATAATAATATTGCATTTTTAATAACATGTGATGACATTTAAATGCGATCGTAATAGAACTAATTACCTTTACTAGCATACCACGGAATTGTACTGATTTACAGATGAAATTGATTGATTGCTATTGGTATTAACATCGTCTTCATAAATTGAAAACTCACATCTTGCATTTAATTACGAAGGTGCCGACTCTTCATTACACACAGCGCTGCTAAAGATTACGCTGTATCTTAGCCATATTTTCTAAATGTTTATTATGTTCCCCAAGAAGTGATCGCCGCTCCGCAATGTCTCTTCGCCTCTATTGTCGAGTCGAATTCACTGCCCATTTATTTCCTCCTCCCAGTCACCCATCCAAGTGTGTTGTTGCTGAAACTGCGGCGGTCGCAGTGAATTTCGCCGCGCCGTCGTGACCGCATCCGCCGCCTCGCGCTTCAAGACGTCCAGCTTCCGGCACGCATCCCGTCGCGCACCGTTTCCACGCCGCGGGGGGGGGGCGCAGGACGGAAGAACGCACGTCGGGAAAGCACGCGAGGGCCGGTTACCGTTTCGCCTTGCGCCCCGCCGAACTGGCCCCGTCGACGCGAAGGCCGGGCGGGCGCCCGGGAGGTGGCAGAGCCGGGCCGACCAGCTGAAAGCGAACGGATTTGGGCCGGGCGGGCGGCGGACGGGAAGGCCCGAGGCAACGCGGCGGAGGGTCGGCGACCGGGCGGCCGCGCGCATCCAGCGGGCCCGCTTTCTCCGCCGCGCCGCGCCGCGCCGCGCCGCAAGGGCAAGGCCAGCTCATCCCGCCTTCGCCGCCGTCGGCGCGTCGCGGGCGCTGGGGGTGGGACTGCTGCAGTCGGCTTCCGTTCCACAATGTTGGCCACATTCCAAGTACGACAGGCCTAATGGATGCATATACTGAAATAGCAAAAGCAATATAGAAAATTCGCCTGCACTCAAAAAATTATATTTCTTCATTTAAAAAAAATAAATACTTGTGGTGGGTACTATTTTATTTATTCAAAATGGTTTTATAAGTGAACTGAACAAATGTAATATTTTTGTAAGGCTAGCTTCTATTCCAGGAAATCATATTCAGTTCCATATTTGCTTCAAAATGTTCCAGTAGTTTACTCTCCAAGAAAAAATTTACTTGTTGTTTTGTAGTACATTTTTAAACGTTAATATTGTCAGGGTTCTCGTTTTGAATATTATCGATTTCTTTGTATTGATGTCTATGCTACTACGTAGAAAACTAGTGGTGCAACTCTCCCATTCGAGTTAGTTTTCTAAAATCTTTAGCCTCGACTAGCTGTTCGGTCTTGCCCCATTCTCTTCCCATCTGCTACCTGTCGCCACCTAATATACACACTATTTTTTTATACTTTCGTAATTTTTCGGTCTCCTAATGATAAAATTGAAATACACCGTAGGGAATATTAAAGGACTGTAAAACCCGGCGCTAAAAGAAAATTTTTCTTGGAAAATTGTCATTTCTAGAAAATGTAGTTTGAGCGTTTATGAAATTGCGCAATTTTGAGCTCATTTTGACAGAAAACTTTTGAGTTGTTGAAAAAATTCATTAGAAATTATTTCAAGCACTTGTACTCACAAATGTACAATGTATAAAATGAGTATTTTTGAGAAAAACGTATTCATTTATTGCACGCAAAACTACCCACATTTTGAAACTAGTGGTGGTATTACTTCTAAATTTACAATTTTCGAAAATTCAGAGAGTTAATCGAAAGTGAGACCTCCAGCATTCTTTTAAACGTCTCTTATTTTATCCGTTGAATACAAATTGACGCGGTTATTCAAAAAATGCTATTTTTTATAAAATGTATTAAATTCAAACAGAAACTAAGCATGAACGACTCTTTTTTCGAAAAAATTGTACATGACCTTTTTTTTAACAGATTTTGTAGGACAGATTTTGTTTAAGGCAAAAACTATCTGCATCTTTTGAAATGTTCATTTTTTGCAATTTTAGTCAATACACAGTTCGCTGAAAATGATTCCAAAACCTTTTTTTAACCGTCTTATAATACATATAAAGAGAAAATGTAAAGAATGAAGTTTAAACCATTTTTTGATAACATAATTGCTTAAAACATCTTAAAAAGTGCAAATATTTCGCACAAAATTACGCGAAAACTTCTCAAATTTTCGAAACATTTGTAGTTGTACTTGTATTTGTACTTGTAATTTTCGAAACACATGTACACGACCTCATTTCAGAACTGTCTGAAAATACATATTTCAATAAGGAAAAACTCTCTATATTACGTATAGTAGAGGTAGAAAGACACCGATAAAAAATTTGAACTTTTGCAATTTTCGAAAAATTAGGGAATTCAAAAAAATGAGACCTCTACCATTCTCTTAAGCGTCCTTTACGCAAAAAGGTCATTACTCTAAGGACCAAGTTTAATTAAACAATTTGGAGTATTTGTTTTAGAAAATTTCGAAAATGTTTTTGAGGCTTAATGAAAAGTACCTCCAAAATCAAAATATGTTTCAATCTCAGAGGACTTCGAGTTCCTTTAAATTGAGTGAAGAATATCAATTTTGAAAAGAAAAAAAAAACAGGCTGAACGGTTTAGATCTAGTGTTAGATCACAGACAGATGTTTTGCCATCAATCAATTTTTCGATATCAAGGACCCACAAAACATAGATTCTGACTACACATGTTAGAGGAGGCAATTTACTTCATATAGGAACAAGATTTATTCAACTTTTCGTTTCCAAGTCCTGGCAAAAAGTCTCTTCTTATGAAGGACGAGAAAATAAAAAATTGCGAATGACTTCGTTTAAAAAAGTAGTTTTCAATGTCATATTTCTTTAAAATAACTATATCTCTTAATAACTGCAATTGTAGAAGAAACGGAGAAATTTCAAACGTTTGTAATTTTCAAAACTCAGAGAATTCATCAAAAATCACCATTTTTATAACCGTACATTCTCTATCCAATACTAATTCTCGTTTAGAGCTATTTTTGAGAAAAAATTGAAAATTAACTTGAGGTTTCATGTACAGAATCTCCAAAAATTAAAATATTCGTTGCAAATTATGCGAAATCAGCCATATCGATCGGGGAGTATTAGTGTTAGGGAATACCCCTCTCGCGATTAGGCGATTAGCGTTGATCGCGTTGCTAATAGACAGGTGGATAAACGGAAGTGGAAATAGTACGATTTGCCGTAATCCAATTTTTCTGTACCAAGGTCTCGTCCAAAACATGAATTATGACTGAATTTTCCTGCCGAAAAATTATTTCTCGTGGTAACATTACATAACTTTCTCTATACTACGTATGTAGTACGTGAGAAAGTCAAACCATTTCTTCTTCTCATGTATTTCTCTTTCAACCTGAGAACAGTACCAAACAGCAGATATTCATTTTATCTGATCATTTTATACAACCTTGTCGTGATTAAATAGGATAGTGTTTCTTGATCAGGATGATTATTGAATCCATAATTCGTTCAACGAACTCATATCCGTTTTCCTCCAGTCTTTCCCTCTGCGATCCTTCCATGGCTGTCCAGTATAACAACCTTAGTACTTATTGACGTTACTTTCACCTTGTACAAACAGGTGGGTCGGTCCTTAGGATTCTCCATAATTTGAGATTTAGTATTGGAGCTTCAAAGAATTTTGAAGCTTCTACACACGAAACCTCCAGTTTCATTCAGGAAAATATGATGAACTTGTTGAAAGAAAATGACGGTACGAAAATTGGAGTAATATTTCACGAGCAGGGCCATGAACACCAAGCTTCCATTAATTTGCTACACAATTCGAGAATGTAGACCCAAGCTGACGATGCCCACTTACATCGACGCAAGACTTACATTAATGTACTTCTACATTAAATGGATCAAGGAATATTTTGACATTTGTAATTGGTATTTTGTATTTGCAAGTCGTACAATAATTATTCATACGTTTACTACCAACAAGAGTCACTGATGCATTGATATCCGTTTAAAATAACTCTTTATATACATATTCGAATGGGTATTATTCTGAAGTTCGTATTCGTCAATGGTATTATTCTGAAGTTAAAATAATGAGGCTATCAATCAGCAAGCTTCATCAAAATGCAGAAGAGTTATATTATTATGAAGGTCAACACAACGAGAGCGATATTTAAATACAGGTCTCAGAGTTACTAAGGTAGCTGCCGGTTGAATGTAGCCACAGAAAGCAAGAGCAAGTTGAACAAGTCCAAACCTCCTAGGTCACGCTGCCACGTCATGCCATTCAAGGGCAAACGTTTCGTTAAATCCCTCGTGCTGTTCACGATTGAAATCGGGTGGCCTGAAGTCACTCACTGCGAAAGATCCAGCCGCCGAGGGTGGCTACAGATCTTCGATAGTTTCAAGGTTTTGAATCCATGAATAAATTCAAAATGGACTTAACAATCCCAAGAAAACCATGTCATTTATAAAGATTAGTATTACACCATTACGTTATCGCTTTTCAAAAAAATGAAACATTTCCAATCTTTCTCTTGGCAAGGTTAGGTAAGGCAATGAAACAAACGATAGATGAATTAAATTTTCATTTATTGATTACGAAAAGAGGAACGGTGAATATATTTGAATAAAAGTTAAGTATGATGATTCGATTATATTTATAACTACGGTTCTCGCAGCAATCAGAAACCAACAAATGTTTTGGGTTCGCCATGTTATGTTGAAAGTTACAATTTCTCCTCCAATATTCGACATCCTGAAGGAGTCAATGGCCATATTTGGCTACTTTCGAGCACGCCAATATTGTCAAAAATAATGTTTCCAATAAATAAAGGACCAATGTAAATAGAAATAATGAGACACCAGTTTTCTTATCTAACATATGCTTTTCCAACATATTCGAGTTTCCTGTATTGCCGTGCGGAGACACAGAATTTGTTGACAGACTTCGATGTGTTTAAATCCAGATTCCTCAGAAACTTTCGCCACGATTCGTTATGTAATATAAAATCCATACAAAATAATATTTTCTTGTTTTTTCAAGAAAGGAAGTATATTATAGTCATCTGAATCACCATTCTTCACTTGATAACAATCCCTGAACAGCCAAAGTATCAATTTCTGTAGTTTGTCGCAATGATCCAGACTAACACGGAGCTAGAATACAAAAGCGATCGGTCCGAGGGTTCTTCCGGCACATGCGATTACGATTGCAAGGAGAGGCTGCCGCTGCCACTAGAAGGGCCCCGGGCGGGCCCCGCTCTGCCGAAAATCTCTCGCCTTACGCTCGGCCCCCCGTCTGCGAGAAAGCCCGGCTCTCCCCCAGAGCTGCTGCTTTCGCGCCAGGACGCCCGACGGACACCTCGCGCATGCGCAAGCCTGTGAAACCACACTGTGTTGCCCAGCCTGCCACTTCTTTAGGGAGGAAAATGTTTTAGACTGTCGTATGTCGCAATAAAAACGTCCTGTCCTCGCGGGCTTACATTTGATGAAGTGTGAAGAGGCGAAAGATTTTAATGAGCTGAACCGAATACAGTTTTTCTGTTTCATTTAAGATTGGACATCATTGAAAGATTCGTTCTTAATTTGATAGTAAAAATTACACTGCGACTGATAAGAGCCGGCTTCTTATAGCACACTAATTGGATACCATGGAGACACTTTTTTATTTCCTGTATTATTTTAACATTTACTATACTTAAATTGTATCGTTGTTGTTAGATGTTCGTTAAATTGTATCCTGCGTTTTTAAAATTCCTTTATCCTTAATCCTTAATTATCCTTTAAACCAGAAAAAACCTATCGTACAATACATAACTGCAAATAATGAAATTGCTTAATGAACTTCTATGTTCTGAACAGGTGATAAAAAGAATGAGAAACAGATAGGCGTCATCTGCGTATATCATGACTACGCATGAGTCTAAAAGACGGAAAGTTTGTGATGTAATAATATATGTTTGAGGTATGCCAGAATTGCTTAACATCACCACTGCTAAGACATCTATATTTTTTATTACTAATTTCGAAATGAGGGTAGTTACTGTTTTTTTTATTTTGTGTTTCTTTATTCCATAACTTTCGCAACTGTACCCCGATTTAAATACCTTTTTCTTTTGCGATAAAGGAGTATGTAATGTAATCTCCCGGTAATGAGTGATATTCCGATGGCGGAGTCAAATGATAAAAGTAATGGAGATGTTCAACAATTTAATCGTGCAAACAATGCTAACATCTAAAGGGTACCCAGAATTTTTTCCAAAATTGATATTTTCTCATGGATTTTACTTTAATTTAGGACCGACAAATTTGAAAGCGATCTTTTATTTTTAGGGAGTTCTTTATTTGTATCTCTTATTACATTTTCAGAATTTTTGAGAAACGTCTCCTTTTTCTTTACATTCCGATAAAGAAAATGACTCTTATCAATGTGGAGACGCCCGGATTTAATTCAAACCTCTGCATCTTAGAAAGCTGAAAAATTTACTTGTATTTGAAATCTCGCCTACACTTCCATTATTGAAGCTAGATATGTTTCTAGTGATGCAATATATTTGAAACAATTAGGACTAAAATATTTTATTTACAGTTTTTTCAAATATTATGTTTCAGATAATTTTTAATGAAAGTACATTTTCGTAAAATACGTAAATAATGTTTTCATAAACAGCTCCAATTTTTTTTAGCTTTTTGAATCAATAAAACATTTCACTGGAGCATTTGAATTTTCAAGTGTTCATGACCTTTCTTCACTGAGGTAGCGAAGGGGGGGGGGGCAATAGTCTCCGTAAAGCCACTGAAAACCAAATAAACGTGTTTAAAAATGTAAAACTATTTCAACTTTTTTTAAAGAACTTAAAAGTACAGATAATGACATTTTCAAAGATATTTCAAAGATAATTGTGAAATCGAAATTCTAAATGTGTTTTCGAAACCATTATTCATTATTTCTACGTTCTCTTTTACATTTGGAATATGGTTTTATGCTTTTAAAAGTTTATTTAATGAACTTTTTACGACAATGAAGTGTCCGGGTGCAATGTGGTACGCAACTGACTGCAATGCGAAATGCCATTTTATGCACTTTATTTTCACGGAGGGACACTTCCCGAGAAATAACTCAATTCCTTCAAAGTTAAATTACTGTTAATCTCACGTGTTTCCCCTGGTGTACTACCTTTTTCGCACAGATGTTAGGACGTGCTCAACAGTGTTAATTCTAGAGCAGAAACATCATTCTAGCCACATAACACGTTCCCATTAGTTGTAACTAGTTCCAAGTGCCAAAGAAGATCCGACAAGAGCTAAACTATACGGAGGTAGAAATTGTAATTAGCCCAGAGACCTTGAAAATCGAGGGACAATTTTGTGGCCTGGAGGTATTTTGGTGGGCTGTCGACCAGGCTGCCTGGGCGCTGTTGCGATCCCCGGCCTTCGCCCCGCTCCCGCCCTCGCATGGCGGCTGTAGAGCAGGCAGGAAGAGGAGAGGAGAATGTTTATACACGGCGGATGCACTTGTGCATTCATGGGAGTAGACTGGGTAGAGGAGAGAAACGTACATGCCCACAAAGTGGGTAAGAAGTTCCAAAAATGCTAAACATATCAAGTATATATTTTGCATTCCTTTTTACTTTTCCGTATACGTACGTATACACGTAATATGGGGAAAATTATCTAATGCTGCGGAAAATCGAATTGAATTCTTTTTTCTTCTTCTTTTTTTGTCTGTCCGCCTGTCCGTCTTTCAGTCTGTCCATCTGTGAATTCCACTAGCGCCTAAACCAATGTTTCCAAACTGAAGAAACCCCTGTCAATTTGACTCGAGTCGAAGCTTTGAGATTTTGAAAAACTTTCTTTAACATTTGGGGGTACTTTACATAAAGCTCCCCCGGATATTTTCAACATTTTCTCAAAAACGGCTTCAAATTTTTTCTTTAAATTTCTAGTAAGAATAGAGTAAAATACACTTATAAAGGTGGTATTGGTCCGATTTTCAGGTTTAACTCTGAATTTTCAAAAGTTTCAAATATTTTGGGCGTTTTCTTACAACTAATGAAGAAAGAGATTATAAAGTTTGTTCTCCATAGCGAGTTCTTTCACTAAGGTCATGTACACTCTTGGAAACATAAAGTTTTGCGTCGAAAATGCCTTGGCCCGAGAGATTGAAGGCACTGGACATCCCTGCTTGCCGACAGCGTTATATGACGTTTATTTTCGAAACTACGTGCTGTACATCGAACTATGAGTATTAACTTTATTTTATTGGAGAGAGTGTAAAATATTTTAACATCTATTGAGAGCTAAATAGTATTAGTAGTACAGAGGAAAAAGACTTCCGTGATTCCTGCCCATGAAACTGAATTGATATTAACTTCTATAAACGTAATGTTGCGTTACAAGTTGCGTTAATACTAAATGTGTTGTTATAAGAGGAGTATCGAAAGAGTGAAGGAATGGCTCAGCGCCACAGTTATTCTAAAACACGTTAAGCGGCAGGTTCGATTTCCCATCCTCGTAGATATTTTATCCATTATACAGTGCCTTAAAATCCACTAAATTACAACATCCTACATTTGTCTTGACAATTTTATGCATTAAGTGGTCAAAATTCGTTTTCCCGAAGAAGGCAAATATTCCACTTCTGAAGATATTAGAAAATTGATCGATTGTATTTGAAATTAAAAATAATTCATTATGTAGTGTGGAGATACTAGTGATATACGAGTATGTTAACCCTGCACCACTCGAGCATTTTTCATAGCGATTCAGCTAGCACAGCGGTGTTTGGACCGCCCATGCCTTTTTGGAGATATCAGACGGTATGAGCAGGACCAATAACACCAAACAATTACGATTCTTTTTATTTAAAAACTAAACAAAAATGTCCCCAACTCACCTGGAACAATCAATATATGTAAAAATTAAATGTTGGCTGATAACACTTAATTGAGGGGTTTAGTTTCAACATGAAACTTTTCCATTCTAGTATGTTTTGAGAAAAACAAGAAAGTGCCATATCATTTGTTTAAAACATTCTGCAGCTAAAATGTTTGGGATTAATGCCCTTGGCTAGTGGAAATATAAAAGAAAAGTATAGGATAATTCAGGAATATCTAGTTATTATGAAGAAAATTGAGCTAAAAATGTGGAAAAGTTTCATTTCGAAATTTAATTTATATATATATTTTTTTGTATTTTTGGTGAAAACGAATTTTTTTTGTAAAGACAAACTTGTTTTCATTAAATATTTTTACAATTATTTTCTTACGATTTCAATATTTCATGTGGCATTTTTCATCAAATAGGTTCGGCTCAAAAGGTCTAATTTCACCGACTACAGTGGCGACCACCTAGTACTTCCATCCAACCATCCATTTCAAAGAACACATCCGATTTGGGCATACAAAAGCTGCGTCATAT
This sequence comes from Gryllus bimaculatus, assembly GCA_017312745.1. Lineage (NCBI taxonomy): Eukaryota > Metazoa > Arthropoda > Insecta > Orthoptera > Gryllidae > Gryllus > Gryllus bimaculatus. The sequence continues at coordinate 130,877 of BOPP01000458.1, forward strand.
CTCCTCTCCACCTTGAACATCACAACACTTTCCCGCCTTACTACAAGTACCATATATTGTAGAAAAGTTAATATAAAGAAGCATATTATTGAACAAGTTACTTATAAATTGCAATAAAAGATCAACTTGTTCTCATCCGTGATTTCCACCATAAACTTCCGTGACGATACCGAAGCAGCTTCACCAAGAAGCGCCTGCGTGCGAGTCACTTGCGGCTGAAACGATCGGACAATCGCTCTTTTCAAAAGACCATCGCAATTATTCAGAAATCTTTAGGGCTCTCGTCTTTTCGTCGATTCTCCGAGCACTAAATGTACTGTTAAGTCTCCCGGAGAAACTAAAGCTGCTACAACATCTACATTACTTTCTCGCATTATTATAAATTTTGTAATATATAATTATTTTTCTTTATGTATGTTTTTAAAACTCTTATCCTTCAATTGTAGTTGAAGGAAGACACCGAAAATTTCAACATTTTTGCAATTTTCGAAAGTGCAGAGTTCAAATCGAAAGTACGATTTAGACCGTCTTATAATCGTTTTCATCCATTTTACAAGCAATTTCAAAAAACATAAAGAGACATTTTTGAGAAAATTGTTGAAAGTGTCAGTGTATTTACCAGGGGCTTTTCCCCCAAAATATAATGATGTTTTTGAAAATCGCAGACCTGCCAGTGAGTTCTGGTCTACAGCGTGAGTATTTCAGTTTGGAAAAAACCCTACGCGTTATTCTTAGGTGCTAGTTTTTTCGCAAAACGGATGCAGGGTAGACTCTGACAGATGGGCGAAAAAACGTTTTGGATCCCCGAAAACAGGTTACCCAAAACAGCATTTCCCGTTGGAAAATATAAGTGAAAACAATGAATCATTCAGCAACGCCCAGCGCGTTATCTCGAATGCATCAAATGTCAAGCTACTAAATAAATACAAATGTTCTAACATTGTGCAGAATCGCCGAATTGAGTGTTCTAGTTTCATAACGCGACTTTTCCACCTTTTTGCGTGAAAAATGAGATAACTGGTTTCAATAGGGTCCTTGCAGTTATTGCGTTGTTCTATAAAATGATTCGTACAAAGCGCGTTTTTTGTTCACTCAGAGGGCTTTCTAATAATTTGTTAATATCAGGAACGCGATCTTTCAATAATCTTTCATTTGCGTTGCAAAGTATGATCTTCCCATCAGAAATAAATATGACTTGTGGTCACGATCTTTTGGGCCGCAAACGTGATATATGAAAATGAAAAATGTATCGGTCATATTTAACTGTCTAAGCATTGATCAAGGCGATACTGAAAATGATTAGTATTGTGAAGTCAACTGTTAGATTGCTATCTTTAAA
>BOPP01000458.1:137373-152387 GCA_017312745.1 Gryllus bimaculatus
GGGGCGGGTTGAGGCCGCGGGGGCGCGCTGGGAGGAAGCGAGCGAGCCGGCGCTGAGCTCTTCCGCGCTACGCGCCCTGCCTACGAATGGCGCCGATCGATGTGAACCGGACGCTCGATCCGAGAGACGCGAGGACTCCCATGTGAAGGACTGACCTCACAGAGACTTACTGCCGGCGAAAAAGGTATGGCATCAAGCAGGCGCGGATGTCAAATGACGAAAATTTCCCCTCGTAAACTTTTTCCGTAACTATAAATTTTCATTTTCACGAGACTTTCAAGAACAGATAATTTTGGATTATCAATAAAACGAATAAAATCATATCGCAGTTTGGCTGAGTGTAGCCTGCGATATATTTTACAAAATCTGTAATATGACATATTCGACCAAAATATTTTGAATTTTCCCTCCCAAAATTCGTCTCTGGATTCACCCCTGCATCAAGTAACATTCGGAAGGAGAATAGCTACTCTAATCTCCAGATGGAAACGGTAGTTTATCATGCTTTAAATATTAATGAACCCTCACTTATAAGGAGGTAAATGCGAAAACTTAAGATGGCTCGAGGATATTAATCGCCAATTCTTTATGAGTGAAAACGGTCGTAAAAGATGTAAGACTATAGAAAGGAAGAGTCGAGGGGAAGGGTACGTCAGGAGATCGTCGGGCGATTCATAACAAGCGAAAATAGAGGTCAGAGGAGAAAGGTACAGAAGAGGTCCATGAATAGGAGTAGAAAACAGGACGGCATTCGGAGAAGGCTCAAGCACACGCGGACGCACGTAGCTGTTCGCCATAACTCGGGAAGATGGAAAACATCTCAAGATTTGGACATTTATGATCATCAGATTCATCTTGATATTGTATCTAACCTAATATTCAATGAGATCTCTCTTAAGAATCATTAGATGGAATGACATTTTGTAACTAGTTGAAAGTATGAAAACAAATAACATATGCGGTTCAATTCAGTGAAGAAAAGCCACAATTTTAGGAGGAGGGTAGAAATAGGATCAGGGAAATACAACGAAAATATATTTATACATCTGAATGTAAGTAAATGAAAAGAAAATGAGTATCCACTCACGTGAATACTGTATTTATATGTAAGTACGTATGTATGGCAAGTAAAAAACTGGTAAATGTAAATGAAAATGCAAGCAGTTAATTTCATAGAATTTCACAAAACTATTTGAAGATTACGGACGTGTGCATGCAAGACCGAATGGTTGTATCAAATAATAATATTTATTTATATACCTTTTATAAAAAATGAATGAAAACGGGAAGAAGTGTAATGTGCACACGCCTTCTTGATCCTAATCCCTAACCCATACTTTTACATAGTTCAATATAATATTTATTAATTACTTGTTAATTACTGAAGTGAAAAAATTAAAGAGGAATTCTCAAAAAAATGTTGTAGTAAATAATTGTATGGCCAAATATGCAATTTGCTTGTATATTCTACATATTCTCTTTCAAAATCACAAAAGTTGCTGCATCTCGCTGCTACTGAATAGTTGGCACGTGTTTGAATACAGGAGTTTTTAAGCCGTTTAATAATTATTTTCTTATGATATTGTATGTGATATATATATATATATATAATACTATATATATATATATATATTATATATATATCTATATATATATATAAAGAACGCTGTTCGTTAGTCTCGCTAAAACTCGAGAACGGCTGAACGGATTTATCTTATCTTGGTTTTGAATATTCGTGGAGGTCTAGGAAGGTTTAAAAGTTGAGTTAAAAATTCGAATAATTGCCGGGAAAACTCAAAACAGCCTTTTCTCACAAGCTGCGGCGCACTGTAAAGCAAGAAATATCCCAGGAGCACGCTCCCTCTTCTGCCGCAAGAGTACTCCATCAACACATCCCTGCCTGATTGCGTAGGCCGGAGCTCGAAGCACCGGGCTGCCATCCGTCAGCAAGCTATAGATAAGAGCAGCGCGCGCCTCTGAGGTCAGCAAAAGTATCCCGTTCTACGGCTGGTTGAAATGCTCTGGAAACATCTTTCCCATTCGAACTTAAAAGGTTAATCCTGGCAGATATCGAAACTCAACTATCGATACTCGAGAACGGTGAACGGGATTTATCTATCTTGTTTTGAAATGTTCGTTTTAAATGCATAAAGTTCAAATCCACGTGCGCGTTGGAGGATCTAATGGTGGTGTGGTGTGTGTGTGTGTGATATTTTGTGATAGTGACACTTTACTGCTAAATGAGTGAGAATTTTTCTCATTTACGATGCCGAGGAGAAGACGACCTGACTTAGTCGTTCCAAGAAAACAGTCGTATTGCTATGTCAGAATTGCGTTCTTTAGTGATGACAATGTAGTGGATAGGCTTAGAATGCAACAGAGTTCGTGCACATCAAACACAACACAGCAAGCTAGACATAATGAATTGAGCGAATCCGCAGACGCAGTGCTCCTGTGATTCTTGAAGAGCTGCATCAACTATGCACCAGGAACTGATTATTGTGCCGACAAATCGGTAACAATTGGGAAATGAAAAATAATTTGTCAATATTGTAGGCTTAAAATACACTGGTAAATCTACTGGATTATGTTGTGTTGGAGGCAAAGTAAATTGCCACAATTGGTCCCACCACCAGACCATTACGCTTTAGCTTCTGGATTGGAATGCTTCTAAGCACTCTTGGCAACATTCAGAAATATAACAGCTGTTCTTAGATGACATCATTTGGAGCACACTTATTACACAGAACAATTTCATGCCACGTTCAAGGTATTATACCAGAATAATTTTTTATATATTATCAAGTTTGTACTAAATATATATATCGGATAAATGAATGGACACATTTAAAAATTCAGATACAAGACAAATTTATCACTTACTGGAAACTGTTACTACTACTGATGCAGATCATCAATTTTTACAAATTTATTTTATGGGCAATTCAGAATGCGGAAATTGATAATTTTGTGTTCACAACTCAACAGTTAAAGAACCATATCCAGGAATTACAAATGTTTCTTCTTCAAAATAAAATTTAGTAATATGTTCAAAATAGCATTGGATCGATGCCATCTGATAGGCTAATATTATATTCAAGCAGACAAACCACTACCGGTGAACACACAAGAGGTTTTAATTCACCTTCCTTGATGAAGTGCTGTTGTCTTGAGGGAGAAAATTTACATCTAGAGGATATTGTGCTTCTACGTCGGAATAGTAATTTTAAACGTGTATCTGAAACACACCAGAAGTTTATGATGCACCTACAATATCCTTTTGATCTTCTGACAGGGGAAGATGGGATATCATTTAATATCAAAATGGTAATCAAGTAAACATGGTAAATAAATTAACAAGATAAATAATATTTTAAATTCAATTCATCTAAGTAACAATTTAAACAATTCTCATTTTAATTGCAGGTGCTGAACCAACAAAAAAGTTCATGCTATGAATATTCTATTCATACAGACTCATGATCCGTCAAGTGAAGTAAATCATATTTGATGTGTCAACGATTTTTCATCAGTTTGCAGTTGACATGTATGTCAAAATTGAACTGAACGATTGACATAATCCCGTTTGAACCAACGACGGCACGATCAGTGGAATATATTCATCTCGCGTTGCTATAAATGCCGTGAAAATGTGAATATTGTAGCAGAATGACAATTTTGCCAGCACTTATATAGAACCAGCCACATGCATCAATATGCTCAGGATGCTATGTCATATGTTATCATTATGCCCCAGAGTATTTGTACATCACATATAACTCAAAATGGTCCGAAATCGAGAGGGAATTACTACATAGCCAACACCAGTTGGTAGACATGACATAACTGCAGAGTGTTTAAACAAAATTAAAAATCCTCATTAATTTCTTAATAAAGCTGTGTGTATGGCGAGTACGTGTTGGATATACTTGTAGAATGGCAAAAGCGTGGATTGCCACATGCGCAAATTTTAGTCTGGTTAGTGGACAAAATAAGCCAGATGAGATTGATTCCATAATTTCAGCTGAAATTCCAGATGAAATAGTTGACCCAAAATTGCATGCAGTATTTACCAAACACATGATACATGGACCTTACGGACTTTTGAACTAGAATTCATCATGTATGGTCGACGGCAAGTGTTCCAAGCGATACCCAAGAGCCTTGCTTGAAAACAGTTTCATTTTTGCTTGTGTAACTTCATTGTCGATATGTTTTTTTTCCAATTAAGTCGGTTGTCTAAGAAAAGACCTAGATATTTTATGAGTTTATTATGAGGATGCCATTGTACATGTTTTTGATTAATCTGTAAGGGGGGTGGGGGTCGTTGGTAAAATATTTTTGCTGCTGTTTTTGATGGATTTATTCTAATTTTATGTTTGTCTACCCACCTGTCAATTTGGTGTAGACATAATGGAAGATTGATTTTTATTGAGTTTATGGTGGGACTTGATCAATACGATAATCGTATATAACCGTGTCGTCTGCTAATTTGGCGGTTTTTATTTAACTGTTCGGTATGTCGGCTACGCACATGTTATAAAGATTGGGAGATAAAGGGGAGCCTTGGGGAAGGTCTGCTTTGACCGCTTTTGGATTAGAGTGATGGTTATCAACTGTAACGGCAAAAGTTCTATTATCGAGGAAGTTGGAAATGATGTGTGTAAGATAATGTGAAGTGCCTATTTCTTTGATTTTATAGTTTAGAGCTTGGTGCAATGTTCTATCAAAGTACTGACAAATGTTGAGAAAGATTGCTTAATGGTTTTGAAATGCCGTGTGGATGTTTTCAGTGATTTTGAGTAGTTGGTGGAAACTGTGGATATATAGAAACCTTTTCGGTGAATCCCATTTGTTTCATGGGTACGGCCTCCGTGTAGTGGATATGTGTTTTGAATTTTTTTAATATTATTTTTTCTAAGAATTTAGATAGCGTGGGAAGAGACAGATTGGTCGATAACTGTTGGTTAGGGATGTATCCTTGCTTGGTTTTTGTATTGAAAAAAGTATTACATGTTTTTAAACTTGCGGAACGTTATTACGCCTGAGGCATGAGTTGAAGATATTGATCATGTATGCAATGGCTATTCTTCCAGTTAACTATTAACGTATTTGAATTTGGTACTCGGGCGTGCGTTGGAGATTTTTGTTGTGTGGTTATCAAGACCGGAATGTGGTCCGAGTCTAGCTCGAATAATGTAGTGTGTAGTTTAATTTTAGTGTTAGTAATTACGATATCGAGAATATCGGAATTTCTTAAGCGATTATGTGGGTAATATGTGGTATTTACAGGTGAAATTAATTAGAGAGTAGTGCGATTTAGTATTTGAGTGTTGGGCTCATTAGCGTTGGTGTTCGAACTACTCTAGTTAGTATTTTGGGCATTTAGGCCTATAGAAGTATGGTGTTATTTAGTTGAAATAGTTTAGTAAAGTAATCGAAGTTTAGTTTATGATTTGGAGGACTGTATGGTGTAATTATAGTTCATACGCTATTTTTCATTTAATGACAGCAGGTACTACATTACCAGTTCAAGGGAATGGGTTTGTTGGGTAGTGGGGTTATGGGCATTGGGTAGTGTTGCTTATTTTTCTTGATAGCTATTAGCACTCCTCCTTTTATTAGGTTTCCGTGGGCGCTGTAAATTGAGTAGTTTGGAATATAAAAGTTATTTTTTTCCTTTTAATGAGTTTCTATGATGCAAATTATATCTGCATAGTGTGAATTTAAGATGTGCATTTGTTCTGTTTTTTTATTCGTTAAGCAGTTAGCATTCCAATTGATGAGAGTAAAACCTTTAAGATGTTGTGTTGCCATTATTTCCGTTAATGTGGGCGGAAAATGAATTTTGAATTGACTTTATTATGGTGGGTATACGGATATTTATGGCATTGATTATATAGGAAGTTTATAGGAATATTAATAGGAAGATTATATAGGAATATTTGTTCGTAACATTAACCAATGCAATTAAATATCAATAAAATGTAACATAATAAAAGCGTAATTTAGGAATTTTTAATTTAATCTCTTCCCATTTTGTAAAATAAAGAAGCTTTTTCTCATAAGTGTGCTATTCGGGACGTGATACATTTTTGAGATCGCATATCATTTTATCTAGCCTCTAAGATCTAGCAAGGAGCCATCCAATGAACTCAAGAAGCGAAAATAATAGAGACACTTTCAAAAAAGGAATAACTTAATAAAAACACGAATAAAATAGAAAAATAGTTCGAAAAATAAAAGAAAGACATTACTTTCTTCTGAATCTTTTTCTTCGTGTATCCTGATTTTCATACCTGGATCATCTCGTGCACCGATTCCAAACAATTCTAAATTTATGATCAAGGGCATATGATAATGTTATTATGCAGTAGAAACATGAACAAAAAGTGACACAACTTGTCAAGAATTTGTCAGTGTTCTTTGAGGGGGGTGGAGAGGAGGTAAAACTAAAATGACGTGTAGATAAAAGAAACTTGCTCAGGCTGGAAAGATCAAGTCTGAAAGCAAAGATATGATCTCGGGAAATAAATGGTTGAAACTGCAGCACGTGAGTAGAAACTGACAGATCGCGCAGGATATGTAGAAAGAAGAGAAACTATAAAGTAAAAGAAATAGATTGTATGGGATTGAAATGGGAGAACTGAAAGAAATACTGCAAAACGCAAAATACAAACGGCGAGTAACACATGAGCTGACGCGGCAAAACGTGATAGAGAAATTCAACCACTGAAACGAACAGTACGTTACCCTGTTGTGGGAGAAATCTACATAAAAGAATGGAGATGAAGACTAAATTCTACATCTCGGCACTTGGCAAGAGAGGAAATGTCACTGAAAGAGGATAAGGAAAGAAATGCATAGCAATTTCAGAAACGAAAACAAAACACAAATCTGAAAGAGGTAAGAGGTCAGCACCGCAAACGAATGAGCAAGAGGAAGGCAAACCTCTGACACGCCGTAGAAACGGAAAAAAATCCAGTATTAACGACGTTAAGTAAAGACTTGTGTACCGGCGATTGGGCGCGAGGGTGCAATTACCGGAGAGGAGATGCGCGCCCAAGAGGAAAACAGCCGTCAACAAAGCAGGAAAGCCAGCGAGCGATGGCGGGTGAACCGCCACGAGGTGCGCGCGGCGCGCAGCCACGGCGAGGGCCGCCTCCGTCTCCGCGCTCACATGAAAGGCGCGCGGGCCGCGTGGGGCGTGGGGCGTGGCGGGGCGGGGAGGGGCGGGGTGGCGCGCTGCAGAATCCGGGGCGCCCGGCGCTCCTCCGGCGCGCGCGCAGCCGTGACGCAAGCGGCCCGACTTTCGCCGCGGCTGGAATGTTTTGTCGAGCGCCCGCCGCCACCGCCGCCGCCACCACCCCGCTGCGGAGGGAACGGCGCAAGGGGTGGAGCCAGGCAGGCAGGCAGGCAAGAGACGCCAAGAAAGCTGGAAGCTGGCGTGCGAGGAAACGAAGAAAGTGCAACGTGGACGAAGAAATGGAATAAAGAAGACGAAGAAGGGTGGGCAGAGAACCAGAAAAAAGAACTAATTAAATAACCATTGTATACCTGATATAAGTAGCATTAAATAGGCATAGGTTTATAAAGGGAAATAGGGATATAAAAAATACAAAATTTTGAATACAAGGATCTTAAAACCAAAAGGTACGATGACAGAAAATTAACCCAGAAATAAAAAGAGATAACAAGGAAAAGGAATGAAAGAACAAGTTGAAAGGGGAAGTAATAAGTTCAAATGCAGGATTGTGCGGAGCATTAATGTTTTATTGATCATGATGAAGTGTGAATATCGTTTCAATACTGTATAGAAACGAACGTTTTTGGGCTAATAGATATTTTGCGATTCAATAAATTCTTTAAATACCAAGAAAATATACACAAGAGAGAATAGCAAAATGGCTGATAAAACAATTGTCAGTAGTAATAATGCAAAGCAAACCAGATCAAATGATACCCACTTTTCTCCGTTTTCTCGACTTAATTCAGAATTTGATTGAAGTGTCGTAAAGCTCCGAGTTCGCTATTCCTGCAGATAGCACTCGCATGCCCGGGGAATGGCGAGTTGACTTTTCTCTCAAAGAGAAAGGGCGAGACAATCAGCATTTTTATCCTTTCCCACACAAAATACAGTAATTTTGCAAAACAAGTGTAGCCTGTTGATTTTTATTGTTCTAGAAATATCCAATGTTCATTCTGTGATGGACAAGTAAAGTGGGTTGAATTTCATCGACATCAAAATATTTATAATGATGATATCGGGCTCACAAAACAGAAAGAATACAAACAAGCAAAAGTACACAAATTCGTCTTTCAGGAGCATTATATTTTGTCTGTTGAGTCTCCATTTTTGATGACAAAACTAACAATGGAAAAATTACCTACATTTCATTAACCAACCATATTTTTTCTTATTACGATTAATTGGAGATATTTTCCTTCACATATCGCTCGTGGGCTGCAATAGTGGCACAACTCAAAAAATACGAATATACGAATTTTGAGTGAATGCACTCGGCGAGTGCGAGAGCGTAGGGGTTCAACAGATACTTAATATGCTACGTTCTGACGTAAGAGGCTTGTCATTCTGTGGTGATGCAGGAAGATTAATATTGATTGTATGCGTTGTTTATAAAGGACATAATTAAGAAGAGTACCCTTCAAAGAATGGGTATGAGGGGATTGTGAGATATGCAGATTCAATACCACCTTGTCATAAAAATGTAATAATTTAATATTCAATGCAACAATTCAAAATATCATTACTTAATACGGAAGCGTAAAGCTGACTTGTCAGCACCCTCGCAAAGCTCATTCAAGACACATCAGCGATGCAGGGAAGGTCCGTGTGCTCCGTCGTCCCAGAATTTCCATTAACAGTAGCTATATAGCGCAACACATCCCACCTTTGCTACGTTAATGTTTCTTCTAATCTTCAGCAATGTTTGATTAACCCCTCCACAACTTAGTTCAGAAAACATTCGACTTTAAAGGTTTAATTTATATATTGTTCACGAAATTCTCCACTTTAGTAGCTATTCCATAACCTCACCCCCATAATTTATTAAACAAATATATAAAAATTAACTAATTTCCAATAAAAGTCAGATAAGTCTAAAAGATTTATTAATAATTGTAAATGAAAATATTGTATTATGTACTTCGCGCGATAGCCTGTGAACGGGCTCAGGCCTACCGGTGACGACCCTGCCTCGCGACAATGGGTTAAGGGGGTATGTGTGTTAACACGTAGACACCCCCACGCCGTATTTCGGACTTTTCACCCTGAGAAGTGATTTTTCTCATCGTCTCACAGCAACATATACTGGGACATTGCAAGGAAAAACACTATGAGGAATCGAAACCGGGGTCGCGTAGTGGAAAGCAAGCACGTTGACCAAGAACCTATTTATTTAGACTAGCCACGAGCCTGAATATGAAAATATTACTATTGACAATTATATTAATGATCTATTCAGAAACCATTTAATGTTGTATCTCGTGAATAACTTTAACGACCAATTCAGTTAACGTTAAAACTCTAATGACCTGATGTCCAGTACTTCGTGTTGAGCTTCATAATACTAGGTCAGTGAAGTTGTAAAGTTACGCCCAAACACTAAGATAAATTTAGGTCATTTCTTCCTTCCCTTTAACCCATCCGTTCTTTCCACGTCGCCGCATCATCGGTTGTAGGTGAACGATTGGCTACCTGGTTGCTTCTGCCGACGCTCCTTCAAAGCCTCAAAAAGCTAAGTTTTCATTAACTACGATATAAATTGTAAATTAAAAATTGATTCTTCCCAAATCCAATTGCAAATGAAAAATTAAAACGTATTTTCATAAAACATTTCAAGTAAACTAAAAAACTTTTCATTAAATATTTATTAAAACAACTTATTAGGGACACATAATATTTGTGTAAGACTGGTATTTTCATAATTTTACTGCCAGGCCAATAGTTCTTAATTTGCAGATTGTTTAGTATTTTAATAACGCTAAATGGACAGAAAGAAGAAAATACTTGTACTTGACAATCGTTTGTGATAATTATCTACATCACCTTAAAAAAATCATACCATGTTACGAGCATAACGACTGTTTCGTACGTTTCTAATACATACTAAATCATTATGATACATTTTCGCAGTCATTGAAACAGAGTTGTCTTTCGGTGTAATGTTTTCGGACACATCTGGCTGAGTACTTAAGAAATTTATTTGTTCTCTAACTCAATGATTCCACTTGCAGCATTTTACTAAACAGACCATTCACTGAGGATCATTATAACAAGTTAAGTACCTGATTTAAGTAATGTTCCGGTAGATGGAATTACAAGCATTTTTGTTGGAAGTTTTCTGGCAAGAATAAAATCGTGTATAAATGCATACATGAACTGAAAAATGGAATACTTCAATGATAATGACGACAATAGTTTTTAAATTCCTAACAGGCATGGGACGATTCGGAAGTGTTTCTTGCGACTATTAAATGCTATCTTATAGATTTCATTTAATTTGTTTAATGTAATTGTTTTTTCTAAATTTTTTAAAATATTGCTTAAACGTTTAGCAGCTTTTGCTGCTGCAGCGCACTTGTTTTATTTTATTTGTAGAGAATATTTCATTTCTAAGAACGAAAATAGCTAAAGAAAATACATTTTCAAAGTTTCGTCATGTAACTTTTATTTTTTTTATTAAAATAGGATTATGAATAATCCAGAGAAATTATAGCATACGCGCCGCTTCATGCCAAAATCAAAATTGATTTGATTTATTCGTAATCAATTTATATCATTAGTGCAAGGTTTCTCAAACGTTTCCTTTCATCGACCACTTTTAAAAGAATTGTTTGCTCTATCGATCCCTTACATTATGCTCTACAATATATCCCATACATAATCATACAAAATAGTTGCTTATAAATATTTTAAGGATAACAATTTGGTAGCCCAATCTTTTAGTCGAGATGCAAATTTTCAATATAATCTAAGCTTCCGCTTCTTTGTAGCCGAGTTTCTCATCTTCACTCTTGTTCAATGAATACAAAATATTAAGTCATAACATTTCTCCACACCGTATTGCAGGGAGTATTTTGTTCCGCGACAGAGAATCGTGAAAAGATAGTTATTTGTTAAATTTCCCTTACATTCTAAGCAGTATTGTGTAACTGGTTTTAGGATGTCCCGGTGCAGAAAGTCGAAATTGGGCCCCTATCTGCAATAAACGAGAAATTGAGGGTTTCAAATCTAATTGGTTAAATAATGTGGCTGGTGCAATGGAGAAAGCAACCTTGTTTTTTTCTTTGCCAGTTTCTGTCCGCGCTCCGCGTGTTATTACATTAGGACCCCTTTCTTCGTGGGACGGGTGCGAGGCACTGTGTGCGCCAGGTGCAACTCTGATCCTAGGGATGAACATCGGATATGAAAAATAAGGAGCGAATTTGTCAATTATTATCATATGTTGTGTTACTTTATATACGAAAACAATTATCAAGTCCATCAACATATTTGGAATCTTGACATTATGAATCAAACACCAGTTTATTTTCGTCAGTAGATCCCCCCTATCGACTACTTGATCATTATTGAGCCACTTTAAAATTTCATCGCCATCGCAACCGCCCCCACATCACATGCCTTCTCACCTCATTTGAACTTCCCTCCGTTAATGTCCCAAATCTCTCATCGAGTTTGTTACCGCCTCAAAAGCGGCGAAGTTCTCTTGACGGTAGGCGCGAAATGAGAAAATTTACACGGAAGAAAAGTTAAAAAATGCTGGATATTTCTCCCCTCTCCGCTTCCGAATTTCACCGTCGGCCACGGCGGAGGCGCCCGTCGCCCACACGCGCGCAGCAGACGGAAGAAAGCTCCGGAAATCGGGACGAGGCGTCGGCGGGCGGCTTTCCTTTTAACGACGCTCCGCGCACTTTGCATCCGAGGCAGGGATTATAAGCCGAGGGTCCCGCCAACTGCTCAGGTCGTTTATCCTGTAATTAATTGTAGATGTAACCTTTGATTATCCCGGGAGGTGGCGGTGTTCCTCCGGATGTGGTATCCGGCGCCGATCTACACTCCAGCTTGGATTTCCTCCTGTAATTATTTTCCCAGCAGGGAACCGCCTGAGTCTGGACAAGCACTAAGCTCTCATTTTCTCTCCCAACATGTGTGGTATTGTAGTGCACGTAAATGTGTGTGTGTGTGTGAGAGAGAGAAAAGAAAAAGAGAGAGAAAAGAAGAGGAAAAGAAAGAAAAAAAGAAAGAAAGGAAAGAGAAAGAAGGGGGAAAAAAAAAGAAAAAAGGGGGGGGGAGAGAAAAGGGGGAAAAGAAGGCAAAAAAAAGGGAAAAAGGAAAAAGAAAGAAAAAAAGGGGAAAACAAGAAAAAAACGAAAAAAAAAAAGGGGGAAAAAGGGAAAACGATGAGAAAGAAAGTTCTGCGCGGTGCATTTTTTTTATTGCACTTGGCAAGATTATCCTTCAGTACAGTGGTAGAATACAACAGTTATTGAGTAGAGACAAAAATCTGCCTCCCCGGACTTCATTAATTAGACAACACAGTCGATGCTGCAGATGCAGTCCAATTGCCGCTAATCTCTCGTAGTTGGTACCTTACATCCGAGACCTCTTAAACGTTTTCTTCTGCGAAGATTCTACAAGGTCATTATTTTTATAGACAAAAACTATAATTTTTGGGTACCAATTCATTAAAAACACATTACAGCATTACAAATTATTTTACTTTATCCTTTCTTGAAAGTTTATACAAATTGTTAACCGTATTTGATGTTGGCTGATTATAAGCTCATTTATGAACCGCCTCCAGCTGGTCGATCTCAAAATGGGAATCACCCAGAAATCTGTATTTATGCCCGCAGCACACACAGAAATTCAGCGAAATCCAGCCTTCGAAATCAGTATAAATACCAGAAACCAGAATACAAAAAACTAAAGAAACCATAGCTGACCAGGATTAGATTCGTATTCAAACGATTCTTTTATTATCACATTCGTGCAATTTTCTTTAAACTTGCATTAGCATATTTCACACAGTTACTTCAATGTAAATTCAAGAGCATTGACCCCTTAATAGAGTTTTTATTATAGTTTCTTTCCGCGTATCTTCAAAACAACGTGTGTTAACGTATTTACTTTTCACATACAATGCAGAAGACCATACTCTGCCGCTATCCGGTGGCAAGTGAAACCGACAAACCCGTTACGACCGCCGAGTTCTCTGCTGCCCCTCATTTCTCGTCAGCCAACCCTTTCGCGTCATCGCAAACTCCCCGACGAGCGACGGTGGACTGCGTAAGTTCCGTGGCGCTTTTCTAGAGCTAAACGTTCAAAATCTACTTTGTGGTTGTGAAACTCACCGCCGACCCAGGCAGCACGATCACATTACGAAGACACTGATAATTTTTCTGAACACTCTCCACTTTCGTAAATTTTGTTTTCAAAATTGCTTTTGCACGACGAAAATTTTGGCCCACCTTGTTTGAACATCCGTTGTTCTTTCTAGGCCATCATTTGTGCATGCATCGTTCTTTTCGAAAAAAAGTATTTGGGTCAATTTTTGTAAACAATTTTAGTGTCCTATAGGCTTTTTGTAGAGTTTACGAAAAGCAAAATAAGCACTTCAAATTCGCTTGACTTTAAGATCGCGCATAATATCGCATACTATCATTGTTAGACACGGTGTTAAAGTCGGGGAAACGTTTAAAAGATTTATTGAACTGAAGGTTTATATTGTCCAATTAGTATCTCAAAAGGGGAAGAAATTTTCGGAAATAGGCGACTGAAAATGAATGCGCAAACTTGCCTTTTACTTTTACGTTACTCACTTTCATGATTATGCATGAGATACATAATGCAATTAATACCTTCGGTACTTAAGGAAAATCAAAACTATCGGTACTTAAGAAAAATATTCATAGCAGAAATGTATACCAATTTCATGGTCTAAACCCAATGAGTGTGTAGCTAAAGAGTGAGAACTTGATAACTATTTAGAATGACCGCTTATGAGAGTTGACTACGGGCTTCTAAAAGGTTGATAACCTTCTGAAAAGGTTGGGACTATCAGCAGTGACCTTCACAACTGCGCCGGATGATGTACTGTCAAATTTGCAACTAGAATTCATCGAACTTCTGCACGCTCTGAAGTTGAAAGCAAATTGTGGACAATTGAGTTTTATCCGCATTTACAGCTACGTTCCTTCATTCTGTTTGTCAGAACTGCGTTAAAATGCTGTCCGAGTTATGTGTATGTTTGGACATTAGTACGTTTGACAACTTTTCTTTCCTTCATAAAATTATGCAAACGAAGCTCAAATTCTAGGTTAATAGAAACGTGCGGGGCAAAGCTGCGTGTTTTATCAAAAGTAAAAACAAATTACACATATAATTTAAAATAAATCTGGATAAAAAATGAATCTGCTTACATTACATCACTTGTATCAGTCGAACTTGGTTTACTCGGATTTACGTTTTACTAATATGTCCCTCATAAGAATTTTGTAATTTTGGTTTCTATTGCCACTTGATAGTGCATTTAGTTGAAACTGAGAAGTGATTGGCGCTTCACCTCAAGTAGATTTCCCGAGGATTTAAAATTGGTTTGAACGTTTATTTGTATTTGCAATTGTTAAAAGTTCACTGATTTAGTACTGCCCACAAGGTCCCCGGGCCCCGGCAGTGGCTATCGAGGTCAGCAGATGGCCCCGGGCGGCGGCAGACAGGCAGTGGTGGGATGCGTCAGCGACCGCCGCTTTTCGCTGTTGCTTCCTCAGCTCCCGCGCTGTGCAAAGGAGAATTAAACAAGACAAAGGGACGAAGTGTCTATGACAAGATTGGTGTCATTTTGACATTTCCTTCAACCACGAGAAGCTCGCGGAAAAAAGAAAGTTGAAGGATTTTTGGTTGTTGAGTTGTGTGTAAACCTTTGTGACGTCATGGATACTCACAGCGACCACATACACAGAGCTTTCGTATAACAATATATTTATTAACA
>BOPP01000458.1:167490-190950 GCA_017312745.1 Gryllus bimaculatus
CAATGGTTGAGAAGCACTTGTTTTGTTTATATAATCTTCTCTCTTCCGAGAAACCATGGACGCTCTCTTTGTTGAAAATCTATAGTGTTTATCGTATCTGAAGTGGGGATGTTAGAAGTTGGTGATGAAATGAAACGCTATTGAAACTGTTACCTTACGACAAAAGGCATCACACGAATGAATATAATTTCTGTATTTGACTAGAGAAGCGAATGCACATAGTTTTGATATCACTGCGATAGCAACAGTGCATTGCTCACTTCCTGGTTGAATTGGACGTGTTAAATTAATGGCTGAGGTGTTAGTGGCGCAGAAAATGCAATACTTCAATATCACGTAGCTGTTTCCAATAACGCAAGAAAGTATGTGCTGTCTTAGCACCGCAAGTTAAATCTATTATATGGACCCTGGTATGTAGCATGGGTTGTGAGAAAAGTAGACATTCCATATCTATTTAAACTTAAAATGAAATATTTGATATCATGTGCAATTGAATCGCAAGGGTCTAAGACTTTTGTAGATGAATAATTGCTTAGCAATATTAAAGATAAACCAAGCAGAATGCCGGTCCTATATGATATAACGCACAATTCAAGGTTTGGTTCCACAATGTAGTATTTTGCATGATTTACAAAGTGCGAAACGATCGAACAAGTCTTACTAGTACGAATTTGAAGAAAAATTTTACTGAACAATACATGGTTTGATTTATTTTCTTCTCCTCAAAATTTCGCGCTTCCATCACCGCCTTGGCTTTCCGGCCGCCGCTTCCCCCCGTCGCTGCCAGACGGCCTCCGGAGACGGCCTCCGAAGCCAAAAAGACGACCATGAGATTTTTATCGGCCCCCGTCCCCGATCAGACCGTCGTCCAAGTCCACGTGCGCCCGGTTCCACGCTTCGGACGGCAACGCGGCAGCCCAGCAAGGAAACTCCCGAGGCGCTTAGAAATGTTGCCAATTTGTGCGAGCAGCCTTGATCAACGACGCTATAGAAAATTTTAATCATGGCAAACTTTAAGTTATTTCAGTATCGTTTGGCGCAAATGTGAAATTGCAAAGAGCTCCATGCACAAGTTTTCCTGTTTAAGTGTTGACTTGTTGTAATTATCAACGATTTTGGGCTGATAAACATCAAGGGGGGTTGAAATATGTAACCCGATGAGATTGACGAGGTCTATTACCAGTCGCAATTTGGAATACGCAAAAAATACTCATGTTTTTGAAACATTGATCGTGTTCCTATTTCAAGATCTGTTTTGATGAACGGATTTCATTAAGGAAAACATTTCGATCCTCATTATTGTAATTGTAGGAAGACGCTGAGAATGTTTGAATTTTTACAATTTTCGAAAAATCAGTGATTTTAGTGAGTTCTTTGCGCTATCCAAGGACGATGTTTAAACCAAAAATTTGACGCCAAATACCATGCAAAATGAAACTCTGTTCCAAACTCGCAAGGCTTCGAGTTCATTGAGACCGATCGGGATTGGAGAACTTTGGAAAACATCGTAAGAGCGATTGAGGAGGAAACTTTGATCACAGACAGATATACATACAGACGTTTTTTCTCAATCGATTTTTGGGTATCAAGGGCCCTAAAAATATGAATTGAGACTACACAACTTGTTATGAAGTAATTTACTACATAAAGGAACAAGATTTATCGACTTTTTCACTACCAAGGCCTGGCAAGAGGGGGTTTGTGCTCCCTCGAATGTTAAAGCACTATAGATCTACGCATGCGCAGTTCAAGTTACTCATCACTAGTGCATCTGCGTGTGTGCACAAGATCGGTAGTACTGTCTGCTATGGCGTGCAGCACAAACACCCAAATTAGAGTTTCACGATCGAACAATAGCCGTTTTCCTTGAGGTTTCATGCAAAGTACCCTCAAAAATTAAAACGTCGGTTTCAAATCTAAGGGGCCCCGTCATCAGCCTCATCAACTGGGGAATATCAATTTTTGTAAAAGTCCTTTTTATGGTTAAGCAGCTAGCGTTGTTTACAGACAAACTGCCAACCAATCATTTATCGCTATCAAGGACTCACAAATCGTGGATTCTAAGTGCAGAACGTGTTAGAGGAAGTAATTTGCTACATATAGAACAGAAGTTATCTACTTTTTCGGTGTCCGAGGCCCACAATACCAATTTATTGCCAAAAGTTGGCCCCTTTTCATCGATGCTTTACATAACTTTTTCTATACTATGTATGTCGTATGCGAGAATGTAAAAATCAATTTTAAATTCATCATAAGTTAAAAATGATTTCGAAGAAAACATCAAGAAGCTGGACACACCTATAGTCCCTCCCAGAAAAATCCTGATTTTGCTAATGGTAATAATTCTTGTGCAGCGCGGCAATAATGGTAACGCCAGTAAATCTAACACCAGCTCAACTCCTACGTGACAAGAATGTCACACTCATCACGGCAATGTCTACAATTGTGGCGCAGCTGTTCCGGATACCTCTCGTCTCCAATTGCGGTGGCTCTCGGTGCAAGGCCGTTTCAGTTCCTCGCTGGTGTCCAACCGGGCGCGAGGAATTTCACGCCGCACGCTGTCTGCACACGCTCACTTGGCAGCACAAGGAAGGAGATAGCAGTGAGAATTCCTTGGGAAGGCCCACCCGCAACGGAAGCAGCCATATCCGCCATTGTCGCTTCCTGGCCCGATTTTCCGAATACTACAGATGAGGTACTTTTCTCATAAGAAGAAAGTAACACACACTGGAACGACTGCCGAACCAGTATTGTTCAACTTTAGAATTGGTTTGAGGTCCTTTTTGAGGTAGACATTAACATATAAAAATATTGGAAGGCATAAAAATTTTGGAACGATGTTTATTTGACGCTTTCAGTCCAAACTGTAAAGAAAAAGAGGGCGAGTGGTGTCGTAATATAAAAGTCTCTTTCAAAACAAAATAAATCCTATTTATTGTTATCCACCAACGCACAAATGTATTTACAGTCTATCAACGGTCGTATTTTATCTTCTAGAATGAAGAATAATTTGTAATGTAATGTCAAATATTTATTTATAAATATTAAATCTTTATCTCATGATTAACATTACAGTTTTTGTGCACATTTTTTAACATATATTACAAATACCACTTAGACCAAAAATGATATTTGAAAGTCTCAAAACCAATACAGTACGGCCTGATAGAAAGCCTTTCAAGACATGTGGAATAACCGAAAGTTCAAAACAAAACAGTTCCGGCCGTTGCTCTGTTCAGAACAGCGTGTGAAAATAAAAAGCGTCAGAAAAAAACAATACTCCGTTTTATGTAAGGCACTGACGCAATGGGCCACGCAAATTCGTAAATCGTGCGCGTGGTCTCTCATTTTGAAAGTTTTGTTTCTCGATCCAGAGGTAAACTATCTTCTTAATGGCTTTCAAAGGAAGGTACTTGTTGCATGCAATAGTGCCTTTTCACTAAGGTTGCAAGTTTATGCTGAAAAAAACAACAACAACCCTTTACATTGTAAATAAAACTGGAGTGTCTGTGAATTCAGAATAACTATAGTTTTAAAATACCATATGCCAATATGCCAACGTATTCGTTTTTTTGTCTTACCATACTTTGCTGACTTCATTCTCCCCCCCCCCTCCCAGAGCTGTGCACCGGCCTAGCTACGCCCCTGTCCGCCATGCTTTGCCTTGCTGTTCCGGGCCCTGAGATTCTCTCGAGCTGCATGCGGCATCGCCTACGCAAACCGCTAAGAAGAAACTGTCCCTGGTCGTTTACCCAGAACTATAAACTCGAGTGTCTTAGATATTGTTACTGACCCCAATCCAATAAAAAAGAGGGATATTTAAGGATAATTTTATCAACAACACGAAAGATGTTGCCTGTGAGTTATCTCATCTATTTGGATGATGGGTTCTTGCGCTCGTTGTTTTTATATCAGGGAAAACACCAAGCGCAGTGCCTATAATAACCTAGAACAGTCTCGTACAAGAGCAGTGTTTCTGACAAGTAAAATGCACTAGGACACACAAATCTATTTATTTATTATTCTTTCTGGCTTCCAATTTTCTAAGTTGAATGAATCGTTTAATTGAAATTAAAAACAAAATTAAAACGTTGATAAAATTGGTAGGGGTAGTTTTTGGTCGTTTTGGTAGTTTTTCATCTAAATGTTTGCTAGAATACTCTTTCTTTCGGGTTGATTTCTTGATGAGTGGATGGTTGTAAAATTATGGCAAATAAAACTAGATTTTAAAACGTAGTTTAAGCAGCAAAAATACAAGAGTGAGATCACATGCTCCTCAGATTTATATCACTGGCCCCTGATTTGAATAATCTATAACGAAGATCACACAAGCGACTTCCAAATGCCGAGAGTGAATTTACAGGATATTTATTACTCCTTTCAACCTATCTTCTGGTTGTTCCATTTGGGATTTTAAAAAGAAAGCCCTTCCTGTTGAAACGATTACATGAGTTGTGTGCGATGTCTTCTTTGATTCTTTTCTTTCAAAATGTTGCTATTACATTTAACCGCAGACGTGGTGAAGATATTTTTACATAAATTTAGATAGTATTATATTATGTTTGAATTTTGATTTTCTATTTTAAATTTTTTTTCTGCTGGAAAATGGAGGATAATGAGAGTGCATATAGTGCAATAGTAATGTACAAATATAAAACAAAATTTATAAAGGACTTTGAATTGAAATACTTTTCTTTTTTTCTTTTTCGCTTTACTAAGTACTCTCGTCCTACAGAGAAAGTAATGTATTTTAAGCTGCGACGGACGGCAATCGGCCATTTCGCAACCCAGAAACGCCTACGTCGAGCCCTGGTAAAGAAAAAGTGGAGAAATCATGTTCCTGTATGTAGTAAATAACTCTTAACAAGTCTATTCATAATCCACGTGTTGGGGGTCCTTGATACTGACAAATCGATTGACCGCGAAACGTTTGTCTGTTTCTGTCCGCTAGCGTATTTTCGAAAATACAAAAAAATTAACATTGCGTAACTACAATATTGTCAATGAGTGTTTTGAAATCTGTTCTAAATATTAGATTTTTAAATACGGTCATTTACGAAAAACCCGTTCTGAAAAAACGATTAGTTTGGTTTCTCGTGTTTGTTTGCTTGCAATAAAAGCAATTTTTATACATGTTTTAAAAAATTACTTAAATTGTTTTCTTAAAATATTTCTTTGGATAGACGCTTAAGGAATTGGCGCAATTCGAACATTGCAAAGCTTACAAATAATGCGAGAAAATATGTGCTGCTTTAGCCCCAAAGTTTACTTTTAGAATAATTCAACACGACGACTGAGTAAGGAAGAAAAACAGTTTCTTGTTGACAGATATTGTCTACTGAACAGATGAAAAGCTATATCTGTAATAAGTTTATATCTCAGAAATATATTCGATAGTAGCTTCATATTTCAGCATACGTATAAGAAAACAGTGAGCAAGAAAACCTGATTATTTGAAGACCCATCAGCATCCTGTTGCAAGCAAAAGTTTAATGAGTTAGCGGATGTGAAAGGGAGAAATCATTTCAGTGTTAAAATGAAGGACACCTGTTCAATTTTCTCTCCCTACTTATCCAGGAGCACCAGACATCAAACATCTGGAGTATCTGATCAAGGCATAACCACATGTTCAAGATTAACACACTGATAAGAAAAAAAATATTTTAACGGCTTTCTATAAAATGTAAACGTTTAAGTCAGTTTGATAATATATTTTTATTAATAGTCATGTAATACAATGTTTCAATTATTTATTTTTCCATTCCATACTGAGCTGCTTTAACAATTCCATATGTATGACCAAACTCTCTATGTAGGAACTTCAGAGATTTGGAAAGATCTGTAATACAAATACTATAAAGCAACATTATAAACGAGTTGCATTCGTTATTTTACAGTACAACAGCATTATAAATTCATGAGAATCATAAGTCATTAATCATTTATGAGAATCAAATTTATGAGAATCAAAGTTAATTTTTGGAAACAACTTGATTATGTCACAGGTATTTGACAGACTTATGTGCAAACAACTGTGGTCGGCAGTGCGGTATACCATCACCTCCAGATAATTCGATCGCTGCAATTGGCTGAAAGTGTGATGACGCAATTATTCATGTCATAAAATGCAAATACGTCAAAATACATGTCATAAAATTTTATTTTGTGAACGATTTCTTGCAATGAAAAAGGTCGTTTATACAAGTAATTCTGGCATACAAAAATGTACAATCTTGTACAAACCCCGAACAGTCTGTTTAACCTGCAATTTTCAAGTCTCCATAGTTTCATCCAAATGATCTTTAATCTTCATATGTTACAAGATGTGAAACTGACTCTCATATATGAACTACTGAAGCCAAAACTGCTGAAGGTAGAAAAAAGCTTAAATTTGGAACATAAGTTTCTGTTACGAACGTTCTAAAAAAAATCAAAATTCATCTTCTGAAGTGTGAAAATAATGTTTAATGTTATGTTACTGATTCCGCATTCGAGACGGAGCTCGATATACTCTGTATAACTGCCTTCGATCGAGAGAATCCTGGTTGCGAGGGAAACGGTGGAACGATGCTACTACACGTTCTCTTACGGACGGAATTATGAAACGATAAACCGAGTGAAGTTAACATCTAGATAATTTGTTTGTTTGTTTACACTTAGCGCGGCGGCCCCTGTACGGTCCCTGGCCTACCAGCGACGTCGGGACCGGGACCATGGGTTATAAGGGGGTACGTGTTGTTAGCACGAAGACATCCTCACGTTTTCTGGTATTCTCAACCTGAGAAGTGAATTTTCTCATCATCACACAGCAACATATACTGGAGCTTTGCAAGGAAAATGCACACTACTCTTGCCTGACCGGGAATCGAATCGGAGGTCGCGTCATGGAAGTTTGTTAGTAAATAAGTAAATTTGAATCATTAAAATTAAGCCGTCGGGCGTTTTGTCGCCGCTCGATAATGAAAACCTGAAAAATGCCGTTGGTGCATCGCACCTATCGCACAATTTCTGGATAATTATAATGTGCAATGTCTCTAGACGAGACAGCTGTGCGGGAGGGGCACGGTCGGGAGGGGACTGCGCGAGGCGGGCGGGGCGGAGCACAGCAAGAAGCTGAGTTGCTGGTGGAGTGCAGTGGGACGGGACGGATTGAGGTGGGCCACGGCGGGGAAATAAAATTACTTCCGTTTTACTTTTTTGATGTAATTCATTCCGTTCCCTGTATAATGGATGTTTGTGATAAGTGGGCAACGTCGGATTACTTCCAGTATTTTAAAATAAAATTTGAACATAAGATTTCTACCGAATAATGTGATCTAGCGAAAGCGAGAGTTGCATTCCAGAACGATAATTTTACCACAGTGCAAGTCCATAGCATTTCATCTTCCCTAGTTGCATTTATAAACAGGCGAAAGCTGAGTGCTTGGGTTATGCCAACAATGAGGCATGTGAACAGCTAACGTATGCACAGAGTATCGAGTACTTAGCCTTGAAATGCAAGGAGGGATGAATTCAACCATTTCCATTTGTCAAAAAAGTATTTTGAACTTCACACAGAGTACAAATGTATACGTACTGCGCGCGCACACACACGCGCGCACACACACACACACACACACACTTAACCAAAGTGGGTCATGAACTTCCAACCTTTCAAGCTAAGGCACTATATGTATCTTTCGGCGCTCCTGCCATATTCGTCTCGGTAATTACTTGTGTTTGGGTGAATTTAACATTATTGAATAACAGGAATAGTTTATATTGGCAAAAGGTAGAGAGACAGGCAGAGAGTCAAAGTTCAGATCGAAAATCTTTACTGTGCGTTTACCATTTACATTAATTTGAAAATGAAAAACCTAAGTAAAAATACTAAGATCATTCTTAGCACAATGCAAATGGAACAAGTCATGAATTGCTGTTCACGTAACAAAAAGGATCAAGTTAGCGATGATGACCTTCAAACGGCAATTTAGCTTAATATAAGGAATTCGTCTTCTGCTTCACTTTTTCAGAACACCAATAACACAGTACCAACCAAAATATTTAGATAAATACTTAAAAGAAAATTATGAGTAATTGTTTTCATTTTTCGTCCGTAAACTAATATTGTCTAAATTGGAATCATCTGCCAACACAATGTATCTCCTCCATGACAGCTCGCAGTTTGAATGAAATATTCACCGCCCCTACAAGCCTACATGAAAGACATAGTACGTCATATCAAAACATTCAGTTTTATCTCAAAAAGAAGCATAAAATATAAAAATTAAAGTCATTCCAGTGCTAAAAATAGTATGTACTGCCATCTTCTTAATTAATATAGTTTATGAATATTACAGTGAATTTCAAATCACAGTTCTCCTCGTAGGTAGAGCGAAAGTCACTGTTAATTATTCATTAAACCCTATTAATATTGAAGATGCAGTACATCACTATTTTAGCACTGATTGACTAATTAATTTATTTTTATGCTTCTTTTGAAGGATAATACTAATGTTCGATATTCTTCCAAGTTCCAATTATATCCACTCCTACTTTTAGTTCAATGACAGCTTTTTCAAGTGTCCTCGTTCTAAAGACATTACTTTATCAACTCCTGAGTTAAACATATTCGAGAATAGGTTGCTGGGTATTTAATCCGCAACTGCATGTAACTTTCACGGTCGTCAGGTCTGTATATTATTCATTGACCACTAAATATTGTTTTCTAACCGCAATGAGGTCCATTTAAGCTTAACCTGCAACGTATCGTTAGCGGTTGCCCAGAAGTTACGACAAAACCAAGTCCACGAAAGCTCTTGGAAAACAAAAACCAGCCATAGCACAAGTATTCGATAAAAATAAGGAATAAGGTAGATAAATATTTCCGCATTGCTACGAATGCGGAAATATAATAGAATGATTGAAGAGTTTTCATTCTACATAACAACAAACACTATACGGCATTAGATCAATAAAGATTATTTTGACAATCGACATAAAAATTAAAGAGGATAACTTTATTAAGAAGGATTAAAATTATAAGTATAATGAAGAGATTCAAACTCGTACAACAATATTTCTTCCCTAGCATTTGTTTGTACTCAGCGAGGTATTTAGAGATTTTTTTGAACTTTGTTTCGAAGACTCCTTGTGTAACCCTAAGCTACGATTTATATACATTTAATATACACTTGTTAATTACTTTGCACTAAAAGTTATATTTCCTTGACTCACGTCTCCCATTACATTCAATGCATTTCGCTCTAATACTCGTACATCAAGCCAAAGTGATAGAAACCAGGTGATTTTTACGGTCATAAAAGCATCTGAAGTTAGAGTTTAAGAGCAAGTTACATAACCCGAATAGGAACATATCGAAGCATACAGATTCTCCAATTCCTAGTCGCTGTAAAATAAACCGCGCTATTTACTCAAGTTTCAACAGTACTTATTTCTACAGCTTGACATTTGAAACATTGGCATCTACATTTCATGTTTAGGCGCTGTTCTACGGAATGATAGTGAAGTCGTCCTGTTTTGAATGGGATCTATTTTCTTGCATTATTCTTATACAGCAATATTTCAATAATACAATGCGGATACTTTTTTATGGAATACTCTTAGCAAATTCTAAATGTTTGTAAATTTAATTTCAATTGTGATTCGGTTGCCTCATTCCATGAAGTAAAATTTTATCTCCGCAAAATACACTCATGTTTGTGATCATAGCAACACCATACTATTACAATGAAATTAATTCCACATATTAGGAATATTACAATATACAAATGATTAGAACTGTACCTGCAATTTGACCCTGAGAATTTACAGTACTGTGTGAAGCCGCCAATCGCTGCTATCAGAGCCTCTACACGTTGTGATATGGATTCAAAGAGAACCTGGGCATGCTGCTGGGGAACACACTGACACACTGCTTCTATGCGTGACCACAAAGCATCGACAGTGGCTGCAGAAGGGCCAGATGGAACAAGTTGCCAACCGATCATTTCCCAGACATGTTGGATGGGGGCCTTGTCGGGCGAACGTGCAGACCAAGGGAGCTTGCACATTCCTCGCCACACGAGGTCGCGCATTGTCCGGCTGAAGATGGCAGGTGGAGCTGCATGTGGAACACGTTCGCGTGGCCATCGCTGTCTGAGGCGCTGGGGGCGGTGCTTCTGAACACAGGAATGCGACTCCGCGTGTCGAGTGCACAATGCTCGCGAGGACGACGTCGTTCTGTCGGTTAGGCCAAGAGATGGCAGCCATCTCGCGCTGTGGTCACATTGCGTGGCCCATTACTCGCTCGTCCCTGTGTAGGACTCAGGAACAACGCGCCCAGGTCGAGCCGCTTCCCGGAGACCGATCATTCTGCCCCGTTCAAACTCACTCAGATGATGAGAGTGCGCCCTTTTGCGTCGGCGAGGCATATTGGCACCAGCGTGCTCGTTTCCACGTCGTTACGCGGCTCTACACCCACTACGTGTGACATAAAACTGATCTGAACTGTCACACAAAAGAGAGCGCTGCTAAGCCAACGTACATGCCATCTCTCTGCTAATTTAATCGCTTCTTTGAATACACTATTGTACACATCCACTAATTTTCAAGTGATTTCTACCATACCTTCTGGGTGTTGCAATTATCAAAAACAGCAGTGTACGTAGTTAAAAACTTAAGCGAACTAATAGTCAAAGTGTCCTGTAAATTTAGAAGCTCCATAAAATAACATATCACTTGAAGTATCATAAATTTTACACAAATTTACAAATGTAAAGAGAAATCAGGGTCGCAGAAAAAACAAGAGACCTGGGGCAATAAAGTCTTCTCTCTTCGAACCAAAGTTAACCCGAATATGTTACTAATATAAATTTACAAATATATTTTAAAGTTAATTATACTTAAATTACGATTAAGTATTTTTCTTCAATTGTGTTATTGAAGTGATTTATTGATTAGTGTTTCCGTGTGCGTAAACTACATCAGTCGTTGATACTGTAAGTGTAGTGCATGTGTTGTCACCGGAGGTGGCGGTGTTATTCCCTCTACGGACTATGAGATCCAGCACTGACCTTCACGCCGGCTTGTGGGATTTTCCCAACCAACGGGGCACGCTCCAGATGGGACAACCTCACTGCTTGCGACTGGTCTTCCGGGAGATGTGGCAATGTAGTGCATATAAAGGTCAGTGTGTGTAAGTAAAGGCTGAGGATATGACACGGAAGAGAAGGCGCGCGCGCGGTCAGTGGCCCGTTCGTTAGGGAACTGCTCCGGCATTCGCCTGGTGTTGATAGGAGAAACCACGGAGAACTACCGCTCAGAGCAGCCGGTCCCTAGAATTCTTCCAGACAGCGGCTGAATTCGACCTAGATATGGAGCTACAGTCGAAAATCTGCCACCGTCAGGGCACAAACACTAGGACCTCCCGGTCAGAGGCACTGCAGTGATGCCCTCAGACCCTAAGCCGTTTTTATTAATTGTTTATTATATTGTAAACACTTTACATTATTTACAATAAATTAGAATAAACTACACTAAAAATATTACTTTTTATTTTGAAGTTAATAAATGTTCTTCCGAGCGCTCATTTCAGTGAATTCATTTATAATTTGGTCAAAATGTATTTCTTATGCTTTCTTATACACAACGCTAAGCAAACGTAAATAATTTAGTCGATCTTTATCCAGTCACCCAAATTAATCTCGGCCTCAAAATAAGTTCGGCCCTGGAGCAAGTTGCCAAAGCTGCCCCCTGTCTTGACGCCACTGGCATATGTGGTCAACCTTTTACCACACCATGCGCCAAAATTTTCATGTACTATAAAACTCAAACACTTTTTTCATCTTATGTTCATGATTGGGTTTCCAATACAGATTTCGTAAAAGGATCAGCTTCTTGTAAGGGAACAAAAATGATAACTCAATCACTTAAATTAACTACTAAATTATTAAGGCTAATTAATTAAAATTAATTAATTCATTTTTAATAGATCACAATCTTCGGTAGTTAGAAATGACCACTTGGATGAGACGGTGATTGCTGTCATAGACCACGCCAGTAGATCTGCTGTAGAGAGTATTATTTCGGTAAAGATAACTCTCAACGTCTGTTGATGAGTGTGATGAGAGAGACTCTGAGCAACATTGCGCAAAGAGAGCGACGTCAAGTCGCATATCTCTACGCTCGCAGGGACTCAACGCGTCTCTTACAAGAATCCAATTCGCCTGTTTAGCACTTGCGTCACACCTGGACCACCCCTGGTATGAAACACAATATCAGTGAACTGCATGCAGTTTCTATAATAGTTATTACAGCCATTAGGCCAAGAAAATTATGGTGGCAGTTGAAATTTGTACAGCGAGGCGTCAGTCGAGATATATGACCGAGCTATTACGTTATTTGTAATATCGTCCTAGTTTCGTTCCATATTTTTCATATTACTAATTTCTAACAACGAAAATATCATTGAAATAAATATTTTTTTCTCTAATAGAAATACTCATACATATTTCAATACAACACGTTCGTTTCCGTTGTTCTTGACTTACTGTAGCCTTTAAAACCCTTAAAGGTTGCCGGCCGATAAGGGCGGCTTTATATCGACACAGTATTACGAAAAATAATATTCATTACATTATTTCTAAAAAATATATTTTGTAAGAAGTTTACAGACTCTTAGTCAACGCGCTCGCTCTCCACTACGCGGCCCCGTGTTGGAATCCGGTCGAGCCAAGACTATAGTGTGCGTTTTCCTTGCAATGTCCCAGTATATGTTGCTGTGTGACGATGAGAAAATTCACTTTTCAGGCTGAAAAGTCCGGAGTCTAGATGTGTGCGTGAGGCGTGAGGATGTCTACGTGCTAACTACACTTACTTAACCCATGGTCGCGAAGCAAGATCGTCGCCGGTAGGCATGAGCCCATTCACGGACTGGCGCGCTACGAACATACATACAAGAAGCTTACAAGCAATAAGAACAATATGAAAGTTTACATACGAGAAAGCACAAGGAACTTGGAAAAAATACAACACAAACAAATAAGAATCCAAAAATATCACGTACGCTTATCCCTCATTAGATGACGCCAAAATCAAACAAATGAAGGTGAGGCTGTATTGCCGGAGCCAGACTACAACTACCGTAAAAAGAAAGGGTTTGAGATGTTGACAGTTATTTCATACGAAGCGGATAATATGAAAATGGAATACAAATGAAAACCTGATTACTTTACACATTTCTCTGTCAACAGAAACTCTGCGAGAACTGTTGCTTGGTTAGATATTGCAACCTAAACACCTCAACCTAGATTACTTACATAACCTAACGCTGCGTTGCGAAAGATTATACGCATTAGCGCTTTGAGCCGCATCTCATCATGCAGATGAGCCGTGCTGGTTCATGAATAGGGACAAGGTGGATAGAAAACGTCATTTCTATTCTGATACCAACAGGCAGGGCCAACTGCCTTCACGCTTCGAAGCTTGCTCCTACTCTTCCTCCATTCCATTCCAAAGGTTTTCAAACACAGGAGGCGCAACACAAGTATGTGCCAAAATAGGATGCCTCTAAAATGAAAACTAGTGGTGATACAGCATCACACACTTACTCGTATTATTTGTAAAGTTTGCAATCTTCAAATATTTAGTATGATAAATGAAAATGAGACCTGTGCCATTATGTACGCATCTATGCTACGAAAAAAATCACAAATTTGGAGCCATTTTTGAGAAAGTGTTGAATATGTTTCATGCGTAGGGGCTCTAAAAATAAAAATAAAATATACGTTTGAAATACTCAGGGCCTCGAGTACGGCCAGATTGGTCCGAGAATATCAATTTTGGGGCGGACAGACGTTTTACCGTTTTCGCGGTATCAAAC
Organism: Gryllus bimaculatus; assembly: GCA_017312745.1. Taxonomy (NCBI): domain Eukaryota; kingdom Metazoa; phylum Arthropoda; class Insecta; order Orthoptera; family Gryllidae; genus Gryllus; species Gryllus bimaculatus. The sequence goes on from BOPP01000458.1 coordinate 181,352, forward strand.
CCCACACCCACAGAGCGGATCAGAACATATAAGAACAATATTTATCTAAGTTTTCGATACCAGGGCCCCGCACTAAGGGTTTTTCGGTCGAAAATTCCCCGTTTCTTGTCGCAATATTACAATACTTTGTCTTTACTACGTAAGTACTTAGTATGGCTTGAAAGTAAAACAAGTGGTGCTAAACAGCACATACTTTCTCGCATTATTTCTAACTGCTCAGTTATATTATACTAGTACGTAACTTTTCAAGTAAAAAAATTGTCTCCGTGCAGAGAATCGAACCCAAGTTCTCAGAGTAAACTCGCCCTGAGTCTTACATCTGCGCTATGGAAACTATGGACGCTTATAAATGTAATTGTCTCAAAAACAATATTTCCAACACGCAATTTTCTAAAATTCAGAGAGATCAACGAAAATGAGACCATCCTTTTAAGGAGAAAATTTTGAAAATGTTTTTGAGCCTTCATGTAAAGTACCCACAAAAAATCTCTTTGAAACTCCCCAAACCGTGAGTTTGTTAAGATCTATTGGGGAATATTAATTTTAGCGAAAATAGGTTGAACAGTTTGGGCGCAAGCGTTGTTCACAGACGGACTGGCAGATAAAGCAGTTACAGTGTTAGAGGAAGTAATTTGCCCTATATAGAAACAGGACCTATTCACCTTTTCGTTACCAGGACCCGACAATAGGTGTTTTCTGTCGAAAATTCGCCATTTTACAGCTCACGATTACAATATTTTCTCTTCTTACATTCGAAAGGGCGAAAAAGTAAAAATAGTTTCATACTGGAATTCAAATTTGAATAGCCAGATACTGAACCGTGCCTTACAGCATTTTAAGTCTGGTAGTTACGTGGGTAAACAATTTTACCATATATTGCGAAGCATTTATTAATACACAGATATAAATACATGATATTTAATTGATTATATGGTATTAAGCAGACAATTTATTTCTAAATATACTTTAAAATTTGGCTTTTTCTTACTAATAGAGCTATGACATGAATATTTACAGAAGAAATAAACCTAAAAAAATGTAATAGAAGGTTTAAAAGAGGTAATTTTGTAGCATACATCTTGACAAACATAACCCGGAGCCCATCTGTTTCCCCCCTTACCTTTTCCGCACGTACTTTGCCTACTACCCAACGTTTCCCATGTTCATCACATATTCCTCCGCTTCAATGCTCATCCGCATGTTCACCGATTTAACTGTAAATTTAGTGTCCCTTCACACGTAGACAAAGCAGCGAGCCTCCGTACACCGCGGATGGCAGCAGAGCATTGGTTTAAGAGCCCCTTCACACGTGTCTACTGTGTTGTCTACAACAGCGAGCCTTCGTACACCGCGGCTGGTAGCAGAACATAGGTTTAAACGGAGCTCTCACCACTTGCGTCGCATGCGGGCTGCGGGCGGCTTGCGGCGGCGGTCCCGTGAGAAGAGCCTTGCCACTTATCGGAAGCGCGCGCCTGTGTTCACGTCGGAAGGGGCTCACGTACGAATATATTTTTAAGGCGCCTTTTTAATAACTAAATACTTTCCTAAACCTTATGGAGGATGACAACGCATTGGCTCTTCTGACGGATATTATTGAAAATTCTGAAGAGCTCGAGTTACCTGTAGAGACGAACCCCCATGTAATATGAGTCAAAAATATGTATTTTAAGGAACAAGACAATATAATAGAACTCGGGCTCTAAACCCGGGTTTTAGGGGGTTAGAACGCACCGTTTTCATTATTTCCATTGAGCTACCATTGGGCTCAAAAGTTTGAAATTTATTTTCCTTCACCCAGAGATATGAAGGTTACCTTTTATGTTTTGGGATTTGGCATCCCTGGTGTTGCAATCTGGCAACTGACAGTTATATCGTAAAGTTGGATGTTTTGAGGTTATAAGTACACGGAACGTGTTGGCATACGAGCGCTATTTGTGTTGTTTGCAGTGACTTAAAAGATTCATCTTGGCCCAAAAATGGAATTAAATCGTTAACATTTTCGTGCGATTATTTTTTACAACTTTCGACGTGGATTATCTCAGTAACAGTGCATGGATGAACTTCATTCAATTTTTGGCGATGAAGCTCCATCAAAGACCAGTATTTATCGATGGTATGGTGAATTCAATCGTGGTCGTAGTTCACTCCAAGACGAATTTCGCGAAAGACGTCCAAAATCAGTTGTTGTTCCGAAAACCATTGATGCTGTGCGTGAACTGATATTGCAAGATCGTCATGTGCCCTGATCGTGAGCATTGAGACAACCTTAGGCATTAAATGGGACCAGCCATATTGCATGAACATTAAATGTAAAACCAAAAAAAAAAATTGACCTTTCGAGCGTTGGATCACCTCACAATATGGTCACATCGCTCAAAAAAGGCTTGTGTCGATGGGTCGAAAGAAAAGCTCAAAAAAATACCGCATCGCGGGTGCTTCGAACAAACGTTCTATATGACATCGTGACATGTGAATGGAATCGTGGATCTTACGCGTATGAGCCGAAGTAGTAAACAGCAGTCGGACTGATGAGTGTTTCAAGATGAGCAAAATCCAACAAAAGTTGTTTCGCGCACGAAAGCACTTCCAAACAGATGGTCGGCCGGTTTTTCGTAAAAAAAAATGACATGTCGCAACCGTACCCACTAGAAAAACGCAGAACAGTCAATTCTGAGTGGTACACAACGATTTGTTTGCCAGCTGCCTTCCAAGAAATCAGGAAAGCCAACCGCCGAAGACGAATCACTCTTCACCACGACAATGCGACTCTCACACATCGGTTCAAACAACTGCTATTTTGAGCACCCAAAACATCGATTTGATGAGTCATCTGCCGTATAGTCCTGACTTGGCACCGAATAACTTCTTTTTATTCCCGTGCGTAAAAAACAAACTGAGAAGTCAACGTTTTTTTACATCTGAAGAAGCGGTTGCTGTATTCAGAATGCATGTTTTGGCGATACCTCAATTAGAGTGGCAAAAGTGCTTCGACAATTGGTTCAAACGCGTGCAAAAGTGTATAGATCTTCATGGGAATATTTTGAAAAACAATAAAGTGATTTTCGATGATTAATATTTGTTTTTGTTCTCTAATCCTGAAATATAAAAGGCAACCTCCGCATTATCTCTTCGAATGGAAAGGCCTCATCCAAAACACCTATGGAACTTTAGCAAGCAGTCTAGAAGCGGATTAGCGACCTGTTCTCCCATTTCTTCCATGCCGACATCCACGTCTATGGCTAATAGTGGAACAATGTTTGGACAAGGATATTGCCTGTGTTGAAAAGTAATGTTGAAACGTACAAACATTATATGCAAATGTTTAAAGTTGGCACCGATAATACTTTCTTGTTTTTTGTAATGTTTTGTATGTTGGTACCAGCAAGCAATAAACTAATACACAGCTTTTTCGTTCTGTGTAAAACGTGTTTTAAAACGGTGTTGTCTTTATAATAATGTGCAACCAGATAAGAGGAAACCTAAATTTCAAAACAGGTTTTGAGCCAGACAGCACCAAATGCTCCTGGCAATCCTGTTTAAAACATTTTACAAAACATATTAAGAAACGAATATTAAGAATTCGCTACAAGTGATTCCAGGACGAGAAGAAACATGGCGTCAGAAGATACTGAATTGAACAATGTGACAAAACTTAAGAACTCTGACTCCTTCCAGATTTGGGACTTTGAGATACAGATTTTACGCAAAGCAAAGCAGGTATGGGAAGTAGTGTTGGGAGAGTGTGGCAATGATAAACATAAACAAAAAACATGGCATACCAAGGATGCCAAGGCACAGTATTATATTATACAAACCATTGATGAAATGGTAAAAAATCATATCTTGACATGCGGGACTTCAAAAGAAATGTATGACACCCTGAAAGCAATATACAAAAGAGATACCACCCAACTTAAACAACTGGCTGATGGACTTCCATGGGTTAAAGTTCAATAAAACCAAATATATAATGCACATTAGTAATCTTGAAAATATTGTTTTCAAACTAAAACAATTTAAACAAGATGTATCTGATGAAATGGTATGGAAAAAATTATTTATTCCTTACCAGAACAATATATTTTTCCAGTGCCTGGGAATCAACTCCTACTTCAGACAAGATCATTGAAAATCTTGTGGCAAGACTGTATTGAAGAAGTGTACAAGTCAGCAAGTAATAAGAAAGAACCAAATGTGCTTTTGTTGCTCTAAAGACTTCAAATCCAAATACCAAAAATTCCAAACCAAAGCCAAACATTGTGTACTGTAAGTGTGGTGAGGTAGGTCATATAAAATCAAAGTGCTTTAAGATGAAATATTGTAAGTCAAAAGGATAATAACAATGACGATAAGTGCTTCAAAAACAAAAATTAAAACAAGCAGTTCCCTCCCTGTAGTTATTGCAAAAAAACAAATCACTCCTCTGAAAACCGATACTGTAAAGGGCAACATGAAAGGAAGAAAAGAGTAGCTTTTTTTGCAGAAATGCATCAATGTGCTTACCAATCTAATAACAAAGAAGAAAATTAATCATACTTGAATGAAGTGTTTGGTGAAAAACTAAAAGATAATACTTATGTTGTGGACAGTGGTTGTACATCACACGTGACAGATAGGCAAAAAGGATTAACCAACACAAAATGTTCCAGTGGAGTACAAATCGCCAGTGCAAAGATTGGCGAAACTATGGCTGCAAAATTATCTGGTAATATTGAAACAGATGAGATGATACTCAAGAATGTGTCCTAGGTTTCTGAGCTCACAAGAAACTTGTCAGTAAATGATATTGCAGAAAATGATGGGGAAGAACAATTCAAAAATACTGAAGTATTGATATTGAAAGAGGGCAAAATTGTTCTGCAATGACATGACCCTGCTAGTGGACTTTGTTGCTAATATTGCAACACCTCCACTCATTTCCCGGGGAAGGGAAACGCGCGGTTAGCGGCTCGATTACAGCTCAGTCGGTCCTATTCCCTTTACTCGTGTAAAAACTAGCCAATTGTAACAATTTCATTTGCTCATTTAAAATTAGGTGATGGAAGGAATTATTAACGAAATTAATGGATATTCAAAATAAACAATTTGATCACTGGTAACAAGACAAAGTTTATTCCTGGACAAACTGTACCAGGAAAGTTACATTAATAAAATAAAAGAAGGGAAAGATTGAATAAAAAGAAAAGAAATAGAGATTAAAATTGAAGGAAGGCTTACAACTAGAGAAGAGTACAAAATTATTTTATAGCTAGGATTTACAGCGTTGTCCCTGAGGACCTTTCTTGTGCCTTGGCGCGGCACCGCTTTGACAATACTTCAAAAGGTTTATTGCCCCCAGTTATATTGCCTGAAAACCCTCCGTGGCAGATGTTCTGTAGGCCCGGGTGGCGCGGTAGGCGACCTTCGCAGGAATTCGTTCGGGGCGCACGCTCTCACCAACGGCGGCTGCGGCAGTCAGTGGCGTATGGCAGCCGTCCGTGACGTCAGCAGATGGGTCGTCTGGAGGCTGCTTCGGCGGAACTTGTAGATAACCGGGTATCTCGCCCCCGATCGCAGGTGCGGAACACACAACAATGTCTCCCTCTGAACTATGCGAATCCTCCCAAATACAAATTCAGAAGTTGCGAAATCCTGTAGCGAATACGCAATTACAAAGGATTCGCCAATTTACTTTTGAAATGCTTTTGCACTTCCTCTAAAATTCTCACTGAGAATTTCTGAGTCTATCACCCCAGTGATTTCAACTAAGTGCCTTCAGAGGCGCACTCGCCTCTCCCCGAGCTTGGCTCCCACCCCAGAGAAGTCTCTCCACCAACTTAAATTTTGTTTCTCATAAACGCACGATGTTAACTTTTATCCCCACCCTTTCTCCTCATATGTTCTTGCTCCCTACAACGATCGCGTCACTATTGGCTAAAGGTGATGGTGTTGTACACTAAATTTGGCCAATAAGCTCCGGCGGAGTATAGGAATTTTCCATTCTCTGTTTCGAAATTAGGCCACGTCTCTGAAGGGGCTTCCTGGCTACTGAATTATTGCTTCGGATTTCCCGATCACGATGACAGGCGTTTCGGAAGTATTCCAGATGTGGCTGCAGCTGTGCGCTTTACAATTTACCCTTTCTTCGGCTGTTGGGTGGGGTGTCATAAACATTCGAAATGGGTCAGGGGATCGTGGCTCTTGCAAGAAGGGGAGCTGCGCGCGTGACGCCGTATGTTTTTCTTCAGTAAAAAACTTCTTAGGTCTGCTTTACTCAATTTAATTTATCTTAATAATTCTGTACCGCTACAATATGAGCTATCAATGTGAAGAAGAATCCTTGTTTACTAAACACGATGAGGAATATATGAAATGGCATCGAAGATTGGATCATATTAGTTTTGTGAATCTGAAGAAATTGTGTTTGTGGATGATCATACACAGGTGTACCTTCTTGAAACTAAGGTTGATGCGGAAAAGTTCCTAAGGGAATATATTGTCGAGTCAAAAAATTTCCACGGCCTGAAAGTGTCAAAAATTAGAATGAACAATGGTGATGAATTCCATTCAAATGATTTTAAGGAGTGGAGTAAGCAGAAATGCATCCAATTGGATTACTCCATTCCTCATTCTCCACAGATAAACGGTACAGCAGAGAGAATGAACCACACGCTGGCAAATAAAATGAGAGCTTTACTTGAAGATGCTAATTTTCCTTGTGAAATTTAGGGTACTGCAGTTCAGACTTCTGCTTATCTCCAAAACAGATGTTCTACAGTAGCTGTAGATACTACACCTGCTGAGAAATGGAGTAAGAAGAAACCTAATTGGTCCCTCCTTCAAATTTATGGTTCAATGGCGTATACCAAGAATTAAGGTCCTCTCAAAAAACTGGATCCTAGAGCCAAAAGAGGAAGATTTGTGGGATATTCAACAATTTTATAATCTGGGATGAAGATACTCGTCAATCGTATGCCTCAAGAGATGTGAAAACCCTTGATACTAAAGAATCCAAATCACAACTGCTTAACAGACAGTGGGTAGAAATTGAAAACTTCTTCAAAGATGAAGATTATGATTCAGGAAAGTATATACTTTCATATGATGGTTCCATACCAAATCCTCTGCTAAATCAAAGACCCAAAAGGGAGAGAAAGATGCCAGATAGATATAAAGATGTGATGATGGCTATGATTGCTGAAGATTCACTTTTTACCTTTTAAAACTATATGAAGAGTCAAGATAAAAATAAATGGATTAGTGCCATAGAAGAAGGGAAAGACTGCCTGGTCAACAATCATACTTGGGATTTAGTAGATGAAAAATTTGCCATAGGCAAAGAAATTGTGACAAGTCGATGGCTATTTAAAGTCAAGGGAGATGGTCATTATAAAGCTACACTTGTGACCTGACATTGTCAGCAAAAGTCACGGTTTGGACTACAAATACATCTACAACTCTGTTCAAACAAATTCACTAAGAACTCTGCTAGCAATTGCTACCTCTGAAAACGTGAATATAAGTACCTTTGATATTAAACAACTTACAGAATTTCTTAAATCCAAAGTTCTTGTTCAACTACAAACAGATCAATGTGTGTTCAAATCAACAAATTCTAACAATAAACTTTTTATTGCAATTCATGTGGATGATGGAATCATTATTGGTGAAGATAGTATAAAAGTTCTAAAACTCTTTAAGAAAATGAGTATGCATTTGAAACTATAGTGAATCATCTACCTAGTACTTATTTAGGTATGCAAATTTGTCAAAATCAAGATGGTGTATTTTTTGAATCAAGCAAGATATGCTGAACAAGTCACAAATAAATACAACATGGAAACAGCTAAATCAGTGTGAACTACTGCAAATCAAGTGAATTGTAATACAGAATAAACTTTTGTGACCAAATTTCCTTATGAAGAAACCCAGATATCAGCTTTGCAGTTAATTATGCAAGGAGATATACAAGACAACCTATCAAACAGGATGTGACTATTGATGAGATGTATTCAGGGTTCTTTCAAAGATTGAATTCACTACTTAAATAACAATACTCATACACTTGTATATTTTGACTCTGACCATGGTGGAGACAGAAAAGACAAGAAAAGCACTACTGGATATGTTCTCTACTTTTCATCTTCAATGGTCAAATAGCCTGGTGTCAAAGTCATCTGTGGTTGCACAATTTTCTAAAGAAGTTGAATATATAGCTGCTGCTCAGTGCTGTAAAGAAACTAAGTATGTCGAATCTGTGCTTGAACTTTTGTCCATGAAAATTAATGTCAATTTCCATGTTGATAACCTAAGTTGTATTAATATGGTTAATGCTGGTCAGGTAACTCATAAATGTATCCACATTGATGTTAAGTATCATTTCATTAAAGATGAATACAAGAAAGGATGGTTCAAGATCTTGTATTGTCCATCTCATACACTGAATTTGTTCCTTGTTTTCAATTAATATTGTAATTTTAAATATTATTATTCAGTGCTGTATGTAGGCTTATTCAATTTGTTTGTCATTCCATATCCTTTGATCTTTGTATGCTTATGCGTTCTAAACAAATGAAATCAAAACATGATTTCTTATTTGAGGGGGGGGGGTTGAAATGTACAAACATTAAAATGCAAATGTTTAAAGTTGGTCCCAATAATACTATTTTGTTTTTTCTTGTGTTTTTTATGTTGGTACTAGCAAGCAATAAAATAATACATGGCTTTTTTGTTGTGTGTAAAATGTTTAAAAACAGTGTTGACTTTATATTATTGTGCAACATGATAATAGAAAACCAAAATTTCAAAACAAATGTTAATTGGTGTTGCCTTAAAATGTATCAGTGTACAAGACTATTAAATTAAAGAGATCTGTGATAGCACTCGTTACCTTATTTTATGATTCATCATGTACTGCAGTTTTGTACCAGTCATTGAAATTTAAGAACTATTAACCAAGTATCTCCCACCAGTGGGGCACCGCCCCAACCAATAACGTTTGAAGTTCCCGTCCGGTCTCCGGGCGTGTGTGTTAGTGTAGTGCTAGTGGCAAGGAAGGAAAGATAGCGCGCGCGCGGTGTTTGGCCCATTTGTTAGGGAACTTCTCCGGCATTCGCCTGGTAGAAACGACGGGAAACTAGCGATCAGAATAGCCGGTCGCTAGAATTTTCCTCCAGACAGCGGCTGAATTCGACTTAGTTATCTAGCTAGTGTGAAAAATCCTGTCACCATTTGGATTCGAACCTAGGACCAGTGCACCTAGGATGTACTAGGATGAACCTAGGATGCACTGCAGTGACATCACTTGACGCCGTGAGCCTCCTCTCCCGGTAATAATCGTTCATAATTTAGGTCATCATACATATGTGTATCTATTCATGTACAAGTATGTATGAATCTTTGCACAAGAAAAACAGAAGTATCTCGTTTTTCGTTATTTACTGTCATCTTCAGACAAGCCATCTAAATGCGTCAACTAACGAACGACACAGCGGACGAGCTGAAAATTCCCTGCCACCATTGAATAACATTGATTGCGTATTCTGAGGATGTGTCAGGGCCGGATTTACCTACAAGCAAAACAAGCAGTTGCTTGGGGGCCCCCATTCACCAGGGGCCCC
>BOPP01000458.1:191150-207133 GCA_017312745.1 Gryllus bimaculatus
GGGGGGGGGGGGGGGGGAGGCAACACAATTTTGTGCTTGGGGCCCCGCACTACTTAAATCCGGCCCTGGGATGTGTAATTTGCTACCGAATGTTTTACCGTGAAATATCTTCAAAAATATTTTCGGATTGAAATCTCCTCACATTCAATGGAGGTTGGGTCCTCATTGGGGTCCTCTGGTGCCCTGCACCGGTTGCAGCAGCCTATCCTCGTCTCTGGGCGCCCCACTTCGACCCGATTTACACGCTTCCTTTTGACTTTTGAAATTCAAAACATTATCAAAGGCGCGCATGCGCAGACTGGTCTCTGTTCTGCAATTCGGGAATCAGAAGCAACAGTGCGTATTCGCGAGTTCACTAAAACTGAAATGGGCAGCATTTTTAAATATTACTTAATTTATTCAAAATTAGTAGTACATGTTGATCGCACCAAAAGTATTATCCCAGATACGAATGTCATATATGTGAATCATAATGCCATAATGTCGAATATATGCGAGTCATTTCAATTGGCTAAAAACACCCAAGCTTGTTCCCTGTAATAAGCAATAAATCATTCCTTTACCGTCCCGTCCTCAAAAGCATAGATTCCTGTAGAATGTGGTTTTATTAATTTTTAAATTTCGTCGTAGCTTCTATATCACAGGAATTTTACGCGCAATTTCAAGACTCGAAGCGCCGTTCTAGATTAATTTGTGTCAGTTCTGAAGCGCGAGGGCACTGGCATTTCGATGGACAGCTGTCGAGCTAAGATCTAACGCTCTAAAATTGGGCACCATAGCAGTTACTTGAAATCCTCTGAACTGCGTGACCTGTCGAACATATGCGCATACGGGTTGCTTAAAAACCAGGGGAAAATGCACCCGTATAAACGACCCTAACTGCGTTTAATGAGATTTTTCAATGCATCTTGAATGGCAAAAAGTGAACATTTCTGAGCACTACAAACCCTAGAAGATATTAATTCCGTCTGTCTCTCCCTCTCTGTATATAGAATGTCCAGCGAGGAAACGGCGTAATTTCGAAAATAAGCATATTTTGTCTAATAAACTCATTAGATATTCCGAATGGCTGAGACACAATAAGCACTCAAAAGTTAGTTTGAAAGAATACTTTCTGTGCTTTTGCAAATTTTTATTTGCATTGAAGCAAAAATTTGCATATAAACACTCCAGAAACATGGAAATGATTTATTAATTACAAAAGAAATAAATATATTTTTCTTTGTGAACAAATATAATTTCTTATGAAAATAAACAATTTACATGTTTCTGGAGTGTTTATATGTTTCTTCAATACAAAGTTTTGCATAGAAATTCTTTTTTTCAACCTACCTTTTGAATGCTTATTGCGGCTCAACTATTCGGAATATCCAAGGAATTTATTGAAAAAAACCTGCTTAAAATTGTTTTAAGAGCTTATTTTGGAAGTTCCGATGTTTCCTCCCTGGTCTTTTCGAAAGAAAGAAAACAAAAAAAAGTCTTTTAATTCTGTTTTCTGTACGTTAGCATCACCCAGAAACAAATTTCAGGTCATTCTAAAACGGGAAACCATGCAGCCTTGATTTTGAACAAGTTCGTACAAGTCACGATAAACAAGAAGCACATGCCACACAATTATTTATTACGTCACAAGTTTTGTGTAATTAACATGAATTATTTTGCTTCCAAGGATTGAAAGACAAATTACAATCCGCTTTAGTCATTGATGTAAAACTTCAGAAAACAGGGACAAACTTTTCTTCAACTCTATAGGTTCTAGCAATTATATTTAATTCATGAAATTAAATTAATAGTGATCGAAAGAGCAAATCCTGTGGTTCTTGAAAGTATTATCTTCTGAGAAAAGGCCAGCATATCTACAAGGTCGTTACCAAAATGTATTAAAAAATCTGTCTATAACATTGTAGTTAGGGTAAGATGCCGAAACAAAATTTTGAAGTTTGGCAATTAAAAAAATAAATAAAAAAAGTGGGTTAATGAGCTCCATGCCCCTTGGGTGTAACACTGAATGCAAGTTGAAATCCCTACTGGGTTGATTGTGCTGGGAAAATTCTGTGACTGTTACGATATTTTTTCAGTCTTAACATGCTTTCTGCAAGCTTTACTACACACCACTTACAAGGAAAGTATTCTACATTATCAAAACTAATAGACTTAAAAATGTTTGTTCATGACAGTGTTCTATGGATTGTTAATGAATCCGAAAGGCAAAATTAAACTGAAAACTCATAGGCAAATTACAGTTTTTATTAGTAACCCATTCTCTTCTTCCAAAAAATGAGAATTAACTTGTACAAGTGTGATATGTGAAGATTAAATTCTGGCACAGAAATGTTTATTATCAACATCAACAGAAATTCAATTTTTAATGTGCTTAATATTATATCTGAAAAACCACTTGTGGATTCAGAGGGTGGGGTGGGGTATAGGGCCATGCTCCCTTCCCCACAAGGCTTAGAGTTCCTTAATTAACACAATTGATTGAACTAACTTGGAATTATGTCATTATTTAAGCAATAATATTGTATAGTATCATGTCTACAGTACATAAATAATATGCAATATAATTACAAATACGTTTATTATACAACAAAAATCTGAAATGGCCCTACTCCAAAATGATCGGCTGTATCCACCCCTGCTGTAAACAATATGGTAAAAATAAGTGTATAACATACATAAACATGCAGAACATTTAGTGTATTCCTGCATTAACATACTCATAGATGTGTGCACTCTAAAACACTCCAATAGGCCACTAAATTTCTGGAGTACTTTGTCCATTAATTTTGATGTTCATACGAGATGTTTTGCTAGTCAATAAATAAAACATAAGGGGATATAAATTACAACTTAAATGATATAATTAAGAAAATACAATTTATTTTTTATTGCATTATTTACAGGGTTGCCAGATGGCTTGGATTGTCCCTGAATCGTCAGGTAAGAAACAGGGAAAACAGGACTTGAACATATCTACAGCAAATAAAATGTTTTAGTACACAAGGCTACACCCTATCAAAATTTTCAGGGAAGCTTTGGCACCCGCCCTTCTGCACACACCTGTGGATATTAATATTTATTGAATGATACTGTTAGCACAAACTAACAATATGTCATTTTTTAAAACTTGCATCTTTGTGAAAATTAAATTTTGCCTGCACATCCTTTTGGATTCATTGATAATTCATGGAATATTGCCATGAACACTCATATTTTAAGTCAATCAGCACTGCCTTATAAAATACGTTCCTTCTCTGTTGAAAAATACAAAATCTAATATGATCCATTCACTGATTTTTACTATTTAAACTTTTGATTATCTTGGACTCTTTGGTATCCACTGGAAATTGTTTAGAAAGTATGTAAATAAAATCTCTTCATTGAACAATGGTTGTATGCCGGCCTAGTTAGGCAAGGTCGCTAAGGCTGAAGGGCTGGGAAGGATGTTTGCGTGGGTCCGTGTACAATATGCGAGATCATTTACCCTTACCCCCAAAGTTCAAAAATCAATGGTTTACGTAATGGTCACTGTATGACCTAATTGTTAAGAAGTAACCTTTAATAATAATAATAATAATAATAATAATAATAAATACATAAAAAGGATAGGCATTTCTTAAATAATGAAAACTACAAATGACACAGTCTCCTAATACCAAAACAAATGATTATTATTATTATTTAAAATGAATGTCTGTTTTTTTCTATTACTCTTCTTTCACTTATTCTATATATTAAAATATATGTAATTTATGCCAAATACAATAATTGTTACAAATTATTATCAATTTTTCATTTTTCTTCACAAATTCATTTAAGATTTAAAAAAATGAGGAACCACCAAACACTCAAAATGAAGGAAAGCTCTTTAAGAGATTATTTGAAAGGAGTTTGATCATTTTCCAAACAACTAGCACAAAAAATTTGTATTTGGGATCTAGATAAAAGAAAAATGAAATCAAAAGTTAGTGCTTGTTGCCTCTCTAGAAAGGTATCCAAAACATATTCCAATTGCGAAACCAAAGAAAACTCTTGAAATTGGAATTGTAAGAAGAGAAAATATTTCCTCAAACAGGTTCATCTGGATGGGAAATGTCTAATTTGAAGTTTTGAAGAATGTCTAGTTTCAAAGTGAGTTACAACTATTATATACAAGTAACGTTTGTTACAGATAAAGCCATTACATCACTTTGGTGAAAAGAATACCTGCTTAAAATAATTCTTTTGAATATAATAATAGGGCCTATTTTTTAAAAAAAAAGTTATAAACACAAATGTCAACTATTACATCTACTACTTAGTAAGACTGGACCAAAATAAGAGGCAAAGGTTTAAAACATGGGACGAATGGAAAGCTATATTTGAAAATGTAAAAGCCTTTGACAGAATCATTAACTGAAGTACAAAGTACATTAGCATTTTCAAAGACTGAAAGGAAACGTCAATGATTATGAGAGCATATTTCCTATTTCAAGATCTTTTCTATTCTAAACAATGATAAAGGAGCTTTATTCATTGATTGACATTTAAGTGTACATTCAATACTTTCAATCATTAATATTGTCACTTTGATGAAGCAGGATATTAACAGGTTACCTTTGTGAACAAATATAATATATAAAATACATAATATCTGTACATATTCGGGCCATGCAAATGACCTACATTAATATATTTCCAAACAAAATTCAGAAAATGCAAAACACATTTATAAGAGGAAGAACACAGAGTTAATTTTCACTTACTATCTCTTTTGAGTGAAGCAATAATATAGAAAACTATAAGAAATCAGTAACCAAATAACAGATATTAGAATAATTTTGTGTTACTAAATAAAGAGAGAGAAAAAAAAACAACACTAAATTATAGAAAACACTATTTTATTGAAAATTTGAATACAGAAAAAGATAATATTTTTCTGATCAGAAAGAATACAAAACGTAGTCTGAACAGGAGGTTTTACATGTTTAACTTGTCATTCTTATTTAAACACCAATTAAAAAGCAATCACATACTTTTACATATATTATCACTGTAATATCACTGACATACACTGGCATTAGGCAAAGTTAAGAAACACTTCCTTTACAGGAATATTCACAGCCCAAATCAATTCATTCATGAAAACCAACTTTGCCTGTTTCTTACTCTTAACGGTCAGTCCTAGTAACCAAAGAAATGGAAATAAATAAATTGCAATACTTATGTTATTCACATTGCAAAGCTAAAAAATAAATATAAATCATTCAGAACAGTAACAAAAATATAACTATAAATGCATTAGATAAATGATGCTGATATTAATACATCAATGAATGTTACCCAGCAGCAGTTTTAATAATGTGATGTCTTCTCTATTATACATTGAAAAAGCTGAGGCACATAAATATGTTAAAGTAAGGCCAACAGATAAGCGCACAAGAATTTAGGCAACAGAGTCACCTGATCCTAAAATGACTCACCGCAATCAGTGTATCAACATCTCTTTAGGCATTTTGATTATGAAAACAATAACATTACCTTTGTCAGTAACAATAGAAGATATACAATATTTTTAAAAAAAGAATCAGGCCACTGTTGAATACTGCTTTACTCTTCTCACAAATGCATAACAAAGAAACTTAATAAATACACAAGGTTGAAATGCAATAAAGATTCTACAAATTTATGAAAACAATATAAATAGTATCTTTACCAAATGTCTTGATAGTACAAAAATAGATTTTACTTTCTGGAAGAATTGTCCAACTTGCTTGTTAGTCAAAATATTAATACAATATATAGCTCACAGAAACAGCATATTTGAAGCACTTTGTGTAGTTCCCAAATCACTGATCATTTCTTCATCAACGTCCAATATGATTATGAGCATCAAATAATGTTGTATCCTCATCATCATCATCCGCTCCCAGAGGCGTCATTTCCACATCATCAGCATTTGCTATGAGTCCATACTTTCTAATTCTCATCTTTTTTCTTCTCAACCTGAAAAGAAAAGAAAAAAAAAACATCATAATTATTTTTAAAGTACTGCAAGACATTTCCTGCGGTATATTTTAAAATTTGAGATTTAATGCAGTCATAAAAGTTATTTGATTTTTAATTGTTGTATTACTTTTAAACATTCAATTTTACATATGAAATTAAATTTGTATTTGTAAAGGTGAAGAACTAAATTGTCTAGTTTAATATATATTGTATGACCGGCACTAAAATGACTTCATGAAAAATTCAAAGGGAATCATCCTACCACAAACAGTTAACCCAATTAATTAAAATTCATTTAATTTTTATGCTATCAACATTAAATTAAAATTAGCAGGTAAATTAATTTCAATACACACGGTCCGCCATTATTAAAGTGGCCAAAGCACCTAAACTGTCTTCAGATATCTAAGCATATATAAGTGGATGAAGACCAGTACAAGAAACCGATACCAGTTTACATTTAATTGTGGGGCAGTTGTATGTAACACTTCTGTCAAAAATGTGGGGCAGTGAAAAAACAGATTCTTTACAGGCTTGATATTATGTAACTATTCTTCTGAATTAGAATGATAAATACATTTAAAATAAAACACATGAAAGCATAAAAATACTAAAATGTGTCGTTTTCATGGCACAACATAACAAAAGAAAGGGGTTATCCACTTTGAGACTTTCAAAACATTTTTTAAAAAAGTTTTAGTTATTTTTTGACATTTCTCTTTCTAGTATGGTCAAATACCTCTAGAAGGCAGTAAATCAATCAATAACTCATTGTGGTATTAATTTTTAGAACGAC
The DNA here is from genome assembly GCA_017312745.1 of Gryllus bimaculatus. NCBI lineage: Eukaryota > Metazoa > Arthropoda > Insecta > Orthoptera > Gryllidae > Gryllus > Gryllus bimaculatus. Next base: position 197,938 of record BOPP01000458.1, read on the forward strand.
TGATGTAAACTTCATTCAAAATGAGTTACTGGAAACTTGAGTGCATAAGGCAATTAAGAAACTATTCTAACAACTAATGAATTTTACCAACAATGTTCAAGTTATAATATCTTAAAATCAATTCAAAATTTACAATGTCAAATCACAAACTTACCTAATAAGTTTAACAGCAATATAAAGCATCACAACAGCACTTAAGCCAACAAATACATACAATCCCCTGAGAGCTGCACCTGTTGGGGTTCTAGAAAACAAACCATTTAAAGGACCATTTTCTGTACTTTTTGGTTTTTCTTCAGTCTTTGTTTCTGTAGGTTCGCCCGTATTATTTACTACTACTATTAATGAACCATTACTAACAGCAATTTCTACATTTGACGTAGAATTCGGTGATAAGGTGGTGTTGTCCAATGCTTTATTATTTGAATGTAATACTGGACTAACCGCAGAAGGGGCAGGCTCAACAGCCCTTCTCAACAGGCGACTTGCACCCACATTAGTAGAAAGAAAACAGAAGAGCACAACACAAAGCTTCAGCATTTCGAGTTTCTTGTAGGCTTTGCGACTCGATACGTTGAAATTCGATGTCTTCACCTAAACTTCAAAATACTTGTTACATTCGTCCTACACCATCATTCTGACCGATTCTGAATGAATCTACGTTATTATCACTGCCCCGTCATTGCGACGTTTTGTTCCTTGACGTGTAGGTTATTCTCTATCCTCTTCCCTCACGTTATGCACCGCCTTCTGTCCGCTTTCAGGTCAGGCATCTTTCCGATATAGCTTCCGATCGTCAAGTGTGAACAGAATTATGTCAAAGTTAGAAAGGGTAAACAATAATCCTATAAAAGTCATTAAAGGTCACTTATTGATCTGCAAGGAAGCGCGTATTTCTAATTTTTATTTGAAACCAAGTTTTATATAATCTTCTCGGATCACTTCTAATTGAGGTAATACATAACCCAAAAGAGGCCTTTTGAAAGGTTCTGTAGCCCAACACAGCTCCATTAATTCCCAACATTTATCATCAAAAGAGGGTAATCTTTCAGGTCTAATACCACGACGAACACTTGTCCATAGTTGTTCCTTGTTCTGAAACCTTTCAAAAGTATATGGTATCTTTACATGTCCTGCACACAAGTACCAAAACAAAATACCAAAAGCATATACATCTACACTACTATTGTAATGTCCAGACAGCAATTCAGGAGCCATATGAATAGGTGTTCCAACAATACTCCCAGACATCATTGCTTCAGGAATGCAAAATCCAAAATCCGTTATTTTTGCTCTATTGCTGGAATCCAACAAAACGTTTTTTAACTTAATGTCACGATGTACCAAGCCTTGAGAATGAATAAATCGAAGGCCTTCTGCAACATCGATAGCAATCTGCAACCTCTCCAACCACGTTAAACCAGAACGGATTCCACTGTACAAGTCACGAGACAATCTATCCATAACCAAAAGAACAGAGGGCATAACTCCTTCCCCATACGTAATGTCCACAACAGAACCTCTTATTTGCACAATGTGTCGATGTTCAGGGATTCGTCTGGTGCAAAAAAATTCCATTGCTAAATCATTCCAGTGCTTATCATCTGGAGGAACAACAGATTTAACAGCACATGGTCCAACACCACCCCATGATTCACACATAAACACTACTCCATACTGACCACGACCTAACTCTTTCCCTAATTTTGGAAGTCCATAACGTATCATATCACAAACAGACATACTTTCTAATGCTAACCTTGCTAATTTTGGAGCATGGTATTTACGAATGGCTACTCTCTGTTCTTCAGTTCTTTCAAGATAACTAGAATAATGATCTTCCAAAGACACAATTGCTAATCTAAATGCTTCATGAGATGCTTTAACTTTCTCTCGGAATTGAGTTGTTATTGTCTTTGCTAACTGAGAAGCATTGAGAGAATCTAGCATTTCTGATGCAACATGTTTTCTCCATGAAGCATCAAGACATGGAGGCGATGTCCATGGGAGCTGAAGGGAATGCAATAACTTTCTCAAACGATCCAGAAATGAATGTAAGAAACTTGATGACGACGTTGCATTCAGCTTCAAGTTATAGGCTGCACTAAGAGTTTGTTTCAAAGCAACACTAGCAAGAAAATTGCCATCATAATTTTGACAGTTTCTTTCCAAACTTTCCAAACACCTCTGTAAAGTACCAAAGTAAATTTCTTGAAAGCAATGCACTGACATCACTAATTGTGAAGTTACAGCAGAACTAAGCTCACTAAGTACTAAGTTATGAATTTCTGATGTTGCTACTCTCACTTCTTCACGAGTTCTCACTTTGGCTGTATCAGAGACTGTTACTCCTGAATAAGAATAATTATGTACCTTCTCCATTAAATCATTTCTCATGTCAGTCACAGTGGTTTCAATCAATTTTCTTATTTCTTGTTGTTTTTGACTTGCAGTCATAATTAAATTTCTGAAAAGTTCTGCTTCTTTCTCTTGAGCATACTGGATTCTCAAAGGTGTAATTTGAATTTCCCGAGCCATGTCATATGCAGATAATATAAACTGCTGTAGACATTGACTAATAACATCGCTCAGAATATTCGCAGCTTCAATCAAGTACGACTGGAAACAGCGTCTTATAAATGTAATCATATAATCAAGTTTACTCAAGGATTCTATAAAATCAGTCCTACACGAGTGTTCTTCACAATGTGTGTGTGTTACTGGTGACCCTTTCTTTGGACTGTGTAATGGCAAATAGCCAAGACTGGTCAGCTGATGAAACAAAGCTAGCAACTGTCTGTCAGTTGATTTTCTAGGGCTGCTTCTATCACAAAGCGTATCTCTAAACAATTCATGTCCAGAGAAATATTTAGGAACATCCTTTTGAATATTTTCCATCAACACTTTGTCGTTCTTTTCCAATTCTTTTGGAGGCCAACAACCTAATGTTCTGATAAAAATAACTGGAAAGTCTGGACAATGTTCTTTTAATTCTCTTAGCTCTTCAATATTTTCTTCTGTCAACAATTCTTCACCAAAAGCAAAAATTAATATTGGCAATAATTTTGATAATTCACACTGTAGAATGTTATAAAAATTTGATGGAATAAATGAAGTTCCATCAGGAGGTGTAATTATTTTTACTCTGTCTCTTAGTAAAGGATGAGAAAGTTGAATTTCCAGTACTGTTGGATGTTCAGATGAAGCTTCTGATGCATTTGGAATTTTAAAATATTTTTCTGAAACTGTGACTCCCAGAGAATCAACACTTTTGTCAGTAATACCAGCAAAACCATCACATGTTGTAATAGTGTTTGCAAGACCATAACTTATCTGTATCCATTGCTGACATTCAGAGCTAGAAGGTAAGAGAGTTTCATTTAAAAGTGAATTTATTACCACAGATCTTGCTTGGAAATTATGGCCCAATACAATCAAAGCAGGGTCACAATCAAGAATACCTTCCAACTTCTTTACTATTCTAGCATTAAGAACTTGATCTTGGAAGTTCTCTCCACAATAAACATTAGTTTCATTTATTTCACTTAAAATGTGTTGTGTTTCACGTAATATCTGCTTTAGATGATGACAATTTCTACTAAATTTCCTGAATTCTTGGGCAAGACTTGCATTCATTTCTTGCGTATGCTTGTTATGCATTTTTAAACATCACAGAATTTTTTTATAGCCAAAAGTAGTTTATAACATATAAAAATACCAGTTTTAATGTTAATACGTTAATATAAGATTGGTTGTTGGCACGATAGGTAAATGCAGTTATCAAAATTAGGTTATATAACAGGATCGCCTATCATTTTACAGGAAGCAATAGTTGGGGTCCCATATCTTCATTTTTTGGCGTTTAATGTAATATTCATGTTATTATCTTCGCATTATACACGCAACTGCAGATTATTCACGGTTCACATCCCAATCGTCGTAACTGACACACATCGAGAGCAAAGTTGTAATAAAATATAACTCCAGAATACTAAGCAGTGAAACGGTAATATTTCTCATCAACACTTTTTTAAAATAAAACATTATTTTCTTCGCCTTCAAGTTATGTCATATGAAACATTCTACATCACAACATTCATCACTGCAGACTCACAATATACTCTTTGGACTGTCAAATCCAAGAGCTCTCCTCCTGGACAAACCCCAACCAAAACACAGCTGATGTATTTAATGTTGGCAGCATATTGACACTTAACAGCGATTGCCACCTTCACTAATAATCTTTCTTTCAATTTGCAAGTTCAACTCAAAAGTAATAAAAGTTTCGTAGCAATTCAATTGAAACGAAAAATACAAAACATCATTAATGAATCATGAACGAACTATTTCGCGAGATGTAAATTTGAACGATCTATTTCCGCAGGCAATTCTTAATTTGTATCATGAAGCAAATTTGGGAACTCCAGCACCATCAAAATATAGGACACGTGTCGACATTCACGCGCATTTCTAAAACATTTCATGGATTGTCACAAAATAAAACGAGCTGATGCAAGCTGTTAGTTCTCTAATGTTCTAGGAGCTTTTACGGCTCGTGCCCTGTTCGTTCACATACCTTCAGTTGGCAAATGTGTGAATGTGTTTGTAATTCGTCATCGACAATTTGGTTCGCCAAATTATCAAGTATTTACTTCCTCCCGATTACATTAAAAATAGAAATAAATACTTTTCAAACAATTTTTTCATGTAAAAAATTTAAAAAATATATAAAATTGAATTAAGTGACAATTAACATCATTATTGAATATAAACGTGCCAATTATTAGTACTAAGTTACGAATTATAGCCAAAAGCGAAGATTGTAATCAAGATATCTTGTCAATTTTCGTCCAAACTAGTCGGGATCTTGTAAGAGAAATATGATGCAATTCTAATCTGAGATATAATAATTAGATAAATATATCACGTAGCCTACTTTTCAATCGTTCAGATAGTACTCGTAGAATCGAATATAGCGAATCAGAGGCGACGGCTAGAGCGACCATTAGTCAGTTTGCTAGGATCGTTTCCGATATTTGGGATTCGCTCCCATCTAATTGAGTCCTGGCCCGTGTTTAGAATATTTTATGAAACTATTGGGAATCGACAGTACATAGTACTTTTTCGCATTGTTTCTAAATTTGCAATTTCCTAAAAATTAAAGAGTTCACCAAAAATGAGAACTGTTCTCTCATTCTTTTAAGAGTTACTTGTTTTCTCTGTGGGGAAAAGTACTAATAAAATACAAAACAAATTGAGCGGATTTTGAGAAAATGTGTTTTTCGTACATTGCATAAATTTTAATACCAAATTACGGAAAAACTACTCGATTTTTCAAGAAAATGTTCATGACTTTTTTTAAGAGTTGAATTTTTTGAACAGATTTTGTTTGATACAAAAATTCTTCAACTTACTAGTTTTGAAATGTTAATTTTTTCAATTTTCGAAAATCGCCAGTTAACCGGACATTAGACTAGCATATTTTTTTATCATCTTTCGATACATTAAGAGAAAATTTAAAGAAAAAAAATTGACGCTGTTTTGGAGAAAATAATCGGTTTAAAATGTCTATGTTTCACTCATAATTACGCGAAAACGACTCATATTTTCGAAAAATTGATCGTGACATTACTTTATGAACTTTCTTTAAAGAACAGATTCCACACAATTTTTATATATATTAATATATGTATATACTCAAGTTTGTATTATTAGGAAGACACCGAAAAAATTGAACTTTAACAATAAAACAAAAAAGAGATTTCAACGAAAATTATACCTGCACTATTCTCTTCGAAGAAAAAGTTGAATTACAAAATTTGGAGGATTTTAGAGAATATCTTGAAAATGCTGATGAGGCTTTATGTAAAGGACCTCTAAAAATCAACAATATCCATTTCAATTTCCGTTTCAATCCGTGCCTGGCAATAAGAATTTTTCTGTCGAAAATTCGCAGTTTTCCGGTGCACGAATGCAATACAAGTACATTCTCTGCTTACGAAAAGTAAGAAAGTAAAATATTCGTATATTACAAATTACAACTATAGTGGTGCTTTAGAATGGTACAGATTTCCTCTTACCATTAGTTTCCTCAACATTTTTCGGTTTTGTTCCACCATCTTCTCAGCTGTCATCTATTGGTATATCTAAAACACAAATTCTCATGTATTATCAATTTGTCGAATCCCTAACAATACAGTTAAATTATATTTATAGAAGAGTAAACTGTGGCTCTATATGCAAATTTCTGTTGAATTTGGAGCCAATTATGAGAAAATATTGTTTGAGCTTATCTGAAAATGCTTATCTTAGGTCTCATTTTCATTCCAAACTTTTCGAAAGTTTTCAAGAACCTTTATAAGAAATTTTTGGAGCAAAAACACTCACAAATGCGATAATATATAAGAAATGTATATCATGTAAATATGAACGCATTGATGAGGCATTAAAAAATCAATTGTCTAATATTAAACTAGTGGTGGAGTTACAACTGCACAAACTTTCTTACATTATTTCTAAATTTGCCATTTTCGAAAATTCAGGGAGGTCAACAAGCGCCATTCTTTAAAGAGTTCCTTGTTCCTATACGTGAAAACAATATGGAGTGGTTTTTGAGAAAATGTTCTTTTATAAATTTCACCCAACCACATTTTGAGCACAAATTACGCAAAAGCTACTAGTTTTTTTTTAAAAAACAACAACAAACAAAAACGTACATGGCTTTTTCTAAGGAGCAGATATTTTATAATATATTTTGTTTAAGGCAAAAATCTCTATCTTTATTTCTCTAGTTTGGAAATGTTAACATTTTAATATTTTCGAATGTGAAGAGTTCGCCGTAAGATAGAATAGCACTCTTTTTAACGTTTTCGGTATTATGTTCGTAAGAAGAGGAAGTATTGTATTCATGCAATCGGGAAGTTTCCACACAAAAACATCTTATTGCCGGGCCCTGTTAACGAAAAAGGGGATTAATCTGGTTCCTATGTAATATAAATTACTTTTTCTAAAACGTTGTATAGTCAGAATCCATGTTTTGTGTGCCCTTGATACCGAAAAATCGATTGACAGCAGTATGTCAGTCTTGTCAAACTTTTCGTCCGTCTATGGTCACCAATTTTCTCCACAATCGATGTTCTCCAATTGATCGGCTGATGTGGCCCCTTTAATTTGAAACCGATGTTTTAATATTTGGGGAGTCTTTACATGAAGCCCCTGTAACATTTTCAAAATTTCCTAAAAACAGTCGCCAAAATTTTTATTAATCTTTGTTGACGGATAGCTTAAGAAAATAGTGAAGACATCATTTTCGTTAAAATCTCTGATTTTTCGAGAATTCGAGAAGTTTAATTTTACTTTTTCATATACGTAAGTTTGTACGGAGAAATAAACGTAGTATAAAAAAGTTACGTAATGCTGCGGGAAATCGATTTCGAAATTTGAACGTAAATACACGTTTCGGGGTCCCCTGCTAGTGAAACAATTTTTTTTCCTTCAAAACTCCGTCCGTCCGTCCGTCCGTCGCCGAAAACGTTTGGTTCTGCAGAATCGCGATACTAGAGAAAGTCTGTGCCATTTTGTAGCACCACTAGTTTTCAGCGTCATCCTACAAATACAATAGGAATTTATTCCTTAACGACATCTGCTTTTTAAAGACAGATTTTGAAATAAAATCACGCACAATGTTTTTGAAAATATAAGTAGTTTTCCCACAATTGTGCTGGAATGAAGGCAATTTTCATTCTGTGTACATTTTGTGGGCGCAGGCTGAGCCTCGGTCGGCGGGTTCGACTCCCGCTGTGAGCGTGATTGCTTGCCCCTTGTCTTCCGTGTGTGTTGTTGCTTAAGGCTTTGAGTCCCCTGAGCCCAGAATGAGGAGCTTGTCAGTGTTTAGTGCAAAGGTTAATATGTGTCCCCATGAGTGACATAACGGGTATCCGGAGCGGATAATCGAAATCGGCATCCTCTCAAGCTGGAAAAGGGCCTCCGAAGAAAAAAAAAATCAATGAGCGTTAAAACAACTACGCTACGCTATGACAAATTTAAAGACAGCAGTCTTTAAAAATTGTTTTTAATGTTCTATAATATCTATGATAGAAACAAAATTCTCACCTCCCAGCATGAAGTTTGCATTGTTACATCGGGTACCAATTAAATACACTTAAAAAGTTTGCCAAAATAAAAATTGTTAATCCCTAGTAAATTCTGACGGTGACAGTATTCTAAAGGTATAAAATAAGAATAATGAAAATTGTACTGTAAATTAAAACCCAAACCTGTAGAATAAAACACAAACTATCAAAGAAAGGAAATTTCTTATTATCTTAGTTGAAGCTCCAAATTTCAAATTTGAACTATGTAGTTCTGAATGAGGTTTTCTGAAGTAAAAACCATTGTTGTTGACACATTGCCGGCCAAATTACTTTGAATTTAGCGCCTTGTTTTCTTTAACAGGGTGTTTGATGTTCGTTGAAGGCGTTTCAGAGGAAAATATTATACATTTTAAACTTGGCGTCTCCGAGATAGTCTTCATTTTCTCCAAAAAGCATCGCGAATTTCTTCTCTGCCGACCAAACATTCATTTCAACATGCAAGATCCTTGGAATCGATTGTCAACTTCTTTCTATTAGTTCGGAGCGCCACCGAAAGATCGCACCAGCTCCTGGATAGCTCCCACTAAAAATTGGCATTGCCGAAAACCAGGAGTTTTCTATCGCAAACGCCTGCTCGCCTTGTCACGACAAGCTAATGTGGAAAGCTGAGTAAAAGCGTTTTGAACGTCTTCAAGGTTCGACCCAGATTGTGCCAGGCCTTGGATGTAGTAGATACACGTAGCAAAAGGCCACGGAATTCGTAAGGAAAGGGTCAGTTTTCGTTTGGACAGAGGTAACTGAGACTTCTTCAATACTCGTTAAATATCTCTCCAAGTAACAATCCATGTCAGTTGTGTGTCATCACTTTTCCAGAACACTCTTGTCCGACAAAAACTACTAAGATAGAAGAGGCAATGTTTCGTTGCGTTTCCATCAAAATAATCTCCCAACTTTTCTTCGACAATTTCGCCGCCAAAACACTATTATTCATTTTCATTACAAGACCAGCATCAAATGAAATATTTCAATTACGTTTTAAAACTATATTTAATAATTTCATAAACCTACCACTATTATCCTAATCATAAATAATATATACAATC
>BOPP01000459.1:11202-22987 GCA_017312745.1 Gryllus bimaculatus
AAAACAAATTGTGTAACTGGTTAATTTTATGTATATGTATATATGTGCATGTTTACTAGGTGTAAATAAAAATATGTTCTTCATTTAAATGTATGCATGTGTAATATGTTGGGCAAGTGTGTGTGTGTTTGCGTTATGTGTGAACGTGAGAGTGAGCATTCATATATAAGAATGTGTATGTATTACAGGTCTGGGTATGTTTATATATTGAGTGTATATGCACGAAAGGAGTGTATTGTAAATTGTTTTTATATGGTAAATTGTTTCTGAATTATAAATGTTCATATATTGTAAAACTGTAGGGTTATGGCTACCCCCTGGCAATAAGCCAATTGTAGCCAAATAAATATTAGATATATAAATCATTCTCAACACTAAAAATGAAGTCTCTGAGAAAAATTTGAAAACGCCATTTTCATTCCCCGAGTGGTATATCCTTTGCCAGACTGAAAGTAGCCTAGCGGAATCTTCGTAGTCAGGCGGAAGGGCAGGTCTAATGGCTGCGCCTCGACGCGGATAATAAGATATCATTGAATTGAATATTTTTTCAATGTCTTTCTACAAACATAACATATACCAAAGATAGTTATATGTTTCTTTCAATTTTTCAGATGGTATGTGTAATATATACAAGTCGTTTTATCCAGGCTTATGATACATTATTGATATACAAACACAATTGATGTTAATTGTACTTTTACCTAATTAAACCTGATGAGTTTAATATATAGATCCACGAAAAATAGTTTCGAAACTAAATGCGTCTTTCCCAATTGGAAGAGAATTGTGCCTGATGTCATTCAATTGACTTAACTCAATGTTGTTACGATATATTAATAATAATAATTATTATTAATATTATTATTATTAGTATTACTATATCGACTGTAAAAACTATTTATACAATAGTGTACGTGACGTTAATTGAAAACTAGAAAAAAATTTAATTTGTGGCAAACGGCCTGAATGCCTACATTTGTGAATGCCTTCATTTATTCTCATATATAGGCTGAAGGTTACAAGGTCAAAGTTACGTCACATCTCTCTGCACTGATACTCGGACAGAACGGATATTAGTAGAATCTCGAAAGGCGAGTTCTCTCTCGCTATGAGTTCGTTATCTCTCTGAAATGGACTTCATTGACGAAATGTTGCCATCGTACTCTGGAATTTTTCGTATGAATGAATGCCTTGTAAAGCAGTATCTGTTTTTGTTAAGCTATAAAAAGACTTTTAGGGTACAGTTTAAATCATCATTTAAAAAGATCTGCGGATTAATTAATTTAATTTTTGTTGATTTTGTCTCGTATAAAATGAAAATATTATTCGTTTTGTTATTTTCGGGTTTATTCCTTTGGATTTAATCATTAACTGAAACATAAATATTGTCAAATTCTCTTCTTCAAAATAAGGGTCATTTTCTTTACATCACAAAAAATTATTTTTAAGCAATTTAACTTTATTATATCTGATTACTTGTAAAAAATACAAATAGTAAAAATACGATATTAGTGCATTTTCTATTGGCAAGTATTTTTTTTTCAATTTTACAAGGCAGTGAATTATTTTCGTAGTTTTCATTTCTATTAAATGAGCATATGGGAACATTGCAAAATTCTATTGGTTTTGTTTGTACCGAAGAACAGATCGTGACGTACGAAAACGAGCGAAGTTAATAGCATTAACTCCGTACTGTCCATGAATTATAAAATATTAATAAATATTCAGAAAAGGTTTATGCTATTCTCTTCCTTAACCCGCGTACCTTGTATAACTTTTTCCAACGGAGTTTTGTAGGAAGTTTGTCCCAAATACACTAAAAGAACACACTTTGATCCATTTATTAATATAAACTTCGAAACACGAATACCAACGAACATCAATCCGTGAACCGTGAATTCTTGGAAGATCCAACTGCTATAAGGATTCAGATAGCACACACAAACTAAGTTACGAGTTGGTTTATTCCGTCAAGTGGAACGCTGCAACCTTTACGCTGAAACGCAGAGACGTGAGGTGGTCGGCCGAGCCGAGCGTACTTCAGGCGTTCTTTGACGGATTACTAACACACAAGACTTCGCCGCTTGGAGGTCAGAGGTTGGGCGTATTTTTGCTAGCAATGAGATAAGTCTCTATCTGCTGCATGCGCTAAATCTTGTTGAAATCAAAAGAATACTGAAGGCGAGAGCGGGTTGCCAAGGAAACATATACGATAGGCACGAGGCTTTTGTGTAAATAGAGGCGAAAAAGCCCCAATACGACTGCGCCACCCAGCGCTTCTCGTTGGCGCACGTGCGCAAAGGTCTAGGATGGACGGCCCTCGCCGGGGCCAAGTGGGAGCGAGGGCAGCGCTCAACGCCGGGGAGCGGACGAGTGGGAATGAGCTGCGAGGGCAGCTAGAAAGGACACAACCTCTGGGAGGAAGCAAAGCTATTGATGTCTTTCATTGTGTGATTTACTTCGCAATTCTGTTTGCATTATTCAATTCAGGATGCATGTAATAACAAAAAATATTTTAATGCACTGCATTACTTACACACATTATTTTTATTTGTATATTAATAAATTCATTTATCATACTTCTCTACACGTAATAAATTAGAATGGCTCCCTTTTTGCAATATTTTAATCCAAAACAAATTAGCGTTGTAATAAATTGAGTAATTTATTTTATTATCGCTGAGATTCTCATAGGCTATACGAACTTCTACCTTCATAAAAAGATTCTTAAATATTATCCCTTAATACATTTTAATTCCGGAAAGTTTATTTCGAGAATGTTCTATTGCATATTTTTTCGTTCTATAATTTGTCACATTAACCGCATTACACAGTTTGAACCAAATACATATAAATATAAACTTATGAAGTACAGAAACGGCTATCTTTGATCTGTAGTCCATCTACATGGGCAGTCCCCTTTGAAGTTAAGGGCAACGAAAAGAGGCTGCGGCAGAGAGGCAAGCAGTGCGGAGCAGGCTCCAAAGAAGGCTAAGGTCTGCCAGGGGGTGCGCACATAAACAGAGCAGCATGGCCGGAAGAGAGAGACAAGCCGTTACCGAACGGGCAGACGTGCGCACCAGGGCACGTGGTCTCGAAATCGCGAAGAGCGACATGGAATCGGCACACTCACAGACCGGCACTGAGAGCCGAAAGCCAAAAGCGAACAAGAAATACTGACAGAGGAAGCAGCAGACGCCAACCGTTAGGAAATGAAAAAAACAGCGGTGATAACAGAAAGTTGAAGAGTCGTAGACGAACGCAACGTGAATAGTCGTGGAAAAGGGCACAGGAGGTTGGATACTACAGGGTTGTGGAGATGCGAGAAAGAGCTGACGAGCAGAGAAACGAAGAGAGGGATGTGAGTGCGGGAAAGGAGTGTTGGTGCGGGGCGAGACGCCGTCCCTCGAGAGGCCTGCCCAGGGGCGGGAGCGGGGAGAGGAGAGCGGGAGGAGTGCAGCTGGGAGCGGGCAGAGCCGCAGAGGGTGGACAACGGGCGCGCTCGGCCTCGCCAAGACCACGCGCTGAGATATGGGGCGAGAGAGAAGGAAGACCGCAGACGAAACGAAGCCGCTGCGGCAGCATTGACAGTGCGAGAGAGAGAGAGAGAGAGAGAGAGAGAGAGAGAGAGAGAGAGAGAGAGAGAAGCTTCGCAATTCTCTGGGAAATCTAGAAAATTATTTGGATCCTAACAAATATTATGTATGAGCCTGTGTCTCAATGTGTATTGGTCCTTCGCTTGAACCATGAATAGAACTCTTCCACAAAAAGTTCAGAATCTCTTCATTTTGAGTCGAAAAGTTTACTTATTTTTAAAATAAATTCTTTCAAATAAATGGATGAAAACCTGAACGCTATAAGTGACATTTTTAAAGTACTGAGAAAAACGTCTTTATATTAGACTGTATTTCAGTGGCAATGTATTTTCGTGGATTTAATAAAAAATTTAAATGCCGTGGTGCTTATGATGAAACATAGCACAACGACTTTACAGTAATATTGACTTAAATAAGCAGATTTTTCTGGATGTATAAACTGCCCATAATAGTGTTCTCATTTTCACCCATTCAAATGTGTTTTCCTTTAAATGATACCCTTGCAAATAAGCAGAATCACATTGAATCCAAAAGTCAAGTGCATCTTTAGAGAGTAGAAAATGTATAAACATTAATTTTGGTACAATTGAAAAGTTAGTAATAGGTCTCCTGAATTTCATATCGGTAAGATTCTTCACGGAAACCCTGCGATGCTCTGGAAGTGTAGTGTCCCGCGGAGCACAAATGGGACATCTTTGGATTAATTTCGCTAACCAATTGCGTAGTTGCAAGCCAAATCAGAGGAGCACTTTCATCGTTGTAGGATTTCAAGTGAAGCTGTTAGCTGGATTCTAGTTTATTATGTCAACTGCTGGAAGTGATGACAGCTGCAATTATAAATTGGAAGTTGGGAGTAGCAAGGATGAGGAGGGGAGCGACTGGGAACGCGGCGGGACGAGGCGAGGTGTCCTGGCGACGGCTGGCGGTGGCAGGAGACGGCGCTGGGCGGTCGGACGCAGCTCGGGCCGGGGTGGGGCGCCGGGGCGGCCTCGCGGTCGCTGCGAGGTGCGGAGCGGAGGAGCGGCGCCGGCCGCCTCGCAGGAGACGCAGTGACGGTGCGGAGGAGGGAGGGGGAGCCGAAAGCGGGAAAGGGGTGGCGACGCGGGACGCAGAGCCTGCGATCGCCCCGGCACAAAGGCGCCACAACAAAGGGACGCGTAATTCTGCATTCCTAGCACCAAATATTATTCTTGCTCCTGGAAGATTCCGCTTCAGTGAAGCAGCTGTACATTAAATTAGAAATACCGAACGGGTCGCGAAATTTGAAGTGATATCACGGGATATTCCGCGACGCGCATGTGGCACACTCAAATTTTGTTAATACATGCGGGATGAGTTTATTTCTACCATTGTAATCTTCGAGAAACATTTCTGCATTCCGCTTTGCACATAATGTCATGTCCTTTCTGAAAGAGAATGAAACACTCGTATTTTATTTGGGAACCTTCTGAGAAAACATTTGTTCTATTCATTACATATCACGGTTCTATCGAGTGTACTGGTGTATGCATGTAGGCAGTGTATAATGTGTGACATAGTGAAATGAGAAATAAATTCAATAACAAAATAAAAATAGTATATTAAAAGATTATGAACAAGTTACAATAAATTGCTAATATTAAACACTCCGGCAACCTTTTCCTTCCAGTACCCTGCTTTACCGCAGAAAAATAAAAGCCACGCGTGATGCGAGCTGTGGGACTTCCGTCCCGTGACAATTACTGTCACATGGCCTGACGCCAAAATTTAAACCGGTCGTGGCGACGGTGTGCCTACAGCACGCGAGATCGTCTGGCCCTTACTCTTCGAACATCTCGCCCACACTCCTTGTACTTACACGTACAACGCTCTCCGATGAAAACTGAATGAGGACGCGGGCGCAGATGGCGCCGCGTTAAATAGTTGAGGCTGACCCCCCACCACAGTTCCATAGATAGGCTCGCTTTCTGTCGGCAGGTGAGGCTCGCTGGCCAGCATCTTGGTTTACGCCCCCACACATAAGATTCCCAGGTTGGCTCGCCTGCTGTCGGTAAGCGAGAGCTCGCTGGCTAGCATCCTCGGAGTTTACAGCCTACGATTATTTTTGGCTCTGCAGCTCTACCTGAGTCAACCGCCAGAGCGCAAACTCCCGGAAGTTCAGGCTCAACCCCTTCATCCCCCGCAGCGCACTTTCACCGACCTAACGGTTCTGGCCCACGTGTTAACGACGCCACAAATGAATGTAGGCAAGTGGCACTAGAACTTCACAAGAAAATTAATTTGTAACTTTTTTACATTACATCTGAAAGAATTGAATTAAGTCGTCACAATCCACAGCTTACAGGGGAACAGTAGAATTTGCCGAATACGTTTCGCAAAGAAATTAAGGCCGTATAAAAGAATAGTGTACTGTGTGACGTAGTGGAGTAAGACAAGACAATAATTTCAAATAAAAAAATGAGAAATATATTAACAATATAAAAATGATAAAAACTAGTTACATTAATAGCTTAAAAAATCCTCCGGCAACCTGTTCTTCCACTTAGTCCCAAACCCGCGACCGTCCCTCGGCCTACCGACCAGTAACCCTGATTTACCGCAGAAAGCGACGCGATATGCGAGCTGTCGGACTTCCGTCCCTTGACTATCACCGTCACATGGCCTGACGTCAAAATTAAAACAGGTCGCCGTCCGGCGGACCGCGTACCTACAGCACCCGAGATCGTCTGGCCCCTACACTCCGGACATCTCGCTCACACTCCTACTCTCTCCGTACCTACTCGTACTCTACTCCGAACCGAACTGAATGAACGGGCGCAAATGGCGTCGCGTTAAATAGATGGGACATGTACCCCTACCACACTAGTTTTCCAGGGCTGCCCTATGCTGTCGGCGAGCGGAAGCTTGCCAGCTAGCTTCCTTGGAGGTTATTGCACCTCCAGAAGACTCGCACTTCAGCAATCACAGAAGATATTTTTGGCTCTGCCACGCTGTCTGCGTCAGCTGCCAGACCGCAAAACTGGGAGCGTCAGAGCTCCGCCTTTCTCTCCGACCTAACGGTTCGAGCCCTCGTGTTACAACGCCACAACTGCAAAGTAAACAAAACACTGAGACGGCATAAATGAACATGGCTGCCGGCACGCGAATTGATAATGATCCCAAGAGCATTAGTATTTATAAGAGTTCATGAATTCGTAATATCGCAGATCGTTTAAAATTGACTTTGGCCTACTCATTAAAAACGCCCAGCTCGGCTCCTCGTCCGCCATCACTTCATTCGTGCGCCAAAGACTCGCTTTCTGTGCTAGTATCTTCACTATCTGAACACTATGGAGACGGTTGTGTATAAACGATAGTGCATAATCAACTCTATTTTAGATTATCTTTCGAAAGGAATGCTGCATTGAATTCAGATGTTATTATGTGCTGTTTCGTCCATAGAAGACCACACTTGAGAAGCCCTCATGATTATATTATGCGGGAGATATTATCACGTGCACTGTCTGTGGAATTTCTTCTCGGAATATACAGAGTTACAGCTGTAACAAGATATAATTTTCAAAACATCACGATGCTCCTTTAAAACAGTTTGCAAAAGTTGATTTAAGTGTTGGCACACATGCTCATTGTGTGGGTTTAGCAAGTCAATATAAAGTAGAAAGGTTAATGAAATACCAATAAATTCCTTGCATGTTTCCAAACGTATTTTACAACTTCTAGTGCGAGAATATCATATCTTAATTTCCGTTTTATAATTAGCTGGATGAATCCAGATACAAGACAAATTTTCTCGTATTGTTTAGTGAAACTTAACGGTTTTTGTTCGATTTTGTCATTAAATTATGTATACCAATATCTGACCTAAGGGGTATTTTGGGTATTTTGGAATACTCGAACGCATTTAAAGCTCCTTCATAATTATTTATTTTCATAGAAATCGCCCATACACGGAATCCATTAACCCACTGCCTGTCGCATCGCATTGCTCTTCATGGTTTAATCTCTCTCGATCTCTTACTACTTTGTTACCGCAGAGCAAGACCTTCCCAGGAAGTGCTCCGGGAGAAGCTCCCGGTCGCTCTTTGTTCCGCAAGCGGCCAGCCCGTGGAGTGAGCGATTTCGCACTTCACAGTGGGTCGCGTCTAAATAATTGGGTGTGTTCCATCTCTTCGCTCTTTAGGAGAGTCGGTTGCAAAGAGAAGTTGATAATGGATCAACCTCTGCAGTCTGGATATAAGTAAAAAGTATTGAAAGTAATAAGGCAACCTGAATCCTCAAATATTTTTTTAGATATTTGTCTGAAATATTTTTTTGCGTTTTAAAATAATATCTGAGTTTCATAAAAATAGTCAAAAGATCTTGTTTACATTATATTTGCTTAAATTGTAATACATCGGGGGTCTAAGTAGTCGAAGTGGATAATACTGATCATTTCTTCCTATAACAAAGCATTATGGATGATTGCTATCATATTGGAATATCATAAGTATTTTGAAGAAACAAAAGGGTCAACATACTATATTCATGATTAATTTATAAAAACCTATATGGACACATGCCGAAATACTTATGAAAATTTGCAATGTGGACGTTTGATAGTATTTCCCAGAACATCACGTCAATATACTCTCTAAAATAAAAATAATCACTACTTATTTTACAAGTTACAAGCATAGGGTGATGTGTTGTTTCTAACGGTGGGAAGATTCTTCCGTTCCAAAATTCGGAAGAATCAATTTCGATAGTATCAACTTCAATTTCACCAGAATCTCCTTCCATATCGCTCTCTAAATTGGTTTCATCATGCATGGAAACGTGTTTTCATAAAATGTGGATTATCAACATTATTATCAGACACTTTTACATCCGAAGTATCTAAGATGAGTTCTCTGCATAATCATATCTATTGGAGAAAACAATGTAAAACAAGCTACTAAATGTTCAGTACTTATTGACAGGGGATTAGAATAAGTCTAATTATGGGATTAGCAGATAAAAATACCTAGAAGTGATGGGATTCCAACCCAGGATCGCAGAGCCGCAGCTCTACTGCGTAAGCTATCGCGCTGCCTGGAAACCCAGTTCCACATGACAATTAAAGGGTCACATCGGTTATTACAGTTAACTAATCCAAAACTTTTCAACGCGCCCACTTCTAAAATATTTTAAATGTATGTTCGCCCCAAACATTGACTTCCTAGGATTTGCAAGAATGTCATAATAAACTCAGAAGTCGAACCATTACTTCGGCAATGTAAGTTTGAAAATTCATTGAACCTGGCATAACCCAAAACATCCTTATTTACTTGACTATAGTGAGACTTTTATCACCGTTATCCTTACTTCGCAAAATATTTTGATGCCGTAATTGCCGTGGAGTCGAATCAGCCATCTTGTGTACAATTGGCAAGTTAGTTTTAATTGAAGTGAATCGGTTAGTCCCTACATATTCCGCAATATACTGTGAGCATCCCAAACCAAACTAGTGGTGCTACAGAATGGCACAGACTTTGTCGTACTACTTAGTATTCTAATTTCTTTAGTCTGGGTAGCTTTACGGTATTGCCAGCTGCCATCTATAGCCGCCCAAAATAACTTTCTTGACTTTTTCTCAAATTTTCAGTTTCCAAATGATAGATTTGAAATATTACTTTTAGAATTTTAAAGAAGTATAAAACCTCTTTCTCATGGAATTCTTTGTTGAAAAATCTAGAACAGTTTTTAAGAAAAAATCACTTAAGCCTAAGTGTAAATGCACAATTTTAAGGTCTTTCTCACAGGAATCTTTTGAGTTTTCGGGAAACTTCATTTGAAGTCATTTGAATCACTTTCCATCAGAAATGTAATAATGTATACAAATTGTTACAAATGTGCATATTAACGGGACAAGAGATATTAAAAAAATACATTTGTGTATCTTTTGAAAAAAGAAACAACAACAAAAGAATACAGTAAAATTGATGGTGTCTTCCTAAAATGTGCAATAAGCACTATACGTTTGAAAAGTTTAAAAGAAAAAAATTTGGAGACGATTGTTAGAAAATTCTGTTTGAGCGTTTCTGAAAAATCAGAAATTTCAGCTCGTTTTAACAGAAAATTTTGAGTTTTCGAGAAATTTCATGTGACATTATTTAAAGCATATGTACTCTTAAATGCAATTATGTGAATAAGTCGCTACTAATTTAATTATTTACGACGTGGGAGGCTAGTCAAAAAATGACATGTTTGTAATTTTTGAAAAAACAGAAGAATAGAGCAAAACGGCGTTTATATCATCTAATAGAGCACATTTAGCACTATCCTGAATAAATGATTAGAGAAATAATTTGTTTCCGATTTTAATAAAATCTTATTCTTGTTATTTGTTTAAAATTGCACAAATTGCGCCCGATATTGCGGGAAAACTACTAGAAGTTTCAAAAAGTACAAGACCTTAATGAAAGAACTAATTAAGGACAACAAATTTGAAATCGGGTGTATGTTACCTTTATAAGTGTATATTACACTATTCTTACAAGAAATTTAAAGAAACAAGTAGTGCTACATAATGGCATTGGCTTTCTCGTAGTAAAGTTTTCTAATTTCCTCGGTGTGGACTTGCTTTACAGTCTTGGCCCATCCTCTAGCCAGCTACCATCTATCACCGCCCAAAATACATTTTGTTTTGACATTTTCTCAATTTTACGGTTTCCTTATAGTAGATAATATTATATTATTACTTATATTATATTATTATTTATTATATATTATTACTTAATATTATATTATTACCCACATTATTACTTTAAGAATACTAAAGAATACCTTGTGATAAATGGCAATTTTCATTGAAAAATTTTGGAGCTGTTTTGAGGAGAATGGCGTTTAAGCGTTCATGTTCATGCGGAATTTGAAGCTCTTTTTCACAGAACATTTTTGAGTTTTCGAAAAATTTGATTTAAAGTCATTTGAGTCACTTTAACTCTTAAATGCAATGATGTTAAGAAATTGGTGGAAACATGCATATTAACGGCGTGAGAAATATTTGAAAAAACACATTTGTGTAATTTTTGAAAAACAAAAGAATACAGCAAAATGATCTTTGTCATTATTAACAGTGCAATTCGCACTATCTGTTGGAAAAGTTTGAAGAAAAAATGAGGAGCTATTTTTAACAAAATTACATTTGAGCGTTTCTGAAAATGCAGAATTTTTAGCTTAATTTAAAAGAAAACTGTTGAGTTTAGAGAAGCTTTATATGACATTATTTAAAGCGCATGAAATACAATAATGTAAACTAATTCCTGCTAATGTTAATATTAACGACGTTAGGGACAAGTGAAAAAAACCATTTTTTAAAACAACAAAACAATTGAACAATATGGCGCTTATGACATCTTAAAAAGTGCACTATGCCTCCAAAAGCTCAAAGAAAAAAAATTGAATTTTGAGAAAGTATTTTTCATAATTTTTTAAAAATTGCAAATATTGAACGTAATATTTTCAATACAAGTTTCAAAAAAATGTATATGACCTTAATAAAAGAACAAATTATATTTTAAGAAAAAATCCCTATCTTCAATTTTGTAGTTCAAGGAAAACGCCGAAATAATTCAAAATTTGGTAATTTTCGAAAATTCAGTGTTAATATGGAAATCGGACTATACCAGCTTTATAAGTGTATTTTATCATATTCTTACAAGAAATTGAAAGAAGAAATTTTGAGAAAATTTGGAAAATTTCCGGGGTATTCATGTAAAGTACCCGCACATTTTGAAGAAAGTGTTCAAAATCGCAGCCCCATGAGTCGAGCCAGATCGACCGGGGAATATCTATTATGGAAGAAATCGTACGTATGGTTTTGGTGCTAATGGTGTTCACAGACGGACAGATAGACGAACAGACGGAAGACGAACGGACAGACGGACGGATGGATGTTTTGAAAACAAAGACGTCTTCGGTATCAGGGAATCCCAAAACGTGTATTTCCGTTGAAGTCGATTTTCTGCAGCATTACATACCTTTCGTGTACAATATGTTACTCCGTAATACATACTTATACGCTACAGTAAAAATAATAATTCAATAGTCAGTCATTGCGACGCAAGAGAGAAGGAATTTAAAAACAACTGAGGGTGTGCGGTATAATATACTATATTTAGGGACTGTTTGCGCACCGCGCGTCCGTGTCGTGCGAGCGCGTGCAGACGCGGTACTCACCTGGTACCCAC
>BOPP01000459.1:35041-82424 GCA_017312745.1 Gryllus bimaculatus
ACAGAGAGATTAAATCCGTACGCAGTCCATTGGGTTGGCGAAAGTTACTATAGATATCTCGGAAGGACGCAAGAGGGGGATACGCTGGTTCAGGGTTGGCGGGTGGATGCAAGCGTAGACCTAAAGGACGTAAGTGGTATGGCATTCTGTGTACTTTGCCGGGATAGGGAGACGGAACCAACATCCTCTTTAATTTGCTGTGCAACCGAATTATGGAGAAAAAATGGATGGGAATGCAATTACTACTTTCTAAACCAGGAAGTAACTGCTCGCCGCAAAACATTTTTAAGGGTGATAAAGGTCTAAATTCATGAAAGAATTAGGAAAATTTTTTGGAAAGGTTCGACGCATAGGGAAACTGAATTAGGGAGGTGGGAAACAGCACATGGTTTATCTCTTGAGCGGAGCCCTAGACTGGGAGAAATAAATAAGTCCAATTAAGCTTAACAAATATGTAAGATCATCAGTTAAGTAAGTAAACAGTTTAAGAATAGAGCATAAGTCATAGTTTAATGGTAGATAAAAGGTTAAATATAATAAGTAAAATCAACTGCATAGTAATAGCAAATAGGGGGAGGTAGAGGGATCTGAAATATAAGGGCAGAAGACGATTTTGGTGGGCTGTTTGATTTCAGGTTGCGTGAGAGGCAAGCACTGGAAGGAGAGGCGGGACGCCGCGCCAGAAAATAATATAGTATAGAAGCTTAAAATAACGTCGGATAGATTAGAATGTACTACGGCTTCTGACGGCAGTCTTTTCCTCCTTTCAGGGTTTTTTTCTAGAGCCGTACTTATGGTCTCTTTTCCGCGGCTTTGAATGCGATGGAGAGACCATTATGGGGTGAATACAGAATTTGCTGTCGAGACCATCCTGCAGCAGGTAGAAAACACGTCCGCTCGGCTCGGCGTCTGGAGTGAGACTGGAAGATAATTTCTGGTATGTACTAGCGAATCTCCGGCTAGGAAAATTGCCGTTTCATCCGCGAATTGGGCCGTTTGAATGTTGTCTAATTCTGGAAGGTCAAAAACGTATAGATTTAAAAGTAGACGGGATAGTGGTGAACCCTGTGGCAAGCCTGCACATTTTGGTCTCGGATTTGAATGATGACTGTTTACGAGACTGAAAATGTTCTATTGTTAAGGTAGGTGAATATTATTTGAGTGAGATAATGTGGGGTACTTACCTTTGTTAGTTTGTAGCCAAGGTAATGTCAATAAAAATTTCGACCGTGTGCTTTTTATTTTGAAAGCCTGTGTGGATGTATTTCGACAATCGCAAAAGTTAATGGTTGGTAGAAAGTTCTTCGGTGAAGCCAAATTTTTGTTGGGGAATTAGACACGAGTTATATATATTTCTGATGAAGACCAGAACAGAGGGAGGAAAGTGTTGGACTATTATATTACTTACGTTATCGTGCCCAGGGGATTTTTTTGATTGGCAGTTTGGTTATGATATTTTTTAGTTCTTTGGGTGATATTAACTTAATTCTTGGATGTAGTCCGTAAGTACGGGTATATGTTGCATTATCGATTACTTGGTGAGATGGATGGTATTGCGTAGTCTTGGTGGTAAAGGTGGACGAAAAATAATTGGCGAAATTTTCTGCCTTTGGAAAAGGAGTATGTGCTTTTGTTGTTCCCGCTTTAATTGGAGGAATAATGATTTTTTCCCTGAGTATATATTTTGTGAATTGCCAAATTGTGTTGTTTTGTGTATTGCGAGACTGATGAGGCCATGAAATTGATTATTTTTATGATTCCTTAATGCTTCTTGTAGGATATTTCTGAGAATATTTATTCGTATTTGACGCTATTACTTTTTGAGAGGGCCAAGAATCTTCTGGTTTTATTATTAATATTTATAATTTTCATTATTTCTGGGGGAATGTTGGTGTAATTTGTATTCTCCCTAGCACTTGTCTTTAATT
The DNA here is from genome assembly GCA_017312745.1 of Gryllus bimaculatus. Lineage (NCBI taxonomy): Eukaryota > Metazoa > Arthropoda > Insecta > Orthoptera > Gryllidae > Gryllus > Gryllus bimaculatus. Next base: position 36,970 of record BOPP01000459.1, read on the forward strand.
CTGACTTTTGGGTGGTCGTTTCGATGATAGAATTTAGAAATGATACTGATTGGTCAATCTCGAGAGTGGTGTGTAGTATTTTAATTTTGGGGATTAATGAATTTAATTCTGTTTGAAACTTGGGCCAATTGATCTTACAAATTTTTGTTTTGGGAAATGGAGCATGAGGGGGTGGAATTTGTTGGGAGGTTATGAGTTCGGGGATGTGGTCTGAATCTAATTCGAATATTGTGGAAGCGTGAAATTTAAAATATGAGTTTGTTATTCCTTTGTTGGGGGCCCTTGAGTTGTCATGGGGGTAGTATGTAGCTTCCGGCGTTCAACCAGTAGCAAACCAGTTCAGTAAGGTATATGGAAGAATATTAAGAGAATTAATAGAACATGGATACAAGGAGTACGAAGAAGAAGAACAAAGGGGTTTTAGGGCGGGTCGATCTTGCTTTTATAACCTCTTTTATCTGTCCCATGTGATGCAAAAAAAATGGCAAACAGGGAGAGAACTTCACATGGTCTTCCTTGATATAGCAAAGGCGTATGATAGAGTGCCAGTAATAAATTTATGGGAAGTTGTGAATAAAAGTAATGTAGATAAATTCTAAATGAATGCGGTGAAGAAATTGTATATAGATCGAAAGGGAAAAGTGAAAGTTGGAAAACAGTTTACCCAAACATTTCCTATATCAAAAGGACTACGGCAAGGATGGTGTTTGTCACTCATCCTCTTTAAAGTGTATGTTAATGCGGTGTTACAGGAATGGAAAAGAAAATGTGCTGGGATGGGAATACCACTTGATGATAATATAACACTCTATACCCAACAGTTCGCTGATGATCAGGTGCTGATGGCGCAAGAACAAGAAGATATTGAATATATGACTAGAAAGATAAAAGAAGATAATGAGTAAAGGGGACTAAGCTTCAACCTAGAAAAAACAGTATACTGGACTCTTGGCAGTACACATGACGTATTGACTATGGAAACTGGAGACATAATGACAACAGAGGATATAAAGTACTAGGGAACAACAATAGGAAAACAGGGCTTTTATGGAAAGGAATGTGATACCCGACTCATTAAAGGAAGAAAATTTTTAGGAGCCCCGAATGCAGTTATCTGAGATCCAAATATAAGCAAGAAAACAAAAATTATAATATATAAATGTATGATTGAAAGTGTTACATTTTATGGAGCAGAAATATGGCAGCTCTCAGAACAAAAAAAAATTGAGAGCTTTGGAAATGTATTTCCTCAGAAGTGCTGCAGCAATATCTAGAAGGGAAAGAATTAGGAATGAACAGGTTAAGGAAATAATGAATCTGCGACATGATATTATAGAGGAAATTGAAAATAAACAACTCACTTGGTTTGGACATGTACTGCGAATGGACGAGAGAAGACTCCCCAGAAGATCCTAAGAAAGGCAAGCAAGTGAAAGGAGAAAATTAAGCAGACCAAGACCAGGATGGAACGACCAGATCAGAAAGATAATCGAGAAGTGGATATTACCTCCTGATTCCTCGAAGAACAGGGAAGACCGGAGAAAAAATATTAGGCGCAGGAAAACCGAAATAGCGGTTAAAAAAACAGCAACAAGAAGAAGAAATCACAAAATGATAAATATCGACATTGCAAACCCTACTTTTCAGTACAGTTGCAATCTCTCGTAACTGACAGCGACAAATGTTATATATTTTGAATTCGTCTTTATGCCCGTCATGTCACCAGAGCCCTCGAAACTATCGCCATCATTGGTTGGCGAGTTGTAACGTGTTACTGCGATCTTCACATCAATGTATTCCAAAACCTATGAGCACAGTGGTCAGGTACTTCTAAAGTTTTCCTAAGAAGACCTGTGAATTACGAGTACTTTGGTCCGATTAGAATGATGATGTGTGATATAAAGGGCATACATAATTATCTTCCAAAATAATATTCCCAATATTATTCAGCTGTGAATTGGTTCCCGGTGACATGAGTGCTTGCAGCAAATAAAGTTCCTTTATAATTTACGTTTGAAAGTCAAGAGTCTAATTAATATAACTAATAAATTTGGGATGTTTTAACTCTTGATCACCTTACCTGACTTCGGATTAAACATAAGTATTTGTCCATATGCATAGACCCAAAAATGATGTTACTTTAACTTCAGCAAATTGCAAATCCTTCATTGTCAACTTATAGTTGCGCTTATAATTGTCTGTTTTAAACGCGACTATGTATTTTCTTCATTTACTAGTAAGTAATTATGAAATCATTAATGTGGGATTGTGTTTTATCATACGCAGGTTGCCTTTTATGTTTCGGGGTTTGGCAACCCTGGTGTTGTAATCTGGCAACTCACAGCTCTATCGTAAAGTTGGATGTTTTGAGGTAATACATTCTCAGAACGTTTTGACATAGAGCGCTATTTGTGTTGTTTACAGTAACTTAAAAGATTCATCTTGACCCAAAAATGGAATTAAATCGTGAACATTTTCGTGCGATTATTGTTTACAACTTTCGACGTGTATTAACTCAGCAACAGTTCATCGATGAACATAATTCATTTTTTGTCGATGAAGCTCAATCAAGGACCAGTGTTTATCGAGGGTATGGTGAATTCAATCGTGGTCGTAGTTCACACCAAGACGAATTTCGCGAAAGTCGTCCAAAATCAGTTGTTGTTCGGAAAATCATTGATGCTGTGCGTGAACTGATACTGCAAGATCGTCATGTGACCTATCGTGAGATTGAGACAACCTTAGGCATTAGTGGGATCAGCATACATTCAATATTGCATGAACATTTGACTGTCAAAAAATTTTGTTCGCGTTGGATCCCACACAATTTGTCAATCGCTTAAAAAAAGGCTCGTGTCGATTGGTCGAAAGAAATGCTCAAAAAATCCGATCGCGGTGCTTCGAAACACGTCTATGACATCGTGACAGGTGATTTGGTTCGTGGATTTACACGTATGAGTCCGAAAGTAAACAGCAGTCGACTGTATGGGTGTTTCAAGATGAGCAAAATCCAACAAAAGTTGTTCGCGCACAAAGCATTTCCAAACAGATGGTTGCCTGTTTTTTCTGAAAAACCGGACATATCGCAACTGTACCACTAGAACAACGCATAACAGTCAATTCTGAGTGGTACACAACGATTTGTTTGCCAGCTGTCTCCCAAGAAATCAGGAAACCCAACCGCCGAAGACGGATCACTCTTCACTCCGACAATGCGAGCTCTCACACATCGGCTCAAACAACTGCATTTTTGAGTACCCAAAACATCGAGTTGATGAGTCATCCGCCGTATAGTCCTGACTTGGCACCGAATGACTTCTTTTTATTCCCGTACGTAACTGAGAGGTTTGCGTTTTTCGACACCTGAAGAAGATGTTGCTGCATTCAGAATGCATGTTTTGGAGATAGCTCAATCAGAGTGGCAAAAGTGCTTCGACAATTGGTTCAAACACATGCAAAAGTGTATAGATCTTCATGGGGAATATTTTGAAAAACAATAAAGTTATTTTCGATGATTAATATTTGTTTTTGTTCTTTAGTTCTGAAAAATAAAAGGCAACCCTCGTATAACAAGAATCAAGCGTCATGTATACATTGTAGTACAACTAATTTATTCACATAATTTGTCTCATATTAACATATTATAGATCTAATAAGCTTACAAATATTGAACCGTTTTCCTCGAAAGTGCTTGATCATTTTCAATCAATGTGAGTTATTATCTCTATTATGTGGGCATGCGTCTGTTGTATGGTGGGATTCATGATGTTCAGCACTTTCAAAATCGAAAATGTCCTGGTTAGAAGGATATGGTCAAAGAATAAACTAAAATAGTTATTAGTACAAATGAAAATGGAAGTAAGTTAAATCGTAAAGCAATAAATATAAACACAGACATAAAATAATGATCTAACCATGAACATACCTACCATCCAAGTGAACTGCGTAAATATAGAACGTATCATATCATAACAGTTGTCTACAAATACAAATTCCTAGATAGATTGGTGACTCTGTGTTAACCTAAATTGATTAACGTGTGTGAGAGAGAATTTCTTTGGGTTTATTCGACGTACAATTATCATCAATGAAAGATAATAATCAATTTTGTAATTATTATTTCTCTACGTGTGCATTAGATGACGAAGTCAATTATTAACTATTAGGAGAGAATATGTTGGCATTCTGCATAAAACTGGTTGGCGACTTTATTACTGAGCTATCCTAACATTGATTTGTTTACCTGTGAGGGGACTAGTAGGAATATTCTAGAGAGGAGGACTAATTGAGGATGTCTCCTAAATAGAATACACCTTTTCATGATCCCACTGAGAATTTAATATATTATTATTAGAATATTTGTGAATCACATCAAACATCATTATTTTACAATAATTAGATTCTTGGTTCAAAATGTTTGCAATATCCAAAATCACAGAAAGACCAGTGCTAATTATACACTTGGAGATAACAGTATGTATCTTTCGGTGCTGCTTTAACTTATATACGTTCTTTTATTCCAACCTGCAGAGGTCGTGCAATGGTTCTACCAATATAACATATCTTGCAAGTTTAGTCTCCACCCTCGCTGTCATTGTTACTGTGTTTTGGTGGATATATTATTTTTCCTATTTCTAATGAATTTGTCAAGCTTTATGAGTACTCTAAAAGCCACTTGAATCTTTTCAGTATTCCGTGCGCGCACTTGACCTGCGATGATCGTGAGGAGGAGCTAATAATCAGTTTCGTTATTTGTCTGCTCGTGCTTTAGATGACGGAGATAATTAATTAAATTCTAAACGTTAGGAGGGAATATGTAAAGGCACACGTCAATAGGTACTTCCTTATGTTTTATTATTAAAATGTGTTCTTTATTTCATTGTCAATTACGTACTCGTGTTAGTTTCTTCTAATTTGGAAACACATCATAATAAATAACACAGGTAAATTTGCAACATCTCAAGCGCAACTCACAAACTTTTCCTGTCTGAAAGAGTACACGCACGCTATATAGCTCTATTGACAATTTGCTGATGGTATTCTGTATTTAACACCCACTTATTTGTAAATTACTATTGTAAATAAATAGGAAATGAAACGGTACAATTGCATGATCGACAGAGGCTTGTATGAGTTATGTAGATGGCTTTTGCTTATTATTCGTACAATTTGTTTTAGTGAACTAACAGTTTAGGTATTTTCAATATGTTCTCAAGATATCTGTTCTCAAATATTATGCGTTATATCAGGCTGGAATGCACTAGATGTGTATGCACTAGATGTGAATGCACTAGTATTCCTAACATAATGAACTTAATTGCGTGCTCAGTTCATTTATATGAGCATTTCAGTTGAGATATTCAAAATTGAATTTTTTTTTTTTTTGAATAGGTACGACAATTAAACGCAGTTATTTCCAATGGTGCGTGGAATTGTTTGTTTAACATGAATAACAACGTTGAAACTGTTTTCCTTTGTTTAGGGGAAACTAGGGATAGTTAACACTTTTTAAATTGTATTTCTTCTAATAGTACCGGAAGATTCTGGTGATTAGATTCTTAGTATTATTCTTGATTTGGTTATTTAACTATGCATTCCCATCATTTCACACCCGCTCTAAGAAATATTTACCTGAAGACAATCATAAATGGAGAGGTACTGCACGTGTTCACTATATTCCACAGTAAAGTTTTATTAGCATATTTCTGAAAAATCGCAATTAATTGTCAGTTTTTCGTATTTCGTACTGAAAAACCAATTTATAATCTTCACAAATATACATGAGGAAATCTATTTTTCTCTATTTTAAAATACCACAATTGTCTTGAAATAATCATAAATTTCTGTCAATAGAATACTTGAGATTTGATATCAATGGAGGGTGGAAGAAAGCAGTAATCACGAAGTGTGGAGCTCGTGTGATGAATTAAAACTGTCTCATCTTCTACGATGTGCTGTTGTAGCACATATAAGTTCAGTGGATTTTTCGGTGATAGAAACACATTTTCATTTCACTCATTATTTTCACGTTCTCTCCCTTATTAGGGTTCTTCGTAAGAAGAGAAAGATAGAGTCGTGCACCGGAAACGGCGAATTTTCGTCAGTAAGATTCGTATTACCGGGCACTGGTAACAAAAAAGTGAACAAATCCTCTTGCTAAACATAGAAAAAATCTTCGAACACGTGGTGTACCCAGAATTCATGTTTTGCTGGACCTTGAAACCGTAAAATTCGATTCACAGCAAAACGTGTCTGTGGTCAACGCTAGCGCATAAACCGTTCAGCCGATTTTCTTCAAAATTGATGTTCCCCGATAGACCTAAATGAACTCAAAGTTTTGTGAGTTTTAAAATTATATTTTGATTTTTGAGGAGTTTTACGTGACGCCTTACAAATATTTCAAAATCTTCGCAAAAATGGCACCAAATATTTTGATTAAACTTTGCCTAAGACTATGTTGAAGGTCTCATATTTGTTGAAATCACAGATTTTTTTGACAATTGCAAAAATGCATTTTTTGGGGCGTCCTCTTACAACTATAATATTGAAAACGGAATTTTGTCCTTAATGAAATATGTTCATTAAAAATGGACCTCTAAATAAGTTCATGTTCATTTTTACGAAAATAGAATAGTTTTCATGTAATTTGGCGCAAAATATAGGCAATTTTTATAACAATTAAACATTGTTTCTCAAAAAAGCTCCAAATTTTTGCTTTAAATTTATTCCATGAACAGAAGGGATGATTAAAAGAAGCGGTTTTCATTTTTGTTGAACTCTCTGAGTTTTCGAAAATTTTAAATTTAGAAATACGGAGAGAAAGTATGTGCTTCTTAGCACCACCAGTTTATGAATACAAAAATCATAAAGGCTTATCAAAAAATGCATCCCTTCTAATCACTCATGAAACCTACTCTTTGAAAGACTGAAAATGAAAAGCTTTTCAGCTATCAAATGTAATCATGTTATCTAAAAAATACTCGTGGACAAATGTTTTCTTGGGAATGTTTCAGGAAATAAAAGTTATTACGTGTCGTGAAATATGCGCGAAATAAAGAACGCGAGTAAACGCGCAGGGATCTCACAAGAAAGCGCTCTATCTCATTTGGCTTGCAGCACTGCTGCGGGACACACTTCGACGGAGGTCGTCTGCAGAAACAGATGAAAGCAAGAACCGGTATCAGCGCTACGACTCAGCAGCCAAATGTAATATCTTCCCGTTCGTGTTCCAGGGTCTATCTCAGCATTTGCTCGAGAATCAGGGAATCTAAACGAAAACCTGATCGAGATGGGTCATTTACCCAGAAGCTGAAGTACAATACTTATTACAGGTTCTTTACAATTATACAATCCAAATGATATAGATACGATAATGATATATGTAAGAAGTTAAATGTCATTGTTAAAATTAATATTACTTTCCTATTAGTGCTCGGTGTAATCGATAATTGAATAGAAACAGTCATGCAGCAGAAAATATGTTACTTGGGACTTAAACATTTGTATCGAATTTAATAGTTTAATAACATCTGGCAAGGTGTTGTAAAATAATGTACATGTATTATATGTAAAATTTTTTGTAGTGAGCTGTGGATACTGTTACCTGATGAACATGATTATTACGTCGAGTGTTGTAGTTATAGACAATGGCGTTTGCTGAAAGTATATTCCCGCCCTTAAGCAAGTCATTTTTGACAAAAACCACTGATTCATATATAAAGAGACAAGGTAGAGGTAAAGTACCTAGATTAATAAAGGGAGGCTTACAAGAATCACGTGGGTGGGATTTGCTTATTATTCGTACAATTCTTTTTTGTAATCTAAAAGTCTGGGAGCTATAAGATGTATTTTCCAAGAATATTATGCCATATCTCAGGCGGGAATGAACATTCGCGAAATGTACACAACAAGAAGTGTGGAGGCTGACTGAATTTGAAAGAATTATGAAACCGTAGCATAAGAAACTTAGTGTTTTTAGTGTTCACTTAATTTAAATGGACGTTCCATTTAAGGTTTGACTGAATTGAAAAAACCAAAAATGTTGTTACCCCAACATCAGTTAATTGCACGCCGTTCATTTTCAGTGAAGTATCGCGCTGTTTATTTGAAATGGAGAACTGCGGCGAAACAGTTTTCTTTTCATTTACTATTAATTTCTTATTACGAATCAAATTTGAAATACCTGATATTGTACGGTTTCTTTATTGCAAGAAATATTCGTATCGTCCGCAAAGAGAACTTCTTCCGTTTCTAATCGTCGCGGGCATATCGTTTACGTATAGTAGGAAGAGAATAGGGTCTAAAAACAATTCCTGCAGAACATCACATGCAATTGGCAAAGTATCAGAAAGTTGTGTACATAAAGTTCCATTATTCAAGTAAGGTATTTCTACTCTCTGAGATCGTTGTTTAAGGTACGAACATAACCAATCTAGAACAACACCACGAATTCCACATGAAGGTAATTTTGAGAGTAAAATGATATGATCAATGACATGAAAATTTGCAAGTTCATTTGAAAGATGTAAAAATATTCCAATATGTGCTTCGTTTTGATCCATTTATGAGGCGACATCTTTCAGAAAAGAAAATATTTTTGTTTCCGTAGATTTTGATTTTCGAAATCCATATTGGCAATTTGAAAACGCGTCGTGTTTACAAAGGTATGTGTCCATTCATACGTAAAAATGCCCCTCTAATATTTTTTTAAAAAATGACATAAGAGAAAATGGTCGGTAATTTTGAATTTTATATTTGTTGCCATTTTAGAAAATCGGCTTAATCTTAGCTGTTTTAAAAATATCTGGAACAATGCCTGTGTATAAAGATACATTAAATATGTGAATTAACGGGTGCATAATTGCGGGTACGCAAACCTTTAACAAACAATCCGGAAATTCATCTAAACCGGCAGAATATTTATTTTTTAGTCTACCGTTATTTTGAGAATTGCATAGGAAGAAGTTTCGGAAACAAATATCGTGCCTGAAATTTTTGGGGAAACGACTGATGCTGAATTTTTTGACTGAAGACCGTTAGTGAGATCGGCAGCAATGTTCGAAAGTATTGGTTAAAGACACTAGCCACAGTTGTCGGATCGTTCACATTTCTATCGTTATCTTTTTAAACTACATTCTCTACAAGATTTCTAGTTGATTTGGTAGAATTTTTGTACTGTATTCCACATTGCTTTTGTTTTATTATTTGAGTTCAAAGTATCATGGTCATATTGTCATGATTTTAGCCTGCCGTATGACTTGTCTTAAAAATGACTTGTATTTTTCAAAGCAGAGGAGGAAATATTCAGATACGTTATGATGCTTAGAAATGAAAGAAAGAATTCGTTTGTTTCTCTAGGATGTCTTAATCCCTTGTGTTTTCCAAGAATTGCTATTCCGTGAAATATTTAATTTTCTCTTTTGACGAGGTAAGCAAGTGTTAAAATGAAATTAAAGCGTTGAAAAAAAAAGAATTGAATTTATCGCTTGTATCAACAGTATTGTAATCTGCGTCCCTTGATTGTTGCAGCAAGTAATTGATGAATACTTTTATTTTACTTTTAGTAAATAATCTACTCATACGTGTAGTATTTATTGTGTCAGTGTTCGCATTTCCTATAATGGTAAGTATTTGGGCATCGTGATCATTGTATTTTAAATATTTTGTTTCAATATCATATCAAGTAGTGGTTTTATTAATTATTATTTGATCGATTGACTTCTTTGAATTTAGTGTGATCCGTGCAGGTACATTTATTACAATACCAATTACAATTATTACAGTACAATATCTAAACTGAAGGAATGAATTAAATTGAAGAACTGCTCTTTCTCGCAAGATTATACCAGAAATCAATGTTAAAATCTCCACATTTAAAAATGGATTCAAAAGAGCGATGGGTTCTATATTTATTGGTATCTCCAGTTTTATAAGAACTTTATATAATCTACTGCTCTCTTTATTGGAGACATGTAGATGCAAAGTAATATAACATTTAGCATAGGAAGATGTACTACAGATATTTCAAAAACATTTCTGTCAAGGAAATAGAATCTATATTATTTCGAACGTAAATGCAAGAACTCCCATATGCAGGACCTCTATGTGATTCCTTTTCTCTACAATAATATCCTGCGAGGTAAAAGTTTGGAATTTGGAAAATCCTAAGATCATTATGAAATAACCAATGTTCTGTAAATCAAAAAACATCCATTTGATTTAGCTGTAGAGCTGCTACGATAAACTCAGTTTTATTTGAAAGGGATTGAACATTATGGTGCAGTATGTTTATCTTTTCCAAGTACCTACACGGATGTTTTTTCTACTGCACTTGACTGTAGTTTCTATATATTTACTCCATTTTTACATCGAATGCGTGGTTGAAGATTGGAGTGTGTCTCGACAGTGACAGGCTGTGAGGAAAATGTGTCATCAGGTGTAGGAGAATTGGAAGTGGGAGGGGGAGATACGGGATCAGAGGAGGAGGTAAGTGGGTTCGAAACAAGGGTTGGGGTGTGGAGAAATTAAGAAAGGTGAAAGAGATGGAACTATGACAGGAGAGTGCATAGGACTGGAGTAGATGATGTGTTGTGCAAGCTTGTTGCTGACTGTATGTTTTCCAGCAAGGTTCATGTGGAAACCATGCCGGGTAAAGTGTTTTGCTGAGAGGAAATTAATTTAAAAAAAGTGTAACATTTGTTTCTCTCAGTTGCAGATTTAATTGTTGGTTTGTGTGCTTAATCTCGCTGCATAGTGTTAGTCTGTTGTACTAGAAGAGCATAGTCGAGACTACAATGTTAGGGTTTTGGGTGACACGTTGTAATTTGTTTACATGTTGTTCAGGTGTAAAGTTACCGCCTAAATTAATGTCATTTTGCCTTGCCATGATAATGACTATGTCCTGATTGGTCAGTGTCTTTGTGTTGGTGTCCAACTCTGCAGTCACGTCTGCAAACCTCCGGTTAGGTTTAAAAATAGATGAGATTGAGTAGTTGTAGGGTAACTTCCTACTGAGAATGCAGGAAAAATGGCTGTCAGCTAAAATAAGAACTTGTTTTTGAGGCTCAGTAGGATTGTCTTTGTTTTTAACTTGGATAGGATGTGTAGCTTTACGTGTTTTGGTTTTGACGCGCTTCCTAGCGTGTTTGCGTTGGTTTGTCGATGGCAGAGAAGGTTGTGAGGATCAGGAAGGCGAGGAAAATCTATTTGATAATGGTCTGTAAAGAGAACGACCACTTCCAGCCTTCGGATATGGTGATCTAAATTACTGTTTATTTGTGTGAAGGCTTTCAGAAGGTCGGCTTTGAGAGTGTAGAGAGTAAATAGAGTAGAATGATTAGTTTCCATGTTCCGAATGTGTTTTAATGAACGTGATAAAATTGGAATACAAGAAACTCAAATAAGAGCAAGAAGCAGTTAGCTTAATATTTTGAAAGTGTAAGATTGCTATATATATTCAAAAAATTATGATTCGATACTCGAATGAGAAAGTGCGTTGTTTGCAAAATTTATTGAAAGCTAATACTTACGAAATTTGGCAATGTAGCTCTGTAGATTGTTGTCCACTTAAGCTGTTACTCTTTAATACAATCAGTGGACTATACTTTACCGTAGATAGATAAAAGATATTAAGTGAAAATTGGTCTTGAAAATATAGAATAAATTAAATCTGAAACACAAATTCAAAACTGTTTTGATATACCGTCCTCGTAAAGTTCAAATCAACCAAATCATCACTCATCACAGAAATATAATAAAAATCTTTTAGTAATTAAAATAGCACAGTTATATAATATCTAAAAGAAATTGATATGTTTATTGGTTTTGACACTAACACCAACTCGTAAATCTTAATTCGTTAATGTTCCAGTCACCGTTTAAAATTCGTTACATTTTAGTTTGTCTTGGCAATAGCAAAAAAACAGGCCGAAATTATATATTCAGTCAATCTGCAAAAAGTGATGAAAGTACTAAATCACACCAAATATATTCAAATCGCTAAAAATAGTAGATTTTCTTATACTTATACAAACGATGTTTCTTACGCTTATACAAACATATTGGAACCTGCTACTTTTATTATAAATGAAAAAATTAGGTAAGATTTACAATTTTGGAAACTCCTCAACAAACGAAAAGAACATAGAAGAACATTAGTAAAGAATAAATAGCGTAGATATATTTTAGTTGGAATGTATATACAAGTCTCATGGAAACAGGAGATGGGCGTAGGAAACTATGAGATGGCCAATGCAGCCGTATGGGAAGACACCAAAAGATTAATCCATGTTGTATTATTATATGATTTATTTTTAAATATTTTTGATCTATGATGACGATTATGATTAATGGAATTATTATTTTGGTTCATTTTTTCTCAGTTTAATTGATGCACAAAGAAATATTCGTCTTTTTTCAGTACTGTTGTTACATGATCATATATAACATTCCTTATTATATTGTAACTTACATTTAAGATAAAACGATAAAAATGCTACTTATGATAGCCATTAAACTAGCGCGATCAAAATTCTTGTAGGGTGTGCTACGTATTGGAAACAAAATCAGAAATCATATGTGTCAGGTGCTAAAAATTAATCACAGTCGAGTCTCAATAAAAATATCTCGACAGGAAATGTAATGTACGCAATTTAAAGAAAGTTACAAAATTTGAAAGTATCTACACTACCATGCATGATACTTAAAATTACTCATAGCAGTCTGAAGGAGAGTTGAGTGTTACCTGGTGGTTAAACTTAAAATCGTTTAATCCTTCTTATAATCGTTTAATCGTTTAATCTACATATACAATAAAGTAGGTAAAGGTAAAAATAGATAGATCTAGGTAAAAATAATGACACAATTAAAACAGTCTTATAGACACTACATTTAAATGCATTTCCGAAATAACTATAAATACAAAATATAAATTATTATAGAAAATGAAAGAGAAATTTGCAAACTCAGGGATTCCGCAGTAATTCTTAGTTCCTCATTTTCTACTGAATGAAGACTGCTGACCAACTTATATTGTCGGCAATTCTCATTCCTACATCAACAACTCGCAAGAAACGAAGTTGTTAAGAACATTTAACTATATTAATGCGATGTTCTCACAAAAATCTTTATAATATACTGTAAACGTTAATAACAACAGTACAATTTAACTGATAAATAAGAAATTGTTAATCGGAAAGATTTGATCTCCTCTGTCAAGTTATAAGAGGAGTATTTGAAAGTTTTTATCTGCGCTATTTCTAATACTTCCACTACGGCCCTCGAACTGTTTTCGTAGGAGGTTTAGTCATCACGTAAATATAAACTTAAATATTCCGAAGCAGAGTAATGTAATAACAACGCTGGAACGGAAGAACAGCTCGGAATGTCCGCGACCCAGGGGGGCAGGGGGCTCTACCTGCGCGTGTGCCAACGCAACCGCCGGCGCAGCGCCAGCCGCTGCAGTTCGGAGGCCATGTGCGCCTCGGGGTCGGCGAGGGCAGTTGAGGCGGCGGAGGCGGCGGAGGCGGCGGAGGGGTCGTGTGGGCACTGCGTGCGCAGCGGGTTGCCCGAGCAGCGCAACGCCGCCAGGCGGCGCGCGTCGTCCAGCACGGAGGCCGGCAGGCGCTGCAGGCGGTTGTGCGAAAGGTCGAGCGCGCGCAGCTTGCCCAGCCCCGCCAGCGCGCGGCTCTTCACCAGCGACAGAGCGTTGTGCGACAAGTCCAGCAGCGCTAGCCGCGCACGCCGGCCCTTGCCGGACGGCTTGTGCGCCACGACGCGCACGGCGTTGCGTGACGCGTTCAGCACCTCCAGGCCGGGCAGGTCGCGCAACGCATCCAGTTGCGCCAGCCGATTGCCGCTCACGTCCAGCGCCCACAGCACACTGTTGTTGGCAAAGGTGACCGCGGGCAGCGCAGTCAACGCGTTGTCCGACAGGTCCAGGTACTTGAGGAGGCGCAGCCGCTGGAACGCCTCGGGCCCCACGGACTCGATCGCATTACGTGACACGTCCAGCAACACGAGCGACGGGACGCCGACCGCAGCGAACGCGTCGTCGTCCAGGTGGCGCAGGGCATTGGCGGCCAGGCGCAGGTGGCGCAGCTCCGCCAGGCGCAGCGGCGGCACGCGCGTCAAGTGGTTGCCGCGCAGGTCGAGACGCAGCAGCGCCGGGCAGCCCGCCAGCGCGTTGGCCTCCACGCTGGTAATGCGGTTGTCCGCCACGTACAGCTCCTGCAGGCGCGGCAGTGCCAACGCGGAGCTGTTGTCCAAGGCCTCGAGGGCGTTACGAGACGCGCGCAGCACCCGCAGTCCCGCCGCGCCAGCCAGCGCCTCCGCGGGCAGCGACGACAGCCGGTTGCCCGAGAGATCGTAGGAGCGAAGGGCGGGCAGCGGCGGGAGCGGCGGCGCGGTCGCGAGGGCGTTGTCGCTGAGGTCGAGGTGCGCCAGCGCCGGCGTGGCCAGGGCCGAGGCGGGGAGGGCGCGCAGAGCGTTGCGCGACAAGTCCAGGAACTCCAGGTGCCGCAGCCCGGCCAGGGCGCCCTCCTCCACCGCCCCCAGCCCGTTCGCGGACAAATCCAGTTCAGTGAGGGCCGTCGTGTTTAAGCCAGTGAACACGCCGTCCGGAAGAACTGTCACAGCGTTGCCGGAGAGATTGAGTTTCCGCAGACTGGGAATGGACAGCCACTCGAAACTGGATAGATTGTTCAGGCTGAGATTCAGGTCCCAGAGACTTGTAGTATCCTTAAATGTATCAACTGGGAGGAACGAAATGCTATTATTTGACAGTTTCAAATCCCACAAATTTTTTAACCCTTTAAATGCATTATGTTTGATTTCGGAAATAAAATTCGATGAGAAGTCAATATAGAAAAGAAGAGGAATTGTGGAAGAAACAAATGTGTATTCCGATAATGTTGTTATACTGTTGTGAGTCATATTAAGTTGCCTCATACTAGAAATATTGCGCAGGAAATTCAGTTTCGATATCTTATTGTAACTCAAATCAAGATCCCAAATGCTGCTGAGCGTTCTGAAAGTGTTGTTATGTAGGTATGCGATGCTGTTCCCTGAGAGATTAAGGGAGGCCACCTCCTCGAGTCCGTAGAAGGCGTGACTCTCCACCTCGTGGATGCCGTTGTTGGAGAGGTCGACGACTAGGTGGTCGAGCGTGACGTTGGTGAAGGTGCCGTTGGCGAGCGCGGCGACGGCGTTGGCGCGCATACGCAGGCGGCGCATGTGCGGCGTGTCGTGCACGGCCACGCCCACCAGGCGGTTGTGGCTGAGGTCGACGTCGGTGAGCTGCGTGGCAGCGGCGAGCGCGTCCGCGTCCAGCGTCTCCATTGACGCGTGCTGCGCGCGCAGCACCGCCAGGCTGCCCAGTGCCGCCATCGCCTCCGTGCGCAGCCGCTTCAGAGGGTTGTGCGACACATCCAGCACCTGCAGCGTGCGCGCGGCGCTCGGCAAGTCCTGCGCGCGCACGCTCGTCAGCGCGTTCCAGCTCGCATACAGGTGTGTAAGGCTGCTCTGGCGGAAGTCCAAGCGCGTCAACAGGTTGTGCTCCAAGTTGAGCCTCTGCAAGTACGGCGTGCCGAAGAATGCTGACGCGGGCAAGGAGCTCAGACAGTTATGCGACAAGTTCAAGTCACCCAAGTTCAACAAATTATGGAAGGCATCATCTGCTATGGTTGAGATCTTGTTGTGAGCTAGATTTAAATGATACAGTTGAGTTGCTCCGAAGAAAGCTGAGCGAGGTACCGTAGAAATCGAATTATGTGACAATATTAAGTATCGTAATGAAGAAATGTTCTGCGCAAATTCCACAGACACAATTTTGTTCCTATTTAACTTTAATTCAAACAATTTTGTGTTTCGAAATGCATCTTTTGGAAGATGTGTGATATAATTGTCTGACAAATCGAGCGTTTCTAAATTCGGGCAATTTTCGAACGCCCCTGCCTCAATACGCGAAATTTCATTTTCGGCAAAATTGAGGACTCTTAAGTTGGGACTATAGAAGGAATCTTTCTCAACGGCAGTTATAAAATTTCCTTTGATACTCAGGAGAAACACTTGCGGCAAATAATGCAACGCACCGACATCGGTGAGCAAATTGTCGTTGATGTCGAGTGTGTTAAGCTCATCGAGGCCGACAAATGTGTCGCGATGCAGGTTACGAATGTTGTTAAAGGCGAGCTGCAGGAAGTGGAGCGAGCGCTGGCCGTGGAAGGCCTTGCGGTGGACGACGGAGATTCCGTTGTCGGATAGGCTGAGCACGTGCAGGTCGAGGCCCCGCAGGGCGGAGTCGCTGAGCTCAGGCACGTTCCCGTGCTGCACGCTGAGGTCGCGCACTTGGGCTAGGGCGGGGCGCGCGCGCAGGTAGGCGAGGTCGGCGTACGGAGCGCTGTCACAGCTCAGCTTCTCCGAGGAGTGGGCGTGGCAGTAGTGGTGGTGCGCGTGGCCGGCGGCGCGCCCGCTCAGCAGGCTCAGGACGAGCAGCAGCGCAGCGGCGCTCGCCGCCGCCCACGTCCCTCGCATCTCGCGCGGCACCTCGCCACTTGCTGCGCAATCGCAACCATAATAAAGAAATAGAAATAGAAAAATTGATATACAAATGAATACAAATATAAATATAAATATAAAAATTCCATTGTGTTTGATAAAGATATTCGTTGCATACACTTTTCGAAAACATCACTGCATCACTTGCATTTACAAAACCAATGAGAAAGGGTAGGCAGGGAAACGAAAATACATTATATTATTTTCTGTGAATAATTCCGCCTATAGAAATTTTGAATAAACAAGGAATATGGCCGGAATTCTATTCATAATTCGATTTCAAAACATTTTGCGTATTGGTTTGATAAATCATACTACTAATTCTTCGAAACACTTTCATAAGAATTCTAGTAGAGAAAAAATTGTACAATGTTTTTAAAGGTAGTTGGAAGCAAAATGTACAAAATTGAGGAATGTTTATTTTCAGTTATATTTTAATTATATCAATATTATTTTCAAATGTTCCTAAGAGTAAATTAATGAGAAGTAAATTTATTATGATTGTTTATTGTGTTTCCGGGTCCGTCAACAGCTATGACCATTTACTCCGTAAGTGTAGACCATGTTATATCCCGGTAGGGAGCTGCATTCCTCTCCCACCGAAAAGTGAAGTACCGTGCCGATCTACATTTCGACATCCGGGGTTTCCCTCTTTAGGCATTGCCTCTTGCAGGGCACCGCCGTAACCCGAACAAGCTCTAAACTAAAGTTTCTCAACGTGTATGGTATTGTAGTGCGTGTAAATGTGTATTTGTAAAGAGAGAGGAGAGAGAATATGGGAAAGAAGAGATCGCCCGTTGTCCATGACTAATTTAAGGTACTGCGCTGAAATTCACCTGTTATTAATCAGAGAAACCACGGAAAACTACGTATTAGAGCTGCTGGCCGCAAGAATTCTCCTCCAGTCAGGGCTTAATTCGACGAAGCTATCTCTCTAGTCGAAAATCCATCTCTACTGGGGTTAGAAATTTAGAACCTACCGTTAAGTTGCGAAGAAAATATTTCTGATTTAGCTGTTTTGCTATGAGCTAAACAAAGCCGGTACGAAAAGAATAGTTTCACGAAGCATGGCGAGTGTTTAGGCATTTTAAAAAAATCTCATAAGCGTTGTCAGACAAAACTATCGCTAAGAATTCGAAATAACAAAAATTCCTGAACTATATAGCAGACTCCTTATACAAACAAAAGTTATAATCCTTATACAAACCAATCCGAGCGTTGCATTGACATGCAATGCATGACTGCATACTTAACTACATACAAATTTTGTTTCATTTAGTAAGTGAAGAATCATCATTATTAAAGTTTATTTTCGATATCAATTGTATCTATAACATAATGAATGTGTAAACAAATATTCAAACCATTTTATTTCAAAACCGAATGTCTCTTGTTGACGAATTTCAAAAAGTTTAAGTATAGAACTGAAATAGATTCAGTATTTCTGTGTAGAGACAAATTTCGGTACCTTTTTTAGATAGCACGAACAAGATCGTTAAAATAATCTAGTAAAAAAAGAAGGTCCATTAAAGTCAAAGCTAATATCAATTTATTCCATTTCCAAGTATTGTTATCTCGAATCGCTTTCTATATCTTTTGGAGATTGAAGTGTTGTAAGTCTTTTTAAGCAAGTAGTTTCGTTGTATAGAGCACATTTCTTGACGCATTCTTGGCTATCAGGGATGAGCCGCGTCTCGGTCAAGTGTACTGGCGTTTCGGCCATCTTGCTGTGGCCTTTTTCACACTAATGTTTGACTAATGATGTTTAAGGATTTTATGCAAAATTTGACATTTGAATACACAAGAGATGTCTTTTTTATTGCAAGAAATAGTAACATATATGTAGATAACTCGACGTATTGCAGGAAAACCGAAAAGCGAATAAAGCTTCCATGTCATAATATAATTGGCGTGAAACGTTGTCTAAGAAACACCAATTAATTTCCAACATTCGTAATCCTATAGTGTAACACTAGCTCAATGACAGTGTCATAATTTTAAATGCCCATTCATATATTAATAAATCGTTCTTATAATTTCTTGTTCATAACAGTCAAGTTATGTTAGTTTAAATTCTTACCAAGTATATTTGCCTCCTGGATTTTTTCCCTTGTCCGTTAATTCGAAATTGCGGAAGACACCATGTACAGTTATTAAGTTGGAACGTCACCTGAAAAACAAAAAGTACAAGAGTTTCCAATAATACAATGAAATCAGTTATTAAATGTGTAAACATTTTGAAAATTATAAAACCGTTCAAATTTGTTTTTAGGAATTGGTGGTTTACCACGAATATTTTTTAAATTTATTTATTTTATGTCACCTCCACTACAATTTTTTTAGCGACATCTACACAATAAAATTATTATTGTACATAGAGTGTTATGACACTTAGGAAGGGGAATATTCACATAACATTCTTAATCAGTTTATACATTTTTCTTATACATCACTAAACAAGTTTATGCCCTTCAAAAAATTGAAAAACCGACTGTATTGTCCTTTAGAAATCTTGCCATGTCATTATTGACACCATGTCTTGTCGGATCGGCCTCAAACCTGGGGCACAGAAATAGATGATATGGGCATAAAAATAAATGACCTGCGGCACAGAAATAGATACATAGAAAAATTGCATATATCAGTCGTTTTTCCTGTGATCAGATGGGAATGTGTGAGCTTGATGTGACCTATTCTGCATCTAGTTAACAGAACCTGGTCAGCTCTGCAGATGGATGTGGCTGGATGATAATCCTCGTATTCGCATATACTTCTTAATTTGATGCGAGCGTTATTGTTCGATTCCTGTCTGTCCAATTCTTGTAGTTTACTCTTGATGCTGGCGTGATAGTCCTGTAATATTATGGGAAGGTTTCTTCTTTCATCAATCTGTGACACCTCGTTTGCAGATGTCTGCCAGCACATTCTCGATGATACCCACATGAGTCGGGATCCATCCAAAACCAATCTCTTTACCTTTAACGTTCAAGTTCCTTATCATACTAACAATGTCTAAGGCTAACGCTAAAGTAAAAGGCATTTCCAATAGCCGACAGAGCCAATTTAGAATCTGTTAGTATTAGAAATGTGTGTTCTCTGTCTTCGAGAATGTACTCTAGTGCGATGATGGCGTATAACTCGCTGGACGAAACTGACGAACTGGTGTCTTTTAGTGGACGTATATTGATCTTAAGTTCTCGGAGCGTAATTCAGTTGTATGAAATCATCTATTTCATCTTCTTCTACTTCCAGGTTTAGGGGAGATATCTGTTTCTTCTTAATGTTTCGTGGAGCCATCTGCAAGTTTTGTATCACTAGAGTTGGAGGCGAAAAACTTTCCAAAGCTATTTGCAATGCCGCACGGGTCTTGGATGAATTGACCATCTGCTGCGTATATAAACTTCAGGTAATTTGTCCTTGGATTTTTCATCGATAGCGTTAATTTGCTTCCACGCCTCCGAGCAGATCAGTTTATTGTTTAAGGATGATATGTTCATCCTTAAACAATAGCTTCTAGCAGATCCTCTTAGATTTTTTTATGATTCTTCTTTCCCTGGCTCGTGCTGACTTAAATCTAAAATGATTTTAATTTGATTTATGTTTCTTGAATAAACCAGTGCTTGTAATTTGGAACCCCTTCTTCAAATTCCTTTATCCACCAAGTTATTTTCTTTTTGCATTCAGTATTTTTGTTTTAGATATAATCACCTCTACTGTAGACAGTATAAATTCTGTAAAGTTGAACAGAATGTCGTTTATTTGTTGTGAAACGTCAATGATTAATTTCTTTAGGTTCTGAACTTTGCCTCTAATGATATATTGGTACAACTTCCAGTTGGTCTTTAAAATATCCATCTGGGCATAAAGATTTCCTCGGAGGTAATCGAATTCTCATATGTCAATATTATGGGGTAATGATCACTGATGAAGTTCCTCTATCACGTTATATTTCAAATATCTTGATAAAGTTGGAGTGTAGATGATTAGGTAAATGCAAGTTGAGTTGCCGTTACCCGCATTGAATTATGAATATTATCTGCAGTCGTTCAGGACCATTAGATCTTCAGAATTCTCAAATTCACCAACAATTTTCCCTCTACGATCTGCTTGATCCCCAAATCAAGTTAAGCGATTAAAATCCCCATCAGTACCGGGCCGGATATTTATGCGTATTAATTGTCTAGATGGCAAGATTCTAGTTGAAACGCATTAGGAATGTACGCATTAAACAGGTGAAAGCTACTACCGCCAATTTGCAGCTGCATCACACATACTTCTAGGTCACTTGTAATGGCGAATTCACTACACTTGATCGACTTATGTAAATTTCCCCCACAATAATTAGCGGATATTCGCAACCAACCAGACAAACTTGCACACTCTTCGATTCAGAGGTGGGGCGCACTGACCAATCGCTACTGTCAGGGCTTTAGTGCCTATGTGATTGGCGCAAATGACCGTGGGGTGGACAAGACGCTGTCCCGGGGGCGGGGATCTCGATTGTTTACGTATGATGCGGAAATATCCTCATTTTTCCCAGCTGAGATTTTGGCTGCGTGAACGCCATAACAAAAATACATTTCCGAGCGGGGGTTGTCCGTCCAGACTTTGTCAATAGACCAGTAAATAGTTAGCGTTTTAGCAACATTTACACAATCTTCAGCAATCAATTTGTAACTCTGACAAACTATTGATACAATCTATAACACATTGGACATGTGATAAAGTTAATAGATTGTGTGTGAATAATAATATTCAAATTAAAATGTCTGTGAGAAAAAAATCAGTCTAAAATTAGTATTATTTTATCTCATATCAACATATTGAGTTCGAGCTTGGCTCCCGTCGGCGTAAGACTTCTGCGAGAGCCACTCCTCGCGATAAGCTTTCTACTACTACCATGTGAGGTTACAGTGTTATCGATGTGTCCATTCGTGAAAGTGTTCCAGTCAACGTACTTCGAACACCGCAACCAAAAAAGTATATATATTTTAAAAAGAAACAACGATTCTAGTGAAGTTATAAAAGACAAAAACGTTCGCAAACAGAGGTAAATCAAATGTTTTATAACGTACCAGTAGGGAACATATTCGAATCTTTAGATGACGTAGAGGAAAATGATGGTAGTGAATTCAAAGCAGTAAAAATGCCCCCAATTATTATTCGAAATTACAATAAAAGAGAAGCCTTTTTCAACCCACTCCTAGCCGCAGCTACTCCATGCGGCCGAAGGAATACGCAGTCCCCCGTTTTCTCTAAAATTACCTTTCTTAAGAATGCGGAAGAACAGATCGTAGGAAGTAGGGCATTTCACCGTGGTAGGTAGAAACTTAGTGATAAAAATCCACTAAAGAGAGGAAAAAAGGAGATCAGGACCTACGCCCTAGGGAAAGCGAGAAATGGGTGCACAAATAGGTCGATACAGCTCATAGCCGCATAGATTAACAACCCATCACCAATCTTACCCTGCATGGTGACCGTAAAGCGCAGGGGAAATCTAAGTTACTGATAATGTTCAAACCGATATCAGAACTGTTAACATTAAAACGATCTCTGCTAAAAATAAGGTTAAACGAAAATATGGAATTGCGGAACAATGAAGATCGCCACCTCGTATGTTAGAGGATTGTCCTACAAATAGATAAATTAATGATGGTACTTAATAGATTTATCACATATGTATTATAATCCAACCAAAAATATACTGAAAGACTCAGCAGATTTGGGAGATTATTTATTATTTTGTAGTGGGGTTCAACAAAACCCAAGAGTAGTTCATGTGGTAGAATTTACTTAAAAAACAGACAAGGGAAAATAAAATTCATAGCTTTAACTTTATATCTGGGAGAAAAATAAGAATAAGATTAAAAACTACCAAAATTTTGAAAATCTTGGGGATAAAATGAAGCTTCATATATGGAATGAAGTATAACTTTTTATGATACACTGCAGAAACATCTAAATTCTGGGAACAAGAGAGACTGCATTAACATAACAAGAGATTTTAATGCAATAATTGGGAACCGGCCAGTAGAAAGATAATGCAATGTAACAGAGAAAGGATCACGAATGAAAACGGTAAAACCTAATAAATTTGCCTACAATAAATTAAAAATCACAGTTTTTTCAAACCCAAAGAAATATACAAACATGCATGGGCGTCCCGAGACACAAAAACAATAATTAATTGTATTTTAGTTAATTGTAAATAAGCACCTTTTCTGACCTATACACGAATATACACAAGCTTTGAGAGATTCTTAGATCCCTTCATTATAGCGGCTCATATAAACATTCCCGTTAAAAGAATTAAAAAATATACAAATCAATAGCGCCATTAACAAATACTCTTACAAATTACATTTATTACAAGATACATTTAGAAAATTATATTGCACACTTATATTTGACTACTTGGATCATCAGCTTAAATGTTAATGAAGAATTGAAAGATTTCAAAATAGTCGTAACAAAAGCTGCAGGTAAAATGTAGAGGGACAAAGGAAGAAAATATTAAAAATTTGAAATTATGAAATAAAAATGCTAACCGAAGGCAGGAAGAAATATTATTTATAATACTTACAGTGACAATCTGACATAGACAAAAAACTTACGAGAGAAAATGCGCTCTACTAAAAAGAGAAGTGAGGTAATTCAATAGAAGAAGTTGGGACAGATATGTTAATGGAATAGAACGAGTTGTGCATGGTGCTGACAATAGAGTACATGCATTTTAAAATGTTTAAATGTTGAAGAAAAAGACTCTTTGCGCATAAATTACACCTCAGAAATAGTGTCTAAAGAATTATGATGTTATACGTATATATTGTAACGTTTCTCCGTGGTGAATTAAAACAGGCACAGGTAATATTTTAACAAAGACGTTTATTTCGTTTCTTCATAAAATACTAAAAATACTAGATTTATTTACAGATAGGTTACACAGTTCTTGTGTTCTTCACTTTAATTTTCTTACACACAACTTCGTTCTCTCGATTACACTGTTCACTTCTTGTGATTATTTATTTACACAGTTCAGTTCTTCTAATTATTTATTTACACTATTCACTTCTTCTACACTATCGCACAGTCCGATGCACTGTCAACGGGAAACTGCGCTGATCACAATTCACTGCGTAGACCACACTTCACCTCGCAGACCAGGGTCCCCTGCACTGCTGTTCACCGCGATGCACACTTCACAGCTCAGCTTCCCACTTCAGGCAGACTACTGCATACTCACACTGACGGACTCACTGCTTACTCACTGACTACATACACTGACTCCCGCTACTTCTTGACTACTACCAGCGGCCGCCGGCAGCGGAGAATTTATACCTGGCCGGTGCCCGTCTCGACACAACCGACGCTTGCTCCACATTTCTACGTGACTCGCGATTAGCCCGGAACCGTCCAGTTCGGGAGGGGGCGCCGGCAGATGACGCTATTCGTTACAATATGAAACATATTATAAAAAATTATAGTCATAAGCACAGAGTACGAAGAGGAAAACAGCCTAGGTGGATTTGCTAATAAAACTCATTTGAATTCAGGAAACTGGAGAAAAAAATCCACCCACTTAAAAACAAGAGACCTTTTTGAAGTTAAATATAAAATGATTTAAATATGCGTCTCAAGAGATTAAAATGAGGTATCCAAATGCCTGTTAAAATATATGTAAAACTTCATCTAATGGTATCCATCCAATATTCACGCGAGTAAACGTGTTTTTAAATTTAAGGTCGCATCAACATCTATGTCATTAGCGTTCACTATTGCATTGAACGGAATGATAACTAAGAAGATGACATAATATTGTAATGACAGGAGTGAAAGGACGAATACAATACAACCATGCCCGAGGCAGGACTCGAACCCGCGAGCCTTTGGTCCGAGATCGCTGCGTCACTACTGCTGTAACGATCTCGACGATCCGGACCGGCGAGTAAATATTATTGTAACAATTGCAGAGAAATTAAACTCCTGAACACAGCATAAACGATCTATGCTAAATTCATCACAAGAAAGCAAAATACAAGACGAGGAAGTCTTCTGTCAGAAACACAAATGGATTCCGCAAAGGACGCTCATACTGAGGTCGTACATTTGCTTTACAAGTACTAAATGAAAAAAGGAAAATAAATGTGAATACAATCTTCGTACATACATAATTTTATAGAATTTGGAGAAGTTATTCAGAAGTTTTCAGAAGTAAATTATGACCTCTAATGAGATTAATCGTTTCGTAAATCGACAAATATAATTCGAAGCATATTTTTCAGAACTAAAAAAGGTATCGACAAGGAAACATCTGAACACGTGAGTCAAGATGTCAAATAGGAACATCCGCTGTCTCCTAATATTATATACAAGTTGGAGACAGCGGACATTCCTGTTTGACACCTTTATATGCCATGCTATAAAAGATCTCAAGAAAATACAGCACATCTTTCTAAAATTAATAACAAACTTTAAATACAAAATCGTTTGCAGATAACCAGATAATGTTTAGTACCTCAGATGATAATATTCAAATAGCAGATAGCAATGATAGCAATGGCAGCAAATATTCGATCGGGCCTATCAACAACCGTTCTCAAGATATTTAATTGTTTATTAGAAAGTAACATTTCATAATCACTCATAATTTTTGCACTCACTCCATTCGCTCTCCGTACAGAAGTGTACTGAAAAGAGAGGTTTGCAATGTCCCGCTGCAATTGTTCACTTCACGCGCTTAATGACGAGTGTAGAAGTGATATCGCGAGCTCTGTACCGCCTCGAAACGATTAACGGTGCGACGGAGCGGAATGATTGTCTTTTCAAGTTCATCGAAAACACCAAAGAACAAGATACCTTTTCTTGGTAGTTCCGAGGGATTATTACAGTAAAAATTTCTACGGCAATCATGACGATGTTTTCAAAGATTCAAACTTTCCTTTTTATTCTAAACACCAATTAAAACCCCCGTTTCAATATTTTAATTCGCTGAATTGTTATTAGTATGTAAACAAATTATATGAGAAATGTAATAACTCCCAGGGAAGCAGTTTAATGGCGAATATGAACAGAAGCTATATTATTTATTTTTATCTTCTCTGTTCAATAGTACAACTTGCATTGCTATCTGCTAGCAGGGAAACTGTTGTAAAGATATATTGCAAATTCCATTAGGTCGAAAGGCTGGCACAAGAAGAAATAGTGCGAATGATATTTTCTCTGAGTGCAAGTTGAGCTATGGAAGGGTTTCGTATTCTGTAACGTTTCAATGACCGCCTGACGTCGATAGGAAAATTAAACGATTGTTCATTTACTGATAGTGTCAAAAACAAATTGTTGATGAAACTAATAGCTTGCCCCAAAAAGGATTGCCATTAAATTAATGCCGCCCATATCACGAATCATTTCTCACTCTTGAATGCCTCAAAGTTTCAGTTACTTAGAATAAGATTTGAGGTCAGGGTTAAGGAATATTTATTTTAAAATTGGGTATCTCATTCAAAGTGAGTCAGACGGAATTGCTATTTTTCAAAATTCTGGTAAAAATTTCAAATATTGTTACTTCCCTTATGAATGTATCGTTGTAGGACCCGATATTAATACTGCAAAATACAATAACATTAAAAATCGACATTATAAATTAGATCCGAGACGAAATACAATTTTCTATCAAGAGAACGAATCCTGATATCCGAACATGACGTTCCTTTTACCATTTGAACATTTTAAATATTGATAAAACGCATTAAAACTCACTAATTTCCGGACTTTCATATCGTAAGTTCGATAAATATAAAAGTTGAATGTATTGGTGAAGCACGGAAATATACAAGATGCGATTAATTTATGTGAAATGATGATAGAAAATACGTGCGAGTGATTTAAGTTGAACGATTAAGAATAATACGCTTACTTTGTTTAATAAAAAGAAAATCATTTAATTAATTAGGGTAAAGGTAATTGAACCCAACCCCGCCTGCGGTGCCTCCTAGGTGGGTTGAATAGCTTAGCAACCCACTGCGGTTCCAAGCCCGCATAAAGGAGGAGGAGTCCTGAGTGAGGTTAGCATCCTGCTCAGGGTGAAAAATGTCACGGCTCAGAGCTCCAAGAATTTGCCTCGGATCAATCCCCTATGTACGACAACTCCGGCAATAAAAAGAACTACGAATCGAAAAATAAAGAACACTACACGGATTGGAACATGAAATATAAGGTCGTGGAATATAAGGGAAATGAAATACTAATGGAACTTCACAGGAACAAAACTGGCATTGCCTCACTGAAACTGAGAGAAAGGAACAAATAATTACACTAAAGGGTAACTACATAAATATACATATAATGGACCTCCAAAACGTTATACAGCAAAGGAAAATCTTTAGAATTTAACAAACTAGCTTTTCTATGATTTGCGGACCTAAGCAAAGCATTTGACAATATGCAACTAATTGATGTCATGATGACTATACTGAAACAAGAAAAAGTACCCTCTAACTTTTCAAATCTAATAAATGACATTATATATATATATATATATATATATCTGCGCTCTGATGCTGAGGTCGGCGCGCGCGACCCGCCGACGCGGAGGCCGGGAGAGACGAACGGCGGCGGTGGCGAGGCGCTGAAGCGAAGCAGCATGAGCGACGAGTTGAAGTATGGCGAGGGTAGGGAGGCAAAAGAGGGCGAGGGGGCGTTGAGCCAGGAAGTATGGAGGACAGTGAAGAATAGAGCAGTGGGGTGGCGTGGACGGCGGGGTGCAAAGGAAGAGAGCTCGGCCGTGGGGAGAGACGCAATCCAATGCATGCTGTGGTTTCCTGAGCAAAAAGATAGTCTTAGGCTCCTAGTACCTGAGTTTCAATCCAGTCAGTTCATGTACATTTGGGGTGGGGAAAATAGTTTATGCATCTGATCTTGAAGTATCTATTTCTCTCCTTGTCCTAACAACCTTTCCTATCCTATGTATTGCATTAATTAGATGTCACTGTCCTTTGTAAATTTGTACTGTATTCATTCTTTTTTGAAATAACTTTTATAAGACAATTTCAATTCTGAATCGCGGCAATACAAATAATCAATTATCGTTTAATAACTGTCTGAATTTTAAACATTCTTAATAAAGTTAAACCTGAGTAAAGCAAAATCATACTTTTTATGACGAGAAACAGTTAACATAGAAATAAAGCTATTAATAGCATGATCAACTTTGATACTTTTTCTATCTGCACCATTCCCGGCAACTCTGCTCGGTTCTCTCTCTCTCTGCTGAAACAACCACAACGTAAAACGTCATGATATAATTAATTTACTAACCTTTGTCAAGTATCTTAAAATTCATCTTTTTCTGTATTCGTTACTGTTTTGGACAGTACCATGTAGTATGACCACGCAGTCGCCGGGATCGGTGGTCAGCCGATCAGAAAGCTGCTCAATGCAGGCCGAACGAATCGCAATTCACATGCTTACCGTCTCACACGGTCCTGCGCCTTCCTCGCGGGACGGACTCGGGGATTCCTCTCATATGACGGCATTTAAGGGAATATGAGACCTCTTCGAAATAAATCACCCATCTCTGCGATTATAATGAATAATTATCCGACAGGTTTGGGCTGAATGACAATGGCGGTTTCGCTAGTATAGCTCGATATATTCTTCGCAGCGGCTTGCGTTGAAAATAATTACTATTATATCGCTGAAATATATTTTGTTTCATGCTACGTCACTTTGGAATAGAGTTCCCAGGGATCTGTGCGTCCCATAATTGGCGTCTACGTTGCGGTGATTTTTTTCTATCTCGACGCGTAGTTTATTCTAAGCGAGGCTTCCAGAGAGAATACGAAGTTATCAGTCACAAGATCGTGTCTGGTGAACTTCGTTTTTTTTGGATGTCTGAGTATATTAAATTAAAAGGCTCTGTTCCTCGAAATTTGTTTGAGTTAACTCGCTTGAACTACTGCGGAAACCTTATTATATACAAGCAGGTACCGGACAGTGAAACTACTGGAGATTTTGTGCTTGAATATTCGTTGAAATTAAAGAAATTTAATAGTAAGTGTGAATATATAATGTTTGAAAGAGGTGATTAGTATTTGTGAAGTGTTTAATTCAAGAAAATTACTGGAATACATCAGTGAATTTCTTAGCATTTGGAAGCATATAATAAGTTATTTATGACTGTCATTATTGCCTTCATTTTTAGAAATTTTGTAAAAGATTTTAGGCTTGTGCATGTGTTTAAGTTTTTAAAATGTGTTTCTAATTAATATTACCTATCAGACTGAACAATTATTGCAGTAAAATAAAAAAAAATTGAAATTTTACAACTCACTTAAATTCATTTTTTCTACTTCAAACTGGAGCAAAATAGCTAAAACACAAAATTCAAGAACAGTTTTTCAACTTCCTTAAATCTCATAAAACTGTACTAGGAACAACTGTGTTAATTCCAAATTATAGTATGTGAGAATTTTGTTGTTCTCGCAGAAATTTTAACGTCAAAATGTCGCTCTTTGCAACATATCCAATGTGTTTATTTCATAGGATTTCATTGCTATACTATCAAAGTTATCTAAGTTATTTTTTCTCCCTAGTCCCTCCTTCATCTACAGACCTTAGTACTCTTCTCGAAACATTGTAATTGATATTATCGCATAATTAGTAGAAAATATGCACCTTCTCTTTTCGAAGGAAATAGAATCTAATTAGTAAAATAAGTAAGTAATTCATCGTTAGATACTGAGTCTAGGCGACTTCAAATTCCGTTCAACCGTAATGAAGAAATCAACGAGCTTTTTTGGCTAGTTTTTAGAAAATTCCATTTTCCTTGTTCTTTAATCGCTTTTTTATTATATATCATGGTATATTTGCACAGAAGGATTGTAACCAGATATGGGTAGGAGAAGTGGGAATAAAAGAGGTTAAAACCAATGAATCTTGCCTTTACATCTCACATTCCTTCAATTGAACAGTAGACATGCTGTTCTTATGCAGTCCAAAAACATACTCCGAGTTGAGTAATAAGCCGTGGAACGCTGGCGACGTCGTTGTGGTCGCCGCACCGTCGCCGCCCAAGATGCTCCTCCGCCCCCCTTACGGCCTCGGCGCCCACGCGCCGCGGGCGCTCGTGCAGTGCTCGAAAAAGGCGCCACAATCATTTTATTTAGCTATTGAACCAGCAATGATTGCCTTCATGTATGTGTTCAAGAAACCAGTAGATTTTCAGAATATTTTAAATTTAGTCAAAATATTTTAAGTCAGAAAGATTGTATTACCAATTAAATGCGAACCTCAACTGTGCACCGATACAATACCACCCAGACACTTGATGATGCGACCATATTGATGTTAAAAAGTTTTTTATTCTAATGCAAGTTTAATTAATTTTTAATTATACCAAAAAATATCAAATCTAGCATTCTGAAACTTTATGTTTTAACAAAAGACTCCAATCGTACGAACCCCAAACCTTCCGAAATTTTTAATTTAAAAAAAATGTTATTCAACCCAGGAAACCAAATTCAATTTAGTTTGAAATACTTTACTGAGTCCCTGAAATCAAGTTTCAGTCCTCGTATCCGTTAGATCCTTGCATATTCGCTGATGATGATTCGTGCCGCCGCCCACTTGCTGCCGGAGCGCTCGCGTGCTCGTAAGTCAAACGGCGGGCGAGCGGGCGGCGCCGCGCTTCGACCCCGGCCTGCCCTACGCGCGCGGCGGGCGGCGGGGGTGGAGCGGGGCGGGGGGCGGGCGGGCGCGGCGGGCGGGGGAGGGCGGTACGTGGTGGGCGGGCGGGCGCCCTCAAATGGGCCCACGCGTGTGGCGATGCCCGTCCGCCCTGTTCGCAGAGGGCCCCTGTACAAGTCGGGATGTTGGATCGTGAGCTGGCGTGAGATTGGATGAGACGGAAGTTGCATGATCTTAGGACATGGGATGTGTACTTTTGTCGACAATGGGAAAGGAATCGGCTTGCATTTCCATGTGCAAAATGGGTCATATATGACAATACCTCGAGTAGATTCAATTTTTCTAAGAATCTGTTCTGACACTCGCACACTCTTTTTAGACAGCAAGAGAGAATTTTCTTTGAAAAAAAAATTATTAAAAATACATATGTATTCTCAGTAAACATGTTTTGCAACTTATATTTCGTAACCTGTTGTTGCAGTTACATTTTCCAGCGTAATTCAATCCCCAAAAAGAGTGATAACTTGAGACAATTGTAAAAAAAAACATTTTTTTAAGACTACGTTGTTTTTAAACCAAACTCATTTTGACACTGTTGGTCTGCTAACTGGGATCCAAAGTTCCCTCTTCCGCGCTTGCTCTCCCACCTGTGCATCCCCTTCGTCTTTTCCACTATCATAATGTTTTAATAATCTTCCTTCACTTTTCAGTCATTTTGTTTAAATGGATATTTTATACTACCTGCATTTCTATTTTAGGCACATATACACCAATACACTTCAAACCGGCCAATTACATTCAAGGCACCACAAACACGTGCAATATATAAGAGGGTAGGTCGAATGACTCGAGTATCCCTCAACGTTACTCGAATTCGTGACAGGTTAAGACAAAACGGCCTCGTAAAAATAAGAATAGTTGAAAAAAGAATTTTTACTAGCCTAACCCACTGGGTCGTCCTTTTATGCATACTAATAAGAGAAAAAGTCGAATTATTCTGCTAAAAAATAGATTTTGATATTCTTTTAGATATTATATTTAAAATATCAGTCACATTGTTGACTTTTGTTTAAAAAACTTTTGTTCTCGAAAAGGGGGGGGGGAAACCTTTTCTTTCCCTAAAAAAAACCCTACCATTTACATACCTACATATACAGTACAATTAAACCTAACATATACATAATATGCATATAGAAACACTTCATACCAAAAAAGAAAGTATTAAACAAAATATACTAATAAAAGAACTGTTGGGATGAAGAGAATGTCCACCAACTATGCTCAATAGAAGTAACCTTGACGTGAAATTACGATAATAATAGTTAAAATAGATTCAAAATAAATTCTAGTTGTTAATGATTTTACTATATCATCATAGCTTGTTTCAAATTCCAACAATTTTCCGATAAACAAAATCAAATTTAAAATGATTCACCCTTATCTTGCCGTCTTGAAACATTGTGTAACACATTAAAACAATTAAATACGATGTGGTCCCAAAAATTTAATTCAATCCACATAAATTACAAAAAAAAAAAAAAATTTACAGCTATTGATCTTGATACAAATATTTTATTCGTTTTACAAAGTTTTCCGAAATTTACTTTCGAAATTTAATATATTCGAACCTACATAGTTTGAGTGTTACCTCGGAAGAAATCTATTGTTTCAAATGATACTGTTTCTACGCAAGTTTCGTTGGTAAGCGACCAATCAATGCGAATGGAAAATCTGAACGACTTCACGACGCTCGTCCCTCGCAGTGCCGTTGCACGCTGCAGACGCCGACAGTCGCGCTCGGTGTCGCGCAGACAAGAGCGAACGATTTGAACGTCGATCGTAAATGGCAGGCACTCTCCCCTAGCGCCATCCCTTTCGTTAACTGATACGTCCGAAAGATTTGCAGTTCTTCTTGTTCTTGATTAAGTTCCTTACATTTGGTTTAATTGCCAAGAAATAAATTCTACTTCTTAATGTCGTGCCCAAAGTATAAAATTAACAAATGACGCAAGATAAGGTTCAATCCATAATAAAGTTAAAACAATGTGAAAGTAAAATAGAGAAGTGAAAAAATAGCTTGAAATATAAAAAAATTTTAAAATTCGATTTCATGACCCATGCTCGCCAGAAATATATTAACTTCTTGTAGCAAAATCATATATATGTCTGGCTGTTTATGAGTGGCCGTTTAATAAAATATTCACATTAGTTTTCATATTTATGGATATTCCACTCAATAATTATTTCCATAGTGATTGTAAAAGCATTATTCTTTAGGTTTAATTTTCTTCAGTTTTCGTTTTCTCGGACCAATTCTTCTTCTCTCTGCAAGTCCGCGTGTGTAAGTAT
Source organism: Gryllus bimaculatus (assembly GCA_017312745.1). Classification (NCBI taxonomy): domain Eukaryota; kingdom Metazoa; phylum Arthropoda; class Insecta; order Orthoptera; family Gryllidae; genus Gryllus; species Gryllus bimaculatus. The sequence goes on from BOPP01000459.1 coordinate 69,556, forward strand.
GTACCTCCTTCCAAAACGGCGTATTAGCAAAAATGACTCGAGTCCGTCAAATCACAACACACAACTTCATGCTAATATTGATTTGATATTATTCTTTTTCCTTAATTTGTGAATGCTTCCAGATATCTATTCCAGTTAACTCATGATGCTATCTACAAGAGTTCTTATTAACTCTTACAACTCTCTTTTCAACTGCCGGTGTGGATAATAAGATGAGCTTTTTTTCAACATTTCGTTCTTTGTAACTCAACTCTAGCCATTATATACATACATACATATATAGGCAGGCCTGAGTATATAATATATACATCGTTGACATGCCTTTACGCCAAGTTGTTTTGTCTGTGCCACTATGAGCCGACAACGTCCAGTTGGGAAAGTACGCGATACGTTTAAATCGTTATAGACTAACCACTGGATCTAATGTCAAACGACGGCCCCAAAGCATAACGTGCCTTTTCGCAATAAGATACTTATTCTACGGACGGTGCTCAACGCAACGCCCATAAAACGTGGTTGCAGGGGCCCATCCTTTAGGTTGCCCATTTGATTTGAACTGTGTTAAACAAAAAACCCCTCGGCTCATATACCGATCATCAACTTTTTTGTTCTCTGATCTGATCCCCGTTACTTAAGGAAATACTAGGAGTTTTATTCTTAAGGATACTCTTTCATTGCGCACTTGAAAAAAATTGTTTGGTTATATTGTACTTTTTGTTTTTGCACGTACATCTAGCCACCTCATTTGTGAACAATAATTAATCCAATCCATTCTTTCTAGACATCAGATCTTGGATGTTGTTCTAGGGAGCTAGCGAATTTAGTTTTCTTGGCAGCATATGCGATTGTTCATTGGAATCATCTGAAGAAAAGAATATAATATGCTCCCTCAAAGTTCTGAATTGAAATGTCAACGCGTACTTAAGAGAAAATTTCTATTTTAAAATATTGGAAATAGGAGTTACCGTATATTCACTAATGTATTGAAAATAGTGCTTGTGAAACACTCTTCGAGTAAGGTGGAATGAAATAATGTTTTGACACCCCGAATTGGAAGAAAAGCATTTCGTTGTCGTTAAGATACGTTTAAAGCGGTGTGATGTGTTTTGTCTGACCTTGAAAACATTTGAGAACTGCCTGCGATGACATTAATCACATCCTCGTTGAAACAGTGCGTTTCTTTGACGACCCAAAATGTGCTCTAGAATAAAAGAGTATGTATATCGAAGGACCTTGAAACTCTAATTTCTCCTCCTCCAACCAGTCAGGTAACTAATTACCAGCCACAAAGTTTGATATGTAAATTCATTTTTGATCTTCCGATTTCTAAACATTAAATTTTGTAGATGTTAATTTACCTCCCTCGATCGATTTAAAAACAATTGCATTTCGTAAATCAAAAAGGGAGAAAACGGGAGAATGTAAATGTTACTATTTTGATTAGTGTATAAGTTGATTAGTGTAGTCTACTTATTATATAATCTTGAATATTAACAAGCAAACACAAAGTGGTGATTAGCTAAATAATTAATATCAAAACGAATACGAAATTTTAGAGGAGTTGATGAGAAGGCTACTATTCCCTTCGTTACGCTGAAGTTTCCCTTAGCTCTGAATTTCCGTTTTCTTTGTGCGTTAATATCCAAAACAATGCAATGAATCATAGATGATAATAGCATCGTTCTCAACCTAATTGAATTGCGGAAAACAATGTATTTAATTTTCTAACTTAATTGTATGAATTATGATCTTAAGGACAGTCACCCGAGTCTTTTGTCTCTCAAGTTAATTGGACTATTGAATGTTTCTTTTTCTTCAATTCTAACCTATGTATTTTCTTAATATTTATACCGTAAAAAAAGAGTTTTAACATTAACTGTAACAGCCAATTGAATAATACTTGCGATTTACATGCATTACAATCTATTTTATTAATAAATAGTTTTATGTCAATAATGTAATTGAAAAGTTTTCTTAAACTAATACGTGTGTTATTTGTGCACTTACATAATAGAAATAACTGCAAGCACCTTTACGTTTATATTGCAACGAACTGAATTAATTTATAATATTTAAACAGGTTCTGAGAAGGAATATTTAACCCAAACAAATGAAGTTTCCCTGAGCAAGCTTTTAAACCTACATGTACAAGAACGGCCAAGCCATACCAAAATTAACTTACCCGCCAAATCCGAGGAAATTATATAAACATCAAACCACAGCCATTGACAGTTGTACAACGTTTAAATGACATTATTGCCAAATGTGAACAAAACCAAAGCCTTAAAAAAATGTCTACTATGTATTGTTTATATAATTTATGTTCTTGTTAGAATAATTACGGCTATTTTCTTATTGAGTAAAAAATAGTAACATTATAAAGAAATTGCATCGCAAAATATTTATTTTTGTATAACATCGTTGTAAAATTATTGGGGATAACTGATTACTGAAACTGATGACAGGATAAACTGATACTGAAACTTAAAAGTGTTTACGTACATAATAGGCCAGGCTGGACTGTAAAGGGCGGCCGTTGTTGGCAGGGTGTTTATTGTTATCGTTGTGAAATTGATTTAGTACAGGCAATAATTAAATGAGTTGCTAAAGCAGAATTGTCACTAATACTTGAAATGAACTGAAAAAATTATGAAAAGAATATGATGAATTCTGTAACTTGATGAAGAAAAAATACGATGCCTTAACTAGTGTAAACTTGCTTCAAAATTGAGGAGTCAGTCACCAGAATAGTTAATCCCAGACATTGTGTCTGGAGGAGAGCCAAACCACAACCTCGAGAGGCGAACCTTCAAAAAATATCAACCACTTCAAATGAAATTAACAGTTTCTGGAAGTTTCTGGATTTCTTTCAGTGTTTCTAACTGCACATTTCATTTTGATTTTTAATAATCCCCCACTCCAGAGATGCGGCGCGAATGCAGTTGCCGTGAAACGCTGGCCTCGGCGCTAGGGCTTCGCGGAGCACGTTGACCGTTACGTCACGCGGAGTGGAGGGCCGTGCAAGTCGCGCCGAGAGGGCCAACTTGTTAGAGTGCAGCAGACACGGCGGGGGTCAAGAATGCACGCACACCACGCTTGGTGCCCGTTCAGAATCTCTGAAATACTGCGCTTCGCGCGCCGCACCACGCGTGCGGGCCGGTGGGCGGGATATACTGCCAAATGGAATACACTACACACCAACACCACTGCAGCTCCGTTGATCTAGGCCAGCAGACAACGACATGAGAGACAAGACAAACAACCCTACCACCGTGTGGACTGGAACCTGCGGACCCTTCGACCCAAGCACTGATCAGACACGCTCTTAGCAGCCTCGGCGGATTTGTTCTTAGACGTTGAAATGGCGTGTGCATATTTTACATTGACCTATAAAATCATCTGAGCAATTTCCCGATCGTCCACTTGCATTGTTTATGTACTTGCAGTGGAGATATCTTCCTATTCTGGAATACTACTAACGAGAAACCTTCAGGATATTTATTTTTTATACATTTCTTTGTTGATAGAGATACACATCTAAGAACGACACCATACAGCTTTATTTCTTATAATTTCTAATGCAAAACGAATATTCATTTTTCGTACAGTATGTTGTAAAATGTGTAATGATATTTCTAATGAAAACAATTGTATTTAGAAGAAACTTTTTAAATTATAACTATACATAATATTTTAAGTTTGTAATCTAATTGTCCTGGTACAATATGTTACAAAGTACTTAAAAAAATGTATAGTATCAATCACTAAATTTCTGAAACAGAGTACTTTATAATTCTGTAAAACAATTACTTCCTTGAAATGTTGCCAAAATAACTTTTTCATCGATCATTAAAATCTTCATGAAATGCCAAACACTCTTATGAGCCGTGTTCAAACCGTCTGCGAAACCCACATGTACATAACGAACCACGATGGATTGAAATTAACGCTCAACGATTCTTTGTTCCTATTGACTTCACAAGATAGCAGCACATAAATCTTCAAAAATGGAACATACCCGACGTGGTATCTTTTGCGCCAAAAAACCAATCGCGAAGGACTAATAAATAGTGTTCAATAGATTGTACCAAGACCTCTAAAGAATTGTACGGTAAGTCAAAATTTAAAATAATTTAGTTAAAAATATAATTAAAAAGAAGCAAAATGAACACCCAGAGAGAATTCTAAAGACGTTACGATAACATTGTTCGGGAATGGATTGCTCGCGAGCGGGAAATTATCTATTCCGGACACGCCACATTCATCCAAACCTGGTTAGGACCTTTCGCGACCTGATGAGACTAGGAAGGTTTGCACAGCTGAACATGTAAAGACTGCCAAATCTTAAATCAGCTCCAACTATGAACGGCCGCGCCGCGAATCCTACCGAATTCTACCACATATAGTTCATTAACCTCCCATGCTGCTATGCTTTATAGATCAGAAAAATTTGTGATTTTTTTTTTGCTAATAGGGTCATGCCAAAAAAACGATCATGCACTTAACCATATAGTAAGCTACTCACGAAAGCGGATTCCATCTTGCTTCATTGATCAAAACTGGGGAAAATCCGAATACAAGGAAACTTATAGAGAAGAGGTATCTAAGGATACTTGCATATGCTGGTAGACACATCAAAATACATTTTTACTCTCAACCAATGAAATAGCAGGAACGACCTTAACTGACGAAACGCACATATCTGAGACAGTGCGGAAGTGGAGGGAAAGGGCCGGGGGCGAAAAGATGAAAATGGTGCGAGCGGGGCAGCGGCCCGGGGCGTCCACCGCTGCGCACGATTGATCGCCCGCATCACCGCGCGCCCGGTTTCACGCCCCTCGTAAATAACGAGCCCCGCGACGTGGAGCACCTGCCCGGGCGGGCGGCGGGGCGGGAGGGAGAGAGCGTATGGAGTGCGAGTGCGGTGCGATGAAACATAGATGGATGGCGCGGCACCATGGGCACAGGGGGCGGGAAACGATAAGGGAAGATTATAATGTGGCCCTAGTGGTTCGCGGCGTTGAGGTTGAGAGGGTATGGGACGGGAGCCACCCGTTCGCCCACTTGCGCATCAGGGGTCTATTGTACGGGCGAGGAGAGGATGGAGTGTGCCCGTCGTATTGGTCCGGTACTACAGATTCGCCAGCCGTCAGTACGGGCGTGCGTTTTCAGAACGTTGCTGGAGCCAGTACTATGAGCCGCAGCGTGTGGGTGAGTCCTTTAGAGAGACTGTTGAGTGGTTTTCACCATGTATTGTGTATGATTTACTTCGCAAATCAACGAAGGATTCAAGATGAAATATAACCCGTTCTTAAATATATCCCTCATAATATTCATCCTTGTATAAATATTTTTCAAACCTTTTCATGCATAAGAAGAATGGGAACTTAACACCTTAGCAACGGGGGAGTTCAGAAAAGATATGTGGCGCTTAAGCTTTCTGGAGTATGCTCATCCTAATCGACTAAACTGAGCCATCCGTGCGTCCCGTCCCCGGCACTCCACCTTGTTAGAACTCTGTCAGACCAATTAGACAAACGGGGTATCATGGACGCATCTACGTCGCCTAGTTGTATCTCGTCCTAAGTCTGATGTCCGCAGTTTTGAAACAATTTAAGACAATATTTTCTAAAAACGACTCCAAACTTGTTTCTTACATTTTCCCCTCGTATAAACCAAAAAAACAGTAAAAATAGCGGCTGAGGGTCCCCTTTCTGGCAAACTTCTACATTTTTTAAATCCAAAAAACTCACATTAAAAATTTGCTCGCTTGTTTGATGTGCTTGTCAGTTCGCAATAAGGCAACAGACATTTCAAATTTGTTAGAGCAGAAAATAAACCGCCTAAGGCAAATTTGAACATTTTTCATTTTGTGCTAAAAGAGCTTAGTGTTAAGCCGAAAATGCGGTGTAAAATGAATTTAACTTAGAAGTAACACATTCTTTATTTAAAAAGTTTCGATCGCCTTATGATATTAAAATTAAAACACTCAATGAAAATCAATTTGTTCAAGTTTGTGTGAAATTATTCTTCTTTTCCGTATTATGTTTTGCAAATACTGTATCAGTTAAATTTATTTATTTTATTTTCATTGTAAAAGCAAGAAATAACTACTGTTATTTGACAATCAAATAAATACAGATTATGCACCAGAGCGCTTCGTCTAATTTTCTGATGACCTGTCAATATACCTGAGTGTAGAAGGCAGAGAAATTGCCAATATTTCAATTATTACGTCTCTGTCTTCATAGAGCAGAAAGATGTACTTTACACCGCTAGTTTTTCTTCTATCACAATATGCCTATTTACAAAAAAATCAAAAATATGTTCATTCGAACGAAAATTTCGTATACTTTACATCTTGAGTTATTGTTTCTAAACATAACCTTATTGTGTAGAAAGTCGTTTTGCAATTACCTTACTTTCATAATTTTCACTCTCGCTCCTTCACGTTACAAGAATTTTAGATTACTTTCTTATTTAATAAATCGTTTCTTATTTCGTTGCATATTTTATTTATTCAACCGACGAGCTTCCAATCGCATGTTTGCCATGAAAGAGTAAAAAAATGATTCACTCATATGTAATAAAGTACAGCATTTGAAGTTTCATAAGAATAACCTTTTCAACCACGCACATTATCTTTAGGTTTCTAAATTACCAATCATCGCATTAGAGAATACACGCTGATCTTTCCACATTGAACTCTTGATAGCCTCCGCCTTACATTGAGCTAAAAATTCTTCCATTACTCTTAACGCAATTCGAAGAGCAATGCACTGTGAGGAATCGCTCCGTATATAAATATATACTTTGGCCTATTCCATAGCCCCTGCACGTGCGCGGAGCGGAAGTGGCGCCGTCCTAATGACCCGACGAGATTCTGACCTTGGGCAACGCTCGTTCGAAATTTTCCTCGGACGAATTTTTTTAACAGTATGGCGTCGCGGCGGATATGTCTGATGAAAGTCCGCCCTCCCCCCCTCCGGCCCTGCGCGCCTCTTCACCTTATTTCCGTCTTCTCCCCTCCGAACGCCACAGCGCAGGGCGGGTTCCGCCGGAGAATTTGATGAATGCGCTCGGCCGTTCGCGAGGTTATGGTCTTGTCCGACAAGCGCATCTTCCCAGGGCACATGCGATTTCAGCGGTATGAGGAAAAAGCAGGATGCGGCATCCTGAAGTAGAAAAGTACCGAGGGCAAGTGGTCCAGTTACACTTCTCGCCTCGCCTGGGCTGGTTTAGCCTGAGAACGTGAGCGGCTCGATATGGTCTACAGAAGACGAACAGGCCAGAAGTTGTAAGAAAGTATCTTCTCCGGGACTGCTAACTTGCTTTAAGTGTCGTTCTTTAATTCAAGTTGGTAGAAAAGTTCAAATCAGAAAAGAAATGATTCGGGTAAGGAATGTGAATAGCTCAATGATAGAAACATCAGTTAACTCGCATTTATGTTGCAATCACAGCTACTAGAGTCTAAAGTTTCAAATTAAAATGTTGTAGAGTAATTAGCCCTTTTGTTAAAAACTACGTTGTGCATTTAGAATATATAAACTCTGAAAACAATTGCACTACTCGTATAATAAGAATAAAAAGTAACAGGGAAATTTACAATCGAAATTATTTCAAAGCATTATTACATATTTTCTGCTATAAACCAAATATCAAATGTATTTTAATGACATTCTGAACCAGAATTTTCATTATTAGCATCATAAAGTGAACCAATTCTCAATTCAATATACAAAGTCAAACCATCGAATTAGTGTATCATAATAATATGAATGTAATTTCTGACATTCTTCTTGCATATTGTGACGTAGTGAAAAAAGAAATAAAATTTCAATAACAACAAATTAAAAATAATAAGATTCAAAATTATGTACAATTACAATGAATTGCTAATAGTTAAAACACTCGCAACCCTTTTCTTTTCGGAACCCTGCTTTACCGCAGGAAAATACAAGCCACGCTGCATGCGCGCGCGTCGGACCTCTGTCCCTGACAATTACCTCCATGGCCTGACCCAAAAGTTAACCGTCGTGGCGACCGTGTGCTTACAGACGTGAGATTGTTCTCCCTTACTCTCCGCCGAATCTCGCCCTCACTCCTACACCCCTTTAATACACGTACAGCTACCGTGCAAACTGAATGAGAACGCGGCGCAAGATGCGCCGCGTTAAATAGTTGAGGCTGACCCCCCACCACTTCCATAGCATAGACTCGCACTGGCGCGAGCTCGCAGCCAGCCTTTGGTTTACGCCCACACACAGGTTGTTATGCCACACTCAGGTTGGCTGCCTGCTTCGTGAGCACGCTAGCTTAGCCTCCGGAGTTTCAGCCAAACGTATTTTGGCTCTTGCCGCTCTACATGAGTCAAACTTCCAGAGCGCAAAACTCGGATGTTGCAGCTTAACCGCTTCCCCCCGCAGCGTACTTTCACCAACTAACGGTTTCTGGCCCTCTGTTAACGACGCCACAATATCAATGAATTAAGGCAAAACCACAAGTATGGCTGGACATCCTAAGTGGCCTCTTAATTATGAGAGAACAAATCATTTAGGTTTTATCTGAGGATTTTTGTCCTATCTCGTTCGTGTTAGAAAAAATTTTCCGTATTAAGAAAAACTCGAACTTATAGTTTCGCAGACGCCCACTTCAATTATTTTGCCCTGCTACCAGAACCCGCGCTGCAGTTGCATTGGTCGAGGTAGAAGGAGAGTGAGGTTGGCAGCTAGGCGTGTCTCGGTGCGCGCCCTACCACCTAGCGACCCATGCGAAACCAACATGACATGGAGCAGAAAAAGTCTTGCCGTAATGGCTTGCCAACCACATCGTTCTTTCAATTTCTTATTTGCGGCGCAACTGCAGCGCGTTGTCCCGAGCAAAATAGGATCGAAAGATATTTCAATTGTCGCCCGCATGCAGCAATGCAGTCAGTTTCTCGTAACGTTACAATTATCGCTCAGAAACCCAATTGAACCAGAGTTTCTCAAATTACGATATCTACAAGACATATTGCCCGTGTAATTAAGTTAAACCAAGAACATGGCTTTCCGAAATATTAACGTTAACGTAAGTACTTTTATTTTAATTAATTTCACATAGCTTGACAATCATTTGGAAATACCTGAATAGCGATTTCAATCTTTGATAGATACATATGTCTTTACTTTGAGCACTTCAAATCACAAGTTTGTAAAGTAAACCGAGATGATTTTAAAGGAGGTTAAGCCATCATAAAGGAATATTCATTACACGGTGGAATGAATATTGTGACATTATTAATTTGAAAAATATAATTACCAAATATCTACTCACATTGCAAATTTTTTAACGCATGTACGATATATTGAGATTCATATTGAAACAAGAAACAAGCGAAACTAAATATTTCAATTTTCCGTTCTACAATTACGTTGTTCTAACTTGATCTCGTCAGAATATCATACACGTATGCCTCGCGGCGCGAGAGAAGGCATGATTACAAGCTTACTTCCGCTCAAAATTGCCCTCCACGATTTCATGTCCCGTGCCTGGGCGGCTACGATTAAAGTTTGACGGATGATATGCGCAAAGAGTGAGTCGCGAGCCTAAAGAAGGGGAATGCGCGGCTTACCGTTCCCTACCCTCATCGAGCCTCTGTGCCGCTTCTCGCACCACCTTCTACAGATCCCGCCAGTCCTCGAGGGGCGTTATCGATATCTCGGTCGTCAGCGCTCCTATCTTTCACAAAGAGCCCCGTCCCGCCTCCGCACCCCCCGCCCCGCCACCCCCGCCCACGCCAACGCGTCGCCAGCTCGTGTTCCGCGATCCTGAGCATATCTCGCACACGCGCATCTGTAGATAAACTTGTAAATTCTTTTGCCGCTAGTATCACGCCACCGAATCGGCGACCTCGGGCTCGGTCAGCGCGCAGCGGGAGCTAAACAGCGTGAGCATAGAACTGAGTAACATAGTGGTGAATAAGTAGTCGATTAGTATTGTAGATGAGATATAGAAAAGAGGGAGATAGTTATAAGAGGATAGAGGTAGGGACAGGTGAAAATCGGTGATATGTTACTCATCAATCTGTACTATATCATTACCATGATGTCACTGCATGCCTCTACAGTAGAGGTCTCTAGATTCTTTATTTTACCCTAACACACTATAGAATCATGACTATACTAAACTACGTAAGTAGTCGATCAGCGCTTCTGTAGTAGAGAATTCTAGATAGGCCATAGCTGCTTATTGATCCCTATACGTATATACTATATTATTATATCACTAGTTTTTTCCTGTCAACCAGGCGAATGACGAGAAGTACCGTAAAAAATGGGCAAGACCGCGCCAATTTTTTTTTCTTTCCCTTATCAGACAATCCCACCCCTGCATTTTAACCTACAAAAACACATCTCGACAACACACAACCATAACTACATTCTACATAGTTATAACATACATCAATATAAATCTCACCACACTTCCAACGCTCCGCGCGAATCCCCCACCAACGAGCGACAACATATTCAGAGTCTTTAGGCGTCGCGACTGCGAGGCGCGTACCACTAGTTGGGGTATAGCAGAGGTCATATCTGAAGAGTGACTGTTCTAGATAAAGAGTTCTTGCGAGGTACAGCAACTATCTATACTGGTGTTTGTCATAGGCTATTCTTTTAAGACATTTTCGTGCTCTATCACCATATAGGTGTCTCATGTAATGTTTAGGTCATAAATAAAGTATACACCGATTGTGATTGACTGTGGCTGTTCAGTGACAATTAGATTTGATGAAAGTTCATCAAATTAGGTATTAGGGAATGTACGTGCGCACCAACGAGATCAAAAAACATTAATACAGGAATTCGTATGCCGACGAACACGTGTTAATTTCCGCCCGGTGTAAAGCAGCGCGCCGTACTGTGCAGACATTCGCGCGAGATTGAGAAGAATTCTGAACCGGAACTCCGACATGCCGCAATCGCGCATCGTGCGTGTTAGTATATGTAGACATGCTTATACTGCTGGGTGGACCCCCGGAGTTTCGTGGCCGTTCCGTGCGACCAAGCGGAGTCGATCACGAGGGAGAGCAATTCCACAAGACTTCGGGGCTTCCAAAGGTTGCGAAAAACGCCACGCCGCCGTTCCACGCGCCCCGCTCGTATCCAACCAGTAGTGGCTCTTAAAAGCAATCAAGAGGATCAATTATTAAAATATTTAAATGCACAAAAGAATTCTATGATGCATCTTCCTATGCAGCGCCAAACCCCTGGAAGCCCTTTCACGAAAAATGTAACCCGTCCTTTGTATAATTTTATTTTGTCGTGAAACTACCGCTTCCCAGTACGTACAATATATAATATATATAAATATAATATATATATATATAATATATATATATATATATATCTTACCACCATTCACCAGTGGCACGCATGAGCGTAAGCAGGTTGTCAAGATTTGCTCGTAAGCGACTTAAAATCTAGGACAGGATCTTCAGGGGTGCCGAGAAAGTTAACCCTCTTGACACAATAAATCACCCACAAATGCACACAAACGAGCTAGAATTTACCATAAAAACTTTTTAAGTGCATAAGTTAATGACAAACCCAAGAATATAAATCAACACATTTTACAACGAATAATCAAAACACAAATAGTAACCTACAAACACACTCATGTGAATGAACACCAATTTACTTCAGGATGATTACTCTGAGAATTAACCCTAAACATTACACTAGGAATCCCTTGGAAAGATAATTATATCTAAATTTTGCTTATCCTAATAAACATCCACATGAAATCCAAAAATCCAATTTACAATATCTCGTTTCAAATAATTACATTAAAGAACAAAATGGTACAAGTGCACTACCTAATTTACAATTAAACTGGTCTTGAAATAGGCGAAAATAAAATGTCCAAGTAGAATTTTTTTAGGAAGGCCAATAGAGCATCAAAACGTCTCCTACTATAATGCTAATTCTTCCACCCTTTCCTCAAATTCTTAAGCACTTCCGTATACTAGTTTTTCCTGCCACGTGAACTTGACCTATTTTCGCGATCCTAACTGGACCTCTTGGAACTTTCCAATTTTGCGCCTATGATGATGTCGCGTCGCGCGTGAAGCCGCTCGGTCCCAAAACCTCTGCGTTGTAAGGACGGATTCCCCCTGCCGTCTGCGTTGCCTTCGCCGTCCTCTTCCGTCTTCTTCGTTCTAGCTGTCTCCTTCCTCGTGCGCCCAAGTCCTCGCCTCTTCTTCTCCTCGTCTCTACCGCGCCTCTGACGACGCCCACGTGCGAAAATTGTCCCTTGCACTTTACCGAATACTCGTGCAAGTTCCTCCCGTTCTACTTTATACTTGACAAGCTAGAACTTTTACGTCCTTCACAACGGTAACATTACTTCCGTGTTGTAATTGGAAAAACACTACTTAATCTGCACTATCTCGCGGACGACTAACTATAACTCTGTCCGGGACGCCGAATACTCCTAAAGACCTAGTAGTCGTTGCAGCGGGCAAACAATATCTAAACTAATGTTTAACGAAAGTGTTACTCGACTACGTGGTAACGAGCTGCTTACTCGACGCTGTGACAAAAAAAAGAGAGCTTCGCTGCGTCGTTCGCTTATTTATCGCAAGGCGCCTTCGGGAAATTCTCAGTGGTGGCCTTCCCCTCTCTCAACCCATTCACAAAAAAACACATTAGTTCGCTAGTCGCATCGTTTGTACGGCCAACGGATACCAGCGCGCGTTAATTACCTCTGCCTTACGCGTCTGTTATCCTCGCTGCTCCGTATGTCACACATGAACGTTGTGTATGCGGTGCACAATCCCATAACCCAATATATAGTATATATATATAATATATATATATTATATATTA
>BOPP01000459.1:82449-102946 GCA_017312745.1 Gryllus bimaculatus
TATATATATAAAGATAAGACGACCAGAATAAAGATTAAAAACCATGAGAAAATATTACTTGCTATACCTGCATCGAAAGGAATACAGCAAGGGGATTCATTGATCCCATAAATAACAATTTAATGTAATAATGAATAGTATTAAAAACGACGAAAAGAAGAAAAAATATAATATGGGGAAAAATATGAATATCACATGTTTCGTAGACGACACATTGTTAATAGCAGAAAATGAAGAGGACTTACAATGTTTCCTGTATGAATTCAGCATAATTTGAAAGAATTTTAATTTAAAAATATCTACCGAATATAATACGAAAGCAAAGACAATTCTTGTTTAGATGAATTACCGGATTGTTTACTGAAAACTTGTGTATCTGCCTTTATACATCCGTTAACTCACATTTTCAATGTTTCTTTATACACAAGAATATTTTTAGATATTTTCAAAACGGTAAAAATTAATCCACCTTTTAAAAAAGGGATCAAAAATTAAATTCAAAATTACTTAATGAATGGACCACAATGAAGAACCCATCGGAATATGTTTAGATCTTTCGAAAGCTTTTGACGTTATTGACCATATCATCTTTCTATCAAGATTGCCTACTCATGGAATTCGTGGTATCGCCTTAGATTTAATAACCTCGTACCTTAAATAACGATCTCAAAGAGTAGAAAAAAAGTCTACTGACACGAAAGGATATTATTTATTTATCTTGCCACTTCAATACCAATTGAATATTGGGGTTCCGCAAAGTTCGATGTTAGGTCCTATCGTCTTTCAGTTACATGTAAACAATATGCCCTCGTCTATTAAACACGAAAGAAAGGTGCTGTTTTCCGATGACACGAATGTTCCTTGCAAAAAATACAATAAATAATACCATTTCAGAAGTTACAAATGGTTTTGCTGTTCGTTGCGTTTGCAGCTCGTTGCATGTAGTTTGCAAATGTGCATTCCCGCCAGGCATATTATTCTGGTGAAGCTAATCATGTAGTACCTAGACCCTCGGATTGTACAAGAAAATTATTCGAATAATGAAAAAGTGCCATCCGAGTGATCCCTGCAAGCCTCTCTTCATTGAACTTTGAATCTTACCACTACCATGCCTAAATCTTTACAAATCTGTAATATTTGTCAAAAGTGACTTACTTAACGGTGGTAACATTTTTATGGAATATTGATATCTATAATTCCATCGCACTTAAAAATCATGTTCATCAAGTGTCAGTATCAAAGCTCACTATCAGAAATCCACATACATGTACGTTACTTTACAACGCATTGCCAGATGACATTATATAATTGAAACCGTTACACAAAGTTAAGTTCAAAATAACATATTTTCTGCTGTTTAACTGTTTCTATACTATTAGAGACTATACTAATCATAAAAAATGTTTATTTTAACAAAACAGTGATATATAATGAATTAGTTTACATTTGTATTGTATATGTTTTTAAAGTTTTGATATGATTGTAACAAATAACGTACTTCAGCTTCCGAGTAAATGACTTTCATCTCGATAAGATTTTTGTAGTTTCTTTGGTCCATTGAGCAAATTCTGAGATGGCCCCTTCTTTTGCTTGTGTAGCTTTACTATGCGCCCGTTTTGTTGAACTCTACCTTTGCTTGTTGTGGTAGGAATAGAGATGAGAGCGATTTACTATTGTGTTAGCAATGCAGAAAAATCATATCTGAAATTCGTTTACAGTTGCAAATAAGTTTTCTAAACCTCGGGAACGAAAATGTCTAGTTTTTCAAATGTTACTAATCGCGCGATTTTGAAATTTTATTTTTTTAAATGTTTATCTTTAATTGATACACATCTTTCAAATATTTGGAGTTAAAATGATGGGAAGGGATTCTGGAACTCCAGGAAAGGTGCGCAAATGATCTCCTCCCCCATACGTCACATAGAGTTTTTACAGTTTTTTGACTAAATAAATCTCAATCTAAATCTGATTAGGTGTAAATTGGTTGTAGATAATAAAATTAATGAACAAATTATAGAGATGAAGTATTTACGAATAACTTCAACAAGCTCAGGACAAACGGAGGGAAAAATTGAGGTAATAGGATCCCTGGCTCTCTCAACAACTCAATATGGTATAATAAATATCTAAAACAGGACTCGACAGGGACCCATCAACTTCAGGTCACCGAAATGAGAGTTCTGGAAAAAATTACTTATCACACACTACTAGATAGCAAAAGACGAAAACAGCAGGGAAGTGTGCAATGATAGGCCCATTACGGAATGGGTAGCAGACCGAAGAAAAGTATAGAATGATCATATTGACAGACTGGAAGAGACAAGAACCGTGAGGATTGCTAGAGATGAATGGCCAAGGGGAACAAGAGAAGCTGGCGGACCAAGTAGAAGATGGAAAGACTCGTTATAATTCTGGGAAAGGAACACGTCTTTAAAGAAGAAGAAGCAGAGGTACCCCCTCTACACATGCAAATGCTAAGAATGCATTCCATTAATATGTTAATAAATTGCTTGTTGATGCGGCTTCAATTTCCGAATCAAAATTGCATTATATATCATTTTAAATTATAATTCATAATTAATATAATAGAAATTAATAGATACTTTTTAATTAATATATAATATTTCTTTTTTTCTTTTTTGCATATCATTCTGAGTCCGGTATATTACAACCAAGATTACAATCCTCTTTTGTATTTGGTTAAGTACATCATCTAATGACGTGTTGTAGCAAAAACACATGTTTTGTGCGCCCTTGTTTCCGAAAAGTCATTCGATGGCAATACATCTGTCTGTCTTAATGTGGTAAACGCTAGCGCATAAACCGTTCAGCCCATTTTCTCCAAAATAGATATTCCTCCTTCCATCTGAACAAACTCGAAGGTTTGGGAGTTGCAAAAGGATATTTTGATTTTTGAGGGTACTGTGCATGAAGTCTCAACATGTTAAGCGTCGGCAGAAAAAGCACTTGTCCCTCCGTACGCCCTCCTCCAGGCAGTTCCTGAATCCATGGCAGAACACCTAAATCTCTTTCCACGAAATAAACTTACTCACTGAGCCAAAGCTCAAATTTTCAAATTCATGATAGAGATCCTGTTTGTCGTAATGATACCATATGATTCCTGCTATACACATAGATTAAAATTAATTGTTCTCAAATAGTTATTTATGACATGACTATTGTTAGATATCTTATTACTAGGGGGCAGATTTCAATGATGTCATTTTTCTCTTTTCATTGTAGAACAATGTCATTCAGTACATAAATTAATTTTGTATGACAAAAGGAAATTATCTATTTTTATCCGTCTTTTTTCCTGATGTTTTTGCATTTTCCGAGGATTTTGACTAATTAGTAATTTTTTAGCTTTGCCGTATTTTTAATGGAGTTTCAACTCATTGATTTTAATAACATTTTAATGGTACTTGATTCAAATAGTATTTACGAGATACATTAAGTGTTCACTACAGATTCCTGAGTAGCCAATTTGATTTCATCATTCAGACATTGTAATGTCAGCCATTGTATGTAATTTGAGGTTCTCGTAACCCCTTATCAGCGCCATTGTGGTTTCGGTCAATTTCGGGATTATTAAAGAGAGATATTTCCTGGTAAAAAAACTGTACAAAGCAAACGTTTGCGAGACTACTTCACTGAAACGAATGGAAGATTACCATGATTACATCAGTATCAAACCCAACAGCTTGAGATGTTTATTAGATCTGGTTTTGATCACATTTGTTATGTCAGTTTACTTTGCTTTCAGGTCATTTTAAAACACTTAAGAGCGATTTATTGATCACTTTTTGCGAATATTTACGTCATCAAAACCAGCTTCTTCTTATAACAATACGAAATTGGAAAATTATCAAACGACACTTTAAAGCCTCAAATGATAACCCATCAGTATTGTAATATAATGTTACCATTTGAATATCGTCGAACGTTATTAGTCAAAATTAAAGTGAACTATAATTCTTCGTTGAATTCGACATATCGTCTTTCAAAAGATAATATATGATAGTTCTTATGTTGATAGTAGGTATACGATGGTTTTGTTCTAATATTACTTGCATTACATAAATGATAATGTTTGGTGTTAATGAATCATGGATGGTAATAACGTTTATTAAGACACTGATCTCAGTTCCGTAAACTTTGACTTTATTCAATCAAAGTGAATGTTCTCAATTCACCAATTTAAATAAAGTTTCTTTTATTATACATACTATTTAGACAGTTTGTTAAGTATAAAACCAGTGCAGCTTCAACACCATGTACTTTCACACCCTATAGGTAAGGGCTACGCAATATACAATACATTCAAAGTTAAATTAGGCACGAGACACTGTTAGGTTATGTTTGCTTCTTTCAAATTTCAGGTCGCTGACTTTCAAGTAAATTATAGATTTATTGGAAGATGTGGAGGAAGATGCTACAGAGGTATTTATGGAACCCCCAGAGGTGCGAGAGGAATCAGATGAAGATTCTGGAGATGAATTATCAGGTTTTCTGGACAATTTGAGTAGTAAGCAATTGCAAGCAGCTCCTAAAGCGGTTCTGGCAAATGGAGTAGTTATTGAAGATATTGTGGTTGTTGACGGTGAAGATGGTAAACTATGCACTTCAAATAATTGGAAATAATTAGAAGGCAGAAACAAAAAATTTTCGCGGAAAGAAAACTTTTCCTGCTTTACGTAAATGGTCGCTCGAGGATTTCCCTGAAAAGAAAAGAATAATTTGTTACCTGAGCCTACTTTTAGTGGTATAGGTACATAGTTTATAGGTATCTTACATGCACTGAAACTTTTGAACTTTTTTGACTCCGAAATGTTCCATTATTTGGTGCAACAGTCAAAAAAATATGCTCTTTGGAAGAACCTACCTTCACCAGGCATTACAGATGAAGAAATGGAGTGTTTTATTTGCAATTTTTATTTTGTCTGGGTATGTTCAATTGGTAAAATATATTTTTGGGATTCTTCAAGTGATATGAGAAATATTTTAGTAAATAATGCCATGAGACGAGACAGACTTGTTGAAATAATGCGTTTTCTTCACTGTACCGACAAGAGCGGTTTGAATGAAGATGACAAAATGTCAAAACGTAGACCATTCATGGATATGGCATAAGAACGGTTTATTAGGTCTTTCATTCCTCACCGCGAAATATGCTATTATGAGAGTATGATTGAGTATTTTGACAGGTATGGTTGTCAGAAGTGCATCCGGGGAAAGACTATTCACTTTGGTTACAAGGCTTGGTGTCTAAACACCAAGGTAGGGTACTTAGGGTGTGTTTCACCACGTCCGCTTATGATTGTTAAACGAGGCTTTAGCAGAAATAAGCGAGCTTAGATCAAAATAGCATTTCACCATGATTCGTAAGCGTCGTTTAGCATTAAGCTACGCTTTGTACATAAGCGCTCGTCGGATGTTCGCTTAAGGGACTGAAGACGGCTTAAGGAGATCAAAGAAACATGGTGGAGATGTTATGTGCAATTGCATTCGGTTACGACAAGCACGTTTTTTAATATATAATTTATCGACCTAGGCAAACTAGATGGATCCGAGAGAGGGCAAACGTCTTCGAAGACTCCGATGCAATTGATTTTCGGACTCGCATTCGCCTTTCGAAGAGATCGATGTTATTGGTGCTCGAGCAGATCGAAGAAAAACTAGAATTTACATCTGACAGAAATGTAGTGTAGCCTAGTTATAATTACATAGCGGAGAACTAAAAGATTACACCTTTAATAAACAGTTTTTCTCCCCGTATATCTTGCAATAGTAAAAAGATAACATTTGTAACGTAGGTCAAGGTCATGATAAGCTTTTATCAGTATAGTATTTCAATTTTAAATACAGTACGAATTTGAACACACCGAAATTCTTGTTATAATTGTGTTAATTTGATGTTTAGTAGTTACTTACATTCAAAATTGCATTTTGTATATGCATGTTATTTATGAATACAATATATCCGTAACCATTGCGAAAAAATTAGACTTTGCACAGAACATTGTGAGGCTATTTTATTTCATTTGCTGATGTTTCAATTCATTATTCAACTTTGAAGACTAATTGTACAATCACCTATTTTGTAATGTAATATGATTGTTCTTTTGATAAATAATAAATCTATGACATTCCTTTCAAGAAGACAGTGTTATTGTTTGTACCGTGTAATACAAAATTAATAACGATGGTAAAATAATTTGAAAAAATTATCAAACAATGAACAAAAATTTAAAAAAATACACACTATCAGCAAACTGTGAGGACTGAACCAAATGATGGTGGTCCACGAAAAAGCATAAACGGCTTCAAAGCATGGAGACAACTGTGTCAAAGAACGTGCAGAACGTTGATGTGTTTACTTTCTAGCGTTGCCAACACTAGCGGAAGACACACGAAACCCGCTTAGCTAAGCCGCGCCACTAGTTCGCCTCGAGGGGACTGGTGAAACGCGTTTGCCGTAAGCTCACTTAAATTTAGAACTTAAATTTTGAGCCAGCTTAACAAAACAGCGCTTAACGAAATATTGGTGAAACCGGTCCTAAACTTTGAAATATACCAAGGTCGAAATCCAAATGCGAATGAGCAGAATGAAGCAACAGAGCAAAGTGGTTGCCCGAATTGCAAATGCTTGACAGATTTCCAAATTCCATGAAACTACTGCCTTTCATACTATACTTTGACAATTTATTTACGGGAATGAGTCTCTTATGTTATCTGAAAAGTCTAGGGTATGAAAAGACAGTCACAATACGTCAGAACAGCGTGTCAAAAGATTGCCCTACTTTAAAGTCAGAGGAGATGAAAAAGATGCCCAGAGGAACTTTTGAGGCTGCATTCAGTGTAGACGAAAAAATTAACCTTGCTCGATGGATGGATAACAACACTGTCACTGTCACGACCACCACACACAGTGTAAATCCAGTGACACCTGTTAAACGTTATTGCAGATCAAAAAGGAAAATTATAAAAGTAGATCTTTCAAATAACATTGCAGAATACAACTTCATGGGTGGTACGGATCAAATCGACGGTAATGTTGGAACCTCCCAGAATAAGAATAAGAGGAGAGAACTGGTGGTGGCCCATCTTTACTAGACGTGGTGTGGTCTGGTTAGTGGACGTACGTGTTCTGGATAATAATGGAAACAAGGGGTCCGGCATTTTCCAATTAGATTTCAGAAGAGAAATAATTCAAATATACTTGACTCGTTATAACCCCCCCCCAAAGGGGCAGGACGTCCTTCTACATTGAAGACAGGTGGAAGAGTACTTTCAGGAGTTCGCTATGATGGTGTTGATCACTATGTTGAATCAGTCCCCAACGGAAAAAGAAAGCGTTGTGCTGGGGACAATTTTGCTTCAGTTGGAAGAACACAATGCCAAAAATGACAAGTTGGTCTCTTTATATCTTGTTTTGCAAATTACCACTCTTAGAGCAAATCCCTTTCATTTTTGTTTACTGTATACTATTTATTATTTTCACTGTTTTCATGTATTGTTATATTTCTAGTGTTCGTTACGTGTATTTCGACTTATATTTCATTTTTAAATGACCGAAAATTCAAAAATTTTCCTCTTTCAAAGTTTAGCGTTTTAATTCGTGTAAATATTTGGTGTGACCATATGGTCACACGCTGTATTTCAAAAACTTCTTCAAGGAAATAATTAAAACCACATTTTGTGTTCTAAATAAAGTATCTTAATAAAACGCAATGATTCCTTTGATTTTTCAACTTTCCTTCGATTTTTTTACAAACAAATAATTCAGGTCATAATGGGTTTATAGCCTGTTGTATTAATTATTCGCTCTAGTTCTTCTACTTAAAAATAATGTTCATTCCACATCAACATTCCTAGCGTAATCCACTGTCAATAGAAGGATAAACGCCCGATGCTTGTGCAATGTCGAATAAGGAATCAAGAAATATTAGTCAAAAGCGGTCGTTTCTAGAACGACTGACCTTCAATACACACTATGGAAATAAGTGTTGATTGGCCACGAGGTTTAGCGTGTTTTGCACGTGCCCGCACAATTCCTCGTGGGAGGAAGACAAAGAAGCAGTACTTACGCAATACTACGGAAGGCAAAGCAAGGCAGGGGCGTAGGCGTCAAGAGGTCAGCATGGTGGCGGCGCGGTGCGGCGCGGCGTGCGCGGGCGAAGCCGAGAGCGTGCGACGGGCAGGCGTCGTCGCGCAGCGGAGTGAAGCAGCGCGAGGCTGCCGGAGGCGTGAGGCGACTGCGGGCGCCCCGGTGCAACGGCGTGAGGCGGCGTAGGGCGGCGTGGGGCGTCGGGGAGGCGTGGGGCGGCAGCGGACGTCGTGGATGTGGGCGCGGACACGGCGTGGCGGGCAACGCGACGCCGCCACCGCCGCCTCCGCCGAGGCCGCCCGCCCCGACGCCAGCGCCGCAGCGGCAGCGGCGGCGGCCGCCAAAGGCTGGCGGATAACCCGCCCTGACCTAACGCGCCGTGGCTCTGACGCCACCCGCTGGGCACGAGAGAGGCTGCCGGAGGCTCCCAACCGGCGAGGCGCGGGCGATGGGCAGCGGACACTGGATTTACTGATAGATTATTTCGTGTTTCCGGATGCGTCAACTACTATGGTTATTCTCGTAAGTGTGCATTTTTAACGCAGTTGGTAGTTCTGCCTACGATAGATAGATTGATTGATTAGTGATACCCGCCGCGTCAACTGCTAAGGTCAACAGTCACATAGGTGTAGTGCATGTTTCTTGCTCGAGAGGTGGCGGTGATCTTCCCCCGTTGGACAGTGAGAACCGGCACCGAACTACCTGTCGGCTAGCGTGATTTTCCCTAACAAGATATCTCCCTGCAGCGACATCAGATGCTCTGAGCCACTTCTCCCGGTTTTCCCCCGATCAATATATATCGGTTCAGGGGATTTATACTTCGAGGTATCTCCGAACAACGGGGCCCCATTGCAGCCGACGTGTGTGGTAATGTAGTGCGTATCAATGTACGTAAGTGTGCCGTAGGACAAAGAAGGGAGAGGAAATGTCGCGCGCGGCCCGAGGCCCGCTTGTTAGGTAGTTCTCAACCATTAGCCTGGTTTTGGATGGAGTTTTCCAGAAAACTACCGAACAGAGCTAGCCCCTTGAATTCGCCAGATAGACGCTGAATTCGACCTAGCTAGTGTCCACGATCACGGCTCCATCGGGGCCTAGGAGCACCCGGTCAGAGGCACTGCAGGGACACTAGTTGATTCCCTGAGTCACCTCACCCGCTGGAGGACGTTGGAGCCCCTTGCCCGCACGCGGAGGCGTTCGCGAGCAAAGCCGGAGGAGTCATTTATTACTACACTGAGAAAAAGCTACCATCCGTAACTCTCAAACAACGTTCGCATACATGGAATTAACATTTTTGATAAAAAAGGACAATATGAGGTTGAGCTGATGCTTGAATTATGAATTATATTTATTATACATAGTAAGCATCCTCGATGAGAGCGTAGGCTTCCGCGGCCGGAGTCAGTATTTACTTGGCTGTCCGGGTGACCGGGCTGTCCGGGCGGTCCGGGGTCCATGGCGAAGGTGCCGACGTTTCAATTACCAGGAGATGTGACCTTCTTCATTCTAAATCGTTATTTTTAGTTTTAACGATTGTGTTGTTTGTTACTCAGAGACACGGGACACATTTGAACAGGCACAGTAAGTTAACGAAATCGTGGATAGTATGACCATTATGTAGTAGAGGCTTCGTTGTTGAAATAACTTGAGAGACTCTCTCTTATGTTCAGAGATTTTCTGTGTTTCATTAAGGTGACCTGGACATTTACGTATGTAAAACATTCGTAAGAACTCAAGTTTATATGATAAGCGATGACTTCAAACAGTCTACATGTATTCTGAGAGTAGTATCAAAAAGCATTGGCGTGTCAGTATCGAATGGAAAAGAAAGCTTTTTCGCGCAGCATTACATAATTTTCTCTGCGAAAAAATAACAATGATGAGCCTATTTTTAGAGAATTTTGTTATAGCGCTTTTGGATAATTGTCATTAACTCTCGTGGTTTTTGAAACTACTCCAATTTTTTTAAACCAATTTATGCTACTTTTTCAATACATAATTTACCGGATTTGTTATGCAGATTTGTTCTGTTTACTATACGCACGAATAGTATGAAACAGTTGAATATTTGTAATGTTGAAGCATAAAAGCATTCTAATGGAAATAATACTTAGGTATTGTTTTTCTATGATGCATTTTTCCAATTTTGCAATAGCTCAGTGGCATCGTTTCAGATTTCTTTGTAGCGTCACTTAGTGGGAAATCCTGGAGGTTGAGTACCGGTGGTATCGAATGTTATGTATTTTGGTCGAAAAACTTTGTAGCCGTTTTGGAGAAATGTTTCAAAATTCCCTCCAGGGCTTCAACTAAATTATCTCCAAAATTTAAGGAATTATTTTCAAAATAGCAGTGCCTCGATTCGGGCCATGTCGTTGATGGAAAATTCATTTTGACAAAACTTCTAGGAATAGTTTCAGAACTATTGTTGTTCACAGACAGACAGACGGACAGATCTCCAGACGGACGGATGGACGGACTTTCCGAAACAAAACAAAACAAAAAACACTCTCTTGGTAACTGTAGCCACAAAACATGTATTTCCCCTAAAATCTCGAAATCGATTTACTATAGCATTACAAACATGCCTCTCTATATACTACTTTGGGTTCTCCGTCGGTCTGTTTCGAGAGAGTAGAAATAAATAAATATATAACTAAAGAAATACTCTTCCACAAACCACAGAGCAGGTTGAACGCTAATATAGAACATACAAATTACAGAAGCCGAACATGTGCCCGTCAGAGTGCAGTTGTAATGTTATTGCATATATAATATAAACATTAGAAAACCTATGTTACATGATTGATGATTAATCTAAGTGATTGCAGTATTCTGAGTGAATGAATAAGGAGGACGAAAAACTTCTTGTAGACGAAACCTGAAAATATATACTTATCATAGCGTTAAATTCAGCCAGCTATATTTTCTTAATTAAAAGAGAAAATTTTCCAAGTAATTATTTCAAATTCAATAAAATTTCATTGCAATAAACCTGATATGATTTTTATAAACAATTTAATGAGAGAAAACCAGAACGGTATATGTGACTTTTTATAAATTCTGAGATATCTGCTAATTTAAGTCAATATCACTGTTTACGTAGTGGAGCTTTGTTTCATCATTAAAACCACGGTATTTCAATTGTTCATTAAAAGTACAAAAATACATTTCCACTGACATACTGCCTGAAATAATCACATTTTTCTCAGAATTTATGAAAGGTCACTTACACCGTTCTGGTTTACACCCATTTAATTACAAGAAGATCTGCACTTCTTCATCCTAATTAGTCCTATATCGTTTTTTAGTTTTAATGATTGTGTTGATTTTCGCTACACAAAGACACGGGGCACATTAGAAAAAACAATAAGTAACCGAAATTGAGGATATGACTATTCGGTAGTACAGGCTTCATCAACTCAAGTATCCATGATAAGCGATGACGTCAAACAGTCTACATGGATTCTGAGGGTAGTGTCAAAGAGCATTGGCGTGTCAGTGTCGAATGGAAAAGAAAGCTTCTAAGAATTGTTCTCAACATGGAATAATTGAATTTTAATAATATATTTAGATAGCGAACTTGCATCTTCACTGAAATTTACTTAACTACATACGTAAGTATACATACCTTCAATTACTGATGTCCATAAATAAACGTATGTCAACTTTGATGGTATTATTACTTTTTCGCATACTCCATGGTGACTCTATCTGCTTCTAAAGAAAGATTTGGTTAGAAAAAAATTGTGTATGTTATAACAATATATTTACATTTTTGGAACGTGTGAATACTAGGGAGACGAAAGTCTTAATGTCTATATTTATATGTATATAACAATATATGCGAAACTGCTGTTTTCCTCTTCATTTCTTCATTCCTTTTTTTCTGTTTTTCCTGTAGCCTCTTTTTTAAAGAAAATAAAAATATTTTAAAAACTACAGACATTCCGTGTTACCGCTTTCATGTGGTCATATTCTACGTTGTTCGGACTGGAATAAATTCACAAAATTTCATTGTTCCATGATAATCCATTCCATTTCCACATATATTTAATTTGAATTAATTTTCACAATTTTATAACTGAAGAATTGGCTTCTTAAGATGGTTCCCGAGGAAGGAGTGCTATGATTCGTGCTTACAAGTTCCGACTATTTCGCTTTCAAACGCGTGGAGGAAGGAAGCAATTTTCAGGGAGAGGTATTTCTGGAAGCCAATTGCTGCCTCTTTCTTGCTTCCAACTTCAGGATTGGTTGGTGGCCGCTTCGTGTACTGTTTTGAAAATTCATGCGGTATTTGTGAAACAAAGGCAACTTAAAGTATTCAGAATAAGAAGAAAAATTAGAGAGCTGAGAACCACGAATATTTACCCTGCAACAATGTTCATGGCAATATATGCTATCTTTGAGGTCGCAGGTCCACTCCACCCCCCCAGGAACTTCAACGTATGTGGCGGAGAAACGAAACAGTCCGTTTGTAAATCTGCTTGAAGAAAAGACTTGCATAGAAACTGCGTAGGGATTGACTGACAAAAAAGTAGTTGACATGAGATGCTAATTTCTTATAAACAATTACGTATCTCCAAAATGAAAGGGGATAGCGCCTTGCGATAGGGTTGCAGAATTTTGCCTCTCGTTTAAAGGCAATTTAGAAACGGCATTTTTTTGCAGAATTAAAAAGTTAAAATAAATTTACAATTTTTTTAAATTTTCAAGTGGGAAGGGGTCTCTGATGTCCCAGAAAAGAAAACTGCTAATTAACAAATTTTCAACAATTTACAAATTTATAAACAATTACGAAATCTGTGCAATTTCTGTCGGGCAATGTCCTCAAATTGTCTTTAATGTGAATATTGCCAAATTCCTATTTTTACAAGATATGCTAAATTATTGCAAATATCTACTTTATTTGTTGCTAAAATATTATATATGGAGTTGATCTTTGAAATTGTTGTTTTTGTTTTAAATCGTTCTCTAGAAGTCATCTATCGGTTCGAAAAATACAAAATTTAGCAACGTTTCAAATTATGAAAATATATGAACAATTGCAAACTTGCAATTACAATAATCTTATTGATAAATCTATAGCAAACTGAATATTAAGAATATAATATTATACTAATAATAATATTATTAATTAATTAACATATATTAATATAAATATCCTGGATTGCTTATAAAAAATAGTGTTGAAAGTAAACATGCTTGAGAATCTGAGTGTTCTAAAATAAGTGTTATTTCATCTCTTATATATTCACTTTCATGTTCATTAAAGTATTTCATTCCTCTATATTTTTATTTGGAATTATTTCCAAATTGAAACTAGTAACGCCCGCCATTTTTATGATGTAACTTGCTACGCCACATCTCCCCCTCCCCGCCCTAATATTTCTGCGGCTATTTGTGAGGCTCCGCCTACAACGTTTCATCATGATAAAGGGTGCCCAAGCCGTGGAAAAGGTGAACGTAGCAGGAGATGGCCCGGTTAATTAATGTTTTAAGAGCTGTACCATTTTCGTCGAACTCTCCGTTGTTTTTTTTATTACAAAAACGTACCATTACAAAACTACAGAACTGATAGTAGGGATTTTGCCTTAAAAAAGTATGTTGTGACAGTTTTTAAAATTATTTCTTTAAAAAAGATTATCTACAATTTTTTTTAACAAAGTAGTAAATTTTGAGTCGTTTGTGTCTGAAATTTGCGCAATTTCTAAACAAATTATTTTCTTATATAAGCCGCTCCAATATTTTTAAAAAAAGATAGGCGCGGGTCTTACGTATGTTTAAGTGTCTCCATTTTCGAAAATGGCAAATTTAGAAATAATGCCGGAAACAATGCGCTGTCGTAGCACAACTAGTTGCTGTTTTGTTAGCGGGAGAGAATGCATTATTTGGTTTTCGACATTAGCCATTACTTTCTCATTAGTGTTTCGCAAATGAGATAATTGGAGTTGAGAGAGATTGAATGTGAAGGGCCATGGTTGCAGTTGGTTGTTTAGGAGGGGAGATTTTGAGAGATTACACATATTTTATTCCATTTCGATAGCCACATACATTTCTTTGATTCATATTTTGTGCATGGGATAAATACAGAGACTGTTGTGAACGAGGAATGTTATATGCGCTATTGGAGAACTTGATGAAGGTAAATGGGTTTCTCTTGAATGTTTTGAATGGAGAAGAA
This sequence comes from Gryllus bimaculatus, assembly GCA_017312745.1. Classification (NCBI taxonomy): domain Eukaryota; kingdom Metazoa; phylum Arthropoda; class Insecta; order Orthoptera; family Gryllidae; genus Gryllus; species Gryllus bimaculatus. The sequence goes on from BOPP01000459.1 coordinate 96,738, forward strand.
GTATTTTGGTGGCCGTTGGTAAAGAGATGTTGCATATACGTTGCGTATATATTATAGTATCATCATTAGCAGTATTATTATTAAATATTGTAACGTCGTGCCGAAGGGCCAGATGGACAACACATGTCGGAAGGCCAGCGAGGGGGCGGGGGCGGTCCTTTGGCGGCAAGCGGAAGGCCACCAGAGGTGGGCCCCTCCTCAAGGGCCCGGGTGGGCGTGACTCGGAACGTGGGTATCAACTGGCACAGAAGGAATTGATGGGTGAGTCCAGCCGTGGTGCAGCTGGACTCCAAAATTGCAAACAGGCCCACGTTGCGGGATGAGAAGACGCCGCCGGCATGTGAGGTCTGTCACGTGACCCCTCGCGAGGCGGCTGGAGAGCAACCAGCCGTGGGCATTCGAGTTTGAACCGAATCGCGGTGCGGAAGGCACATTTCACCCGCCAGGGGTTATCGCGAGCTTCGGCAGCGAGGTGTGGCGGTTGCCACGGGACAAAAGGCCAGGAGCGGCGCCAAGCCGCTGGGGTCTGCGTCAGGCTGGGGCGGGGATGCCTCAGAGATGTACAGTGCTGGGAGTGTAGCGCGTTTCCGAGGAGTATGTGTATTGTGTAATCAAAATTGTAAATAAAACTGAATAATCAACTCCGTGTCTGTGTGTTACTCGCACCCGACGACGCCACAATATCTATAGTAGGAACAGTTTCAATCGTTTTCTCTGTGAGTTGCATCCAGGTTTCTGGAAGCGCAGTTAACACACTTATGTGATTCATTTTTAGGTAACAGATACTGCGATCAATGATATGGCTCCGAGAATAGTATGTTTGGCGAAGTTAGTTGTTTTTAGTTCCTCCGAAATTCTGGAAATTCAGTTATTGTAATGAACGTGGTCCCTCCTTCTAACTTCTATTTTGTGATGCAGTGAAAGAATCGTTGAAGTGACATCATTTACCTGTCTTTGAATCTTTAAACAGAACTACACAGAACCACAAAAAAGTTGGTGATAGTTATTTGTATACTCTGACTTTCTTTGCTGGGTGACGCTAGGAGTTTATTTATTGTAGTATAGCTGTTTCAGAAAACATTATTGAATGTAATGTTTCTAATAATGATACAGAGACATAAAAAACTTGTCAGACTGAAATACTTGACACATGTTTCTTTATGTATGCCCATGTTATTTATCAACTTTTCTTGTTAGAATGAAGCGACAGTTTTCTAGAGAGCTAGATGTGCACCGCTCAGAAGCCCTGCGTGAAATACAATCTGTCATTCTTCGGGCACTTCTGCATAAGTAGCTAAAAGTAAAGTGTAACAGCGTAATATGAACGTGCGTTACATTCCTAACTAATGTTTTTCCTCCCCAAAACTATGGTCTCTAATTACCCAGTTCTCAATGATTCCTTTTTTTAATTGTTATATATATTATTTTGGCTCATCGTAATCGCGCGCGACCCCCAATAGTTCGTGAAAAAATTTCGCTTTAGTAATAACATGCATGAAAGTAACTAAGGAAATACATTAAACTCGCCACATCAGTGTATGAGGAACGTTAGAATCCTTTTTATACATTCGCAAGCATCTCATTTTTATTCTCACACAATTTCACAACAATCATTTTTATATATTCATATATTCATTCAGATGTCACCCCAATCCGTACTTGCAGTTTTGCAGACGTCTTTACAGAACATTGGGAATAGGCCGTGAAGGGATGGGAATCAACTCATTATCCGGCGCATGGAATGCGTTTTAAACGTGATGGAAAAGGAATGGTCGGGCGAAGTGGCTCTTTGCTTTAGGTTGTGCTCCGGTTACTACGTGCAAGAGATAAATACGGAAACGATGAATCAGAACGGAAGAACTCAAGACTTCTCATTCAGACAATGGCATTGTGCAACGTAGCAATTCTGTAGGTGCCCAAGAATCGCGACAACCGAGACTGAAAGGGAATGTACATATAACAAAATTAAACACTAAATTAATTTAATTATGTTAGGCATTCATAATTGTATCAAATTCTGTCAGCCTTTATGCAGCTTGTTGCGTGTATTTTGCAAATGTTCATTCCCGTCTGAGATATGGTGTAAAATTGTGGGGAAACTCATGTAGCACTCAGACCTTTATATTGCAATGACAATATTGTAATATGTGTCAAAAGTGACTTACTTAACGGTGGGAACATATTTTCATGCAATACTGATATTTAAAATTACAACACACGTCGTAAAAATCACGTTTATCAAGTGTCAGTATCAACAGCTCACTATCACATATCCACAAACAATACATGTACGTTACTTTACATCGCACTGTTAGATGACATTAAACCATTCAAGTTTCACAATTTTATGTTAAATGTAAAATCCTTTCTGCTGCATAACTGTTTCTATACAATTAGAGACTATATTTATTATCAAAAAGAAAAACAATGTTTTTAACAAAACAGTGATATATAATGAATTAGGTTACATTTGTATTGTGTATTTTTTTAAAAGACTTAATATGTTTGTAACAAATAATGTACTTCAGCTTCCGGGTCAATGACTCCCATCTCGATCAGGTTTTTGTCCAATTTCCCTGATTCATTAATGATAAATGCCCACTTCACTATGCCCACGTTTTGTTGAACTCTCCTTTTGCTTGAAATAGTAAGAGTAGAGGTAAGTGTGAGTTGCTATTTTATTAGCAATGCAGAAAAATCATAGTTGTAATTCGTGACCTTCTACGATACCATCGAAAGAAGAGTAATGATATTTACAAATTTTCCACCATTTTGTTTAATCGCAATTCCGTCACACTCAATTTGTTTCTGATACGTAAATACCCAATATTAAATATATATTCCTTAACCCCGCCATTAAAGCGTAGTCTCCGCATCTGAAATTTCGTGCCGCTGTAGAGTGAGAAGCGATTCATAATTTTGGACGGCATTCATTCAATGGCAATAATTTTCCTATCTAAGTCACGTGAGCCATGGTCAGTGAAAAGTTGCAGAATACGTAACCTTTCCATAGCTCAACTTGCCGTTGAGAGAAAATATCGTTGTCACTATTGCTTCTTGAACTAGCCTTTCGTCATAATGAAATTTGTAATATATCTTCTTAAACAGTTTATTTGCTAGCCGATAGCAATGCAAGTCGTACTATTGAATAGAGAAGATAAAAATAAATAATATAGCTCTATAGTCACCATAAAACTACTTCGCTCGGCGTTACCATATTTACCAGATAAATTGATTATATACTAATAATACTTGAGTGAATTAAAATATTGAAACGTGAGGTTTAATGTTGTTTTGAATAAAAAAGAAAGGCTGAATCATTAAAAAACGTCCATCATGGCCGTAAGACGGAAATTGTTACTGCAATGATCCTCGAAAATGCCAATTGAGTTTCAGGTTTGTTTTTCGAAGAAACTGTTAGTCAATCATTCCGCTCCGTCGCACAGTTTATGGCCCTACTGAGGACGCGATATCACCTCTACCCTCGGCATTAAATATATGAAGCGAACAATTGAAGCCAGACATTGCAAACCTCTTTTCAGTCTACTAGTGTGCGGAGAGCGAATGGAATGAGTACAAAAAATGGGAGGATTGTGAGATGCTACATACTAATAAACTATTAAATATCTCGAGAACGGAAGTTGATAGCACCGATCGGATTGCAGAAGTTTGCATTTAAAGGGAATTTAGAGGGGACAAAAATTGCAACATTTGCACATTTGTACACAATTTCCAACTTTTGCAGATAAAAAGGGGAGAGACTCCCGATGTCCCACAGCCGAAATTCGCAAATGAACAACTTTGCAACAATTTACAATTATATAAACATTTTCGAAATATGAGCTAGAACAACCAGAACATATCCGAAAATTGTGCCTGATATGAATATTTTAAGACATTTTAGTATAATTGTTGCTAAAGTGCTAAATATTTACTGGTCTATCGACAGTAATTCTAGGCGGAAAACCCCCGCTCAGAAATATTTTTTCGCCATGGCGCGCAGGCAAAATCTTTGGACAGGTAAAGATGACGATATTTCCGCTTGATACGTAAACAGTCGAGGCCCCCGCCCGCGGGAACAGCGTCTTTCCTGCCCCATGGTACTTTGCGCCAATCATATCGGCACTGAAGCTCTGACTACCGAGTGGTCAACGCGCCCCTCGCCCGGATCAAAGAGTGTCCAAGTTGGTCTGGATGGTTGGGAAGATAGGATTTCACCCGCCAGTTATTGTGAGGCGAACTTTACATACTGTACAATAATGTTTGAGTTTAATTAAGTTACGTAAAGAAGAATACGTAGACTCGATGAAATTTGGGATCTTCTAGTGTTTTCTTTATGGAGTTTGGAGATATCATTAGGAATTTTCATTGGATTTTGTTTGAGGTGTTTAGTTGTTAACTAATACAACACAGGTTACACTTGCACCGGATGCTAAGAGAGTAAGTAATTTTAAGGATGGTCTCCCCGGGTGGCAGCGCACGGAAAGCGCTGGGATGCATGGAGGCAAATGTAATTCACGTCAAATGCGCTAGGTAGCACAACTTTATGAGCCAGAAACACCTTGGACCCTTAGTACTACAACAGGATTCAAATTGCCTCCTCCCCCTATTTTTGTGAGTTGTCATGTTCACAAATGAACCACGATTGAAGTGATTTGGCATATTGAAGACTACTGCAGTAATCTTCACAAAAATCAAATGACCAATATATCTAGTCTTAAATTAATTCTTTACGCACATCAAATTCAAACTCTTACGACTTCAAATTCTTGACTCATTTCATTCTGTGACGTAGTTGAATTGATCGGAAGTTAATATTGTAATCAACAAATATGATAACCTTGCGAGCCGACCTGGATATCCAAGGTCGTTAAAACCGAAGGGCCGTAACTGCCTGCCTGAAGGGACGCGGCTTCTAATCCCTCCCGGGCCATGGATGTTTTGTGTGCCCGAATGCCTGTTCCTCTGCCGTTGTCCTAAGTTATAAAACCAATGTTAAATTAAAGTGGAAACTCTACGACATTAGTAGATAAAAAGTGACCTTAAATATGTAAAGAGAATTATCTGCTAAATAATTCCAGTTCTTCACCAGCGGTCTTTTCTTTTGTTTCAGATGAATCAGTGACATGTAACGTGTGCGATCGCTCTTTTAGCAGCCCACGTCAGCTGGCACATCATCAACAGAAGAAGCGACACTTTGGGTACGCCATCTGCTTAATGCAAGCAATGTAAATGTTTACTGGTGATTGCTTGTGATAGTGATCACTGAAAAATGTACAATTTTTAGTGTCTACTTACACAGTATGCAGGATGCATGTATTGATGCTGCAAAAATTTGGTATTTTTCGGCAAAACAAATTTGTATTGTGGAACCTTGATATCACAAAAGTGGACCTGCAAAGGTGAAGTATCAACTGATGTTACTGTAGTGCCTCTGACCGGCAGCTCCTACGGTTTGAGCCCCGACCCACTCACCGGACAGTAGCAAGATTTTCGACCGTAGCTAGAATGCTGATTCGAATTCAGCCGCTCTCTGGAGCAGAATTCTAGTGGTTGGCTGCTCCGATCGGTAGTTTTCCGATATTTCTCCAATTAACCCGATGCACCTTCCCCGATAATAAACTCTGAGCTCCGGAGAGATGCACGTATACCCCCATGATGGAAGATTCGCGAAAGAAATAAAAATAATAATCTATCATATGAAAATGAGTCGCAAAATGTGTTGGTAAGCGCATAACTCAACAACGCCTGGACCAATTTGGCCAATTCTTTTTTTTAAATGTTCGTTGAAGATCAATGATGGTTTTTACATCGAGAAAAATTCGAATAATTGCCGGAAAAACCCTAATAACAGCCCTTTTCTTTTTCCCATACAAACGTTTTCTCACTAAAACGTAGAGTCAATTTGAGCTTTATAGCTATTGTATAAATCACTCATTGTTGTTTAAACAATGTAGGTATGTTCCTAACGTCAAAGAGTCAATCTGCACTTTATTACCGTTATACAAAATTTAAATTCAATCATATCTATCAAAACTGTGTGCGTGTGTGCGTTGGAGCACAGAATACATCTTTGGAGGATTTAATGTCGCGTTCCGAAACTATTAACAAAATAATGTATAATATAGATATGCCTCCTACTAGACGAAGCAATTTAGGTAGAAGAACCCGAAATGCTACAAACCAAGCTAATTACCGATCCAATAATG
>BOPP01000459.1:105754-135040 GCA_017312745.1 Gryllus bimaculatus
TATATATATATATATACTGACGCGAATGCCCCAGTAATTCCCAGAACTCGCCTGTTTGGGGACCTCGCAGATATCATGCTCTTGCGGGCTTGTTATACCTCAGCGCAGTGGGATCATTTGGGGTGTTAAGAGTAAATCCAATAACAAGAACACCTACATCAGTTAAAAAGGGTATAATAATCTTAAACCCCCTTTCGTTGCTTACAAAGTCACATCAAAATAAAAATGAAACACAATAGAACCAAAATTTTAAACCATCTCTCATGAACATGAATTAATCGTTAAACTATTCGCACAAATGATCACTGGGAATCCCCTTTGTAACTCTCACTAATTAAATTTGTTACAATTGAGAATTAATTAGTGAAAAAACAGTAAACTCTATGTGACGTAGGGGGGAGAAGAATATCTGCACACGTTTTCTTGAGTTCCAGAAACCCTTCCTGTCGCAAGATTAGTAATATCGCAAGATTAGCAATATTTGAAAACAGTCACTTTCGTTTCAGTGTTTTAGAAAACTTATTTCCAACGGTACACGAATTACAAATATGATTCTTCTGCATTGCTAACAAAATAGGAACTCACACTTACCTCTACTCTTACCATTTCAAGAAAAAGGAGAGATCAACAAAAAGTGCGCATAGTGAAGCTATATTTACATCCAGAAGTAAAACAAGGGGCCATCTCACCATTTGCTCAATGGATCACGGAAATTGGATAAAAACCAGATCGAGATGGGAGTCATTAACCCGGACGCTGAAGTACATTAGTTGTTACAAACATATTAAGTCTTTTGAAAACATACACAATACAAATGTAAACTAATTCATTATGTCACTGTTTTGTTAAAAACATTGTTTTTCTTTTTGATAATCAGTATAGTCTCTAATTGTATAGAAACAGTTATGCAGCAGAAAAGATTTTACTTTTAACATAAAATTGTGAATGAAAATTGTGAAACTTGAATTGTTTAATGTCATCTGGCAGTGCGTTGTAAAATAACGTACATCTTTTGTATGTGGATTTCTGACAGTGAGCTGTTGATAGTGACACTAGATGAACGTTATTTTGACGACGTGTGTTGTAATTATAAGTATTAGTATTACATGAAAATATGTTCCCACCGTTAAGTAAGTCACTTTTGACAAATATTACATATTCGTAAATATTTAGTCAAGGCAATGGTAAGATTCCAAGCTCAAAGAAGAGAGACTTGCAAGGACTAACGCGGATGGCATTTTTTCATTATTCGAATAATTTTCTTTTGCAACCTAAAGGTCAGAGTACTACATGAGTTTCCCCACAATTTTACACCATGTCTTAGGCAGGAATGTACATTTGCAAAATACACGCAAAGAGCTGCATGAAGGCTGACAGAATTTGATACAATTGTGAATGCCTAACATAATCAAATTAATTAATGTTTAATTTTGTTATATATACATTCAATTTCAGCTTTGACTGAATTGACAGACTTAGACGTTTTGCTACCTGAACATCAGCTAATTGCATATTATAATTGCATCAGCTAATTGCACTATATAATGGAGTATGCGAATGCTGATTTGAAAGGCAAAAATGCATTGAAACTGTTTTTCCTTCTTTAACTATTAATTTCTTATTACAAAACCAATTTGAAACTTCTAAAATCGTACTGTTAATTGTTCCTTTTTTACAAAGAACATTCTGTGATCGACAAACAGAACAGTTCTTCGTTTTTAAATAGATGACGGCATATCGTTCATATACAACAGAAAGAGGATAGGACGAGTCTTGCGGAACCCCATATTCAATTGGTAAAGAATTGGAAAGATAAGTAAATAATGTCCCTTCGTGCCAGAACGGTATTTCTACTCTTTGAAATCGATGTTAAAGGAAAGAAGTTATCCAATCTAGGGCGATATCACGAATTTCATAAGAAGGTAATTTTGATGGCAAAGATGCTATGGTCAATAACGTCAAAAGCTTTCGAAAGATCTAAAAATATTTCAATGACTGCTTCATTTTGGTCCATTGAGGAAGCAACATCTTTAAGAAAAGAAAAAAATGGCAGTTTCTGTAGATTTTTATTTCCTAAACCCGTGTTGTGAGACTGAAAACGCTTCGTTTTTCTTGAGAAAAGTTTCCATTCGCGTATAGAAAAGCCTCTCTAATATTTTAGAGAAACCTGACAAAAGAGAAATTGGTCGGTAATTTTGAATTTCATTTTTGCTCCCTTTTTTTAGAAAGTGGCTTAATTTTGGCTGTTTTTGAAAATATCTGAATATATACCTGTGCATAAAGAAGCATTGAAAATGTGAGTTAACGAGAGTATGAAGGCTGGTACACAAGTTTTCAATAAACAATCCGGAAATTCATCTAAACCAGATGAATATGTATTTTTTAGTTAACTGAATATTCGTAAGATTTCGTTAGAAAATGTTTCTGAAATAAAAATCGTGTCGAAAATATTTTGGGAAGGTATTGGAGTTGAATTTGACGATTTTAGTCCCTTCGTGAGTTCAGCCGCAGTTTTAGAAAAGTGTTGGTTGAAGACATTTGCCACTTTTTCCGGACTACTGGCTTCTCCTTCATTATCCTTTAAAACAACATTCTCTATTAAGAACGAGATGATGTGGTCGTATTTTTTACGATATGCGATTTTCGATTGCTTCAGTTTTGTTACTAGCGTTTAAAATATCGTGATTATTTTTCATTATTTTTGCCTGAACTATTACTTGTCTTACGATTCTTTTGTATTCTCGTAAGTAGACATGAAAACAGGGTGATACGTTATGGTGTTTGGAAATAAACTAAAGCGTACGTTTGTTTTTACATGATGTTCTTATACATTGTTTAATACAAGTATTATTTTTCCGTGAAATATTTAATTTTCTGGTTTTGAGAGAAAAGCATGCGTTAAAGTGAAATGAAAGTTTGGAGAAAAAATATATTATATTTTTCATTTCTGTCAACAGCGTTATAAACTGTGTCCCATGATTTCTTCAGCAAGTAGTCCGTAAATTATTTTATGCTAACTTTAGTGAATGCTCTGCACATGCGTGAATAATTTGTGTCTGTGTTCATGTTATTAGTAATTGTACGAATTTGTGCATCATGGTCACTATAAGCTAGATTAGTAGATAAATAATAAATAAATAAAGATATTGTCAGGTATCAATATTTTAATTCAACTTATGATCATTTGACTGCGTAGCCGATCATCCCCAGAGCTAAAATGTGAAATACAATATTATTAACAGGTTGTAGTTATTGTATACAAGAGCGAAGCAACTGATCGTCATCTTGCAGCTTCTGGGCCGAAAACAAAGGTTCTGTGGAATTTTTTTGAGCGTGTGTCTTGTTTAAGAGCACACGCGGTCGCAGTGGGGCGTGGGAGGGGGGGGGAAGGGGTGGGTGCGGGTGAAGGGTCGTAAACTGGGGGTGCTGTGGATTGCTTAGAGACGGTGGCGAGCGATAGGTTAGTGGAGTGGGGAGGGCTGGGGGTGTGGTTAGGGTGTACACTTTTTTTAGCTAATTTTAGCAGAGGTGAAGAAGTTCAGGGATTTGTTGGTTAAGTCATGTATGTTCTGTTTTTTGAGGGCGTTGTGTATGGGTAAGGGGCTTTCTAATTTTATTCTGTTCCAAGTAACCCTGTTCTCAAATTTCTAGAGTTCGGAATTTGTGTGTTTATCAGATTGTGTGTTTGGTTTGTTAAATTTAGGTGATCCGCAAAGTGTGAGACTGTGGTGTGTTTATTTTTCCATGCTTGTTGTGTCTTTGATTCTCTGTGTGAATTTAACGGCTGTTTGTTCTGATTAATATGGCATTGAATGTTGCACGGTGAGAGCATAGACTTCCGCATAAGGATGTTAGGTGTGATTGTTCTTTAGTGGTTGCATAGTGTTTTTGTATAGATGTATGAAGTGTTGTTGAAAAGAAAGTTTTTAGGAACCGAAATTATTGTGAGTGTGGAGGCGACTTTTTCAGAGAAAGGTCCTCTATAAGGGATTGTGAAGGGTGTCATGTCAAATGTCACTTGGATGAGAAGTATGTGTGTTTGCGGATATTGAGTTGTAATTTGTTTTTTTGACTATAAAATTTGTCATCATGTTGCAGTCTGTAAGCCATTCATTCTAGCTAATATGTTTTATTGTGTTTTATTTCTTTTTTTGTGTTTTTGTTGGGGACTAAGGTATGTGAAATTAATCGATGCACATCGATGGAAGGCTGCTTTTTTTGTGTTGTGTGTGTGGGGGGGTGTGAAGTTGTTGTGTATATTGTGTCGTGTGTGTAGGTTTCTGAATATGTTAAATCATGATGGTCCTTTGTAGCGGTGATGGTGAGATCAAGGAAGTTTTAAAGATTTTTGTTCATTTTCCTAATCTCCCGTAGTGAAATTTATGTTCAGGTGTAGGGGAGTTGATGTAGTGTGTAAACATATAAAGTTGGTCTGGTGGTGCCTGTCCATATCTACGTCAGATGTAGGTCAACTGGGAAAAAGATTTACGCACTCGAAAGAAACAGTTTGGGGTTAGATGGGACTGGGAATCTTTATCTTGTTTAATGAGGTCAGGGCTGTTGAGTTATTGTGTGTTGAGGTGTGTAACTGACGTAATTGTTTGAAGTCTTTGTTAGTTTTGTAAGCATTCTGTGTGTTAGTGTATGATATACAGGTCTAAAGGGAACAGTTTGATTTGTGTATTAATGGTAACATATAATCGAGGAGGGAGTGGATGGTGCGTGGAGAAATCTCTGTGATGAGTGAATAGAGCTTAGATTCAGCGAGTTCTTGTTTTAAAGGAAGGTGTGGTGTTTGTTAGTGGGGGTCGTTTTCTTTAGGAGTGGAGATGTGTTGTTGCCAATGATTAAAATCGAGTTACTTGTTGGTTGTATTCTTCCTTGTCCAGAATCACTTATAGAATTGCTTGTCGCTTTCGTGTATAAAGTATTGTCTTGGGAGATTGTTGTCTTTTAGTTTTTTTTAAGTAAGTTAATGTGTTCTGATGAGATGGGCTTTTGGTGTCGCGAGTTGGGTGTTCATATGTTTGTTTGATTAGTAATGTGTAAAGTGTTGCTGAATTTCTGTGTGATTAGTATCATTGGAAGGACGTGTCTGGTGAATATACGAGATTTTTTAGAGCTATGGCGTTGTGGAGAAGGAGGTGAATTTTAGACTATTTGTAGGAGTGTAGCTTCAGTTATGGGAATAGGTGAGGAGAGGAATTTATGATACGAGGATAAAGTTGGGTGAGTCAACAGAGTCAGATTGTATGTATGTGTTTGATTATAGCGCTTTGACCTTGCGAAAGATAGAAGTTCCAGCATAGCTTACTGTTTTGTTTCCGGCGGCTGCATATTCTAAAGAATGGCGGCTTCTTAATGGAGGTCAGGAGCACATCCACTCAGCAGGAAATGTAGTGAAGAGGAAGGTGTAGAATAGTATCGTATTTCTGCAGTGAGAGACGGTACTGAGTAGCGTACCATCGGTTTCTCCTAATGTATGCAGGAAGAGCGGGCTGCAGCGTTGCTTTCCGAGGCGGCAATATGACTAGCTTTTGATTTGAATATTGATGAATTTAGGGGTTACTCCCCCTAAGATGCATTGTGTGTGATGACCATATATGTAAGTTTGCCAGACAAATTTTCAGGGATGTCTTGTAAAATGGGATGTTAAGAGATTGTAAAATGAAGGGTTTCAGGGAATGTCTAGATTAGTCGTTTTTATTTCATATGTTGTGGTTTTGTAATTATAATCTGAATCTATTGGCATTTGTGATATCTTGTAGTTCATGGTAGGTATATTCATTGTAATATTTAAAATTAAAAGAATGCAGTAAATTATAAACTTCTCTTTTTCGTCGGATGTGCTCAGAAAATCGGTATTGAAATTCCAACATATACAATAAATGAAAAGATAGAAGTCTAATTTGTCAGAGTTATCTCTAGATTTTCCAAGAAGAATGAAATTGATTCTAAAGCTGCGATTTGTTGGAAGGTCTGCAGATGCAAATAATGATAGTTTTGAGCGTAGTAAGATGTGTAACGATTGTTATTTAAAAACTTTTCCAACTGCAATAAATTGAATTCTGGACAAGAGATAGAATCAATATCATTTCTCACGTAAATACATCGAACTTCGTTAAGCACAATGTGATTACTCGCTCTACAATAATCGATCTTTCAAGTAAACAAGGAAATTTGAGATGTGTTAGAATCATTATATAGAAAACCATGTTCGGTAAAGGCAAGAAGTCTATTTGATCCTTAGATACAACGTAATGCTGCTCGATTAAATATCATTTTTTATCTGAAAGGGATTGCAACATTATGAATGCATTATTTGAATTCTCTGCTGAATTTAAGTGTAGTTCTATTTATTTATCTCATTTTACCTCGAGTGTCGTGGTCGAGGAGTGTCGAGCCCCGCAATGGAAGGAGATGGAAGGAGGGAGTACAAATGTAGGTAACTTATTAATGGGAGAGGTAGTAGAACGGATTTCCTTCAGGAAATAAGGTTATTTGAGTCCAAAGTGGTACCGGGCAGATTGTAAGAGACTAGAAGTGGGTGGGTTGGGTGTTGGGCAGGACACTGCCGAGGTTGTGAAAAGATGTGTTTTGCAAGCTCGCTAGCAGAGGTGCATGTTTTTAGGCAATGTTCAGTAAGACCATGCGGGTGAAGTGTTTTTTCTGAGGGAAAGTTTTAGCTCTAAATAATTTATCATGGTGCTCAGATGCAGTTTCAAATTAGTTGTTTGGGCGTTTAATTTTCTTTGCACAGTGTTGGTTTGTTGGTACCAGAATGGCAGTGCGGCTGCGGCAGGGAGGCGGCTAGGAACTGGCTGCTCTATTGGTCAGTATTTCTTCTTTGCGCTGTCTAAATATCTCTGTGGGTTGTAGGGTTGTATTTCGAATGTAACGTCTTTAGCTTTCAAACTCTGCTTGTTCGCGTAAACGATTTTCATTCGCAGGGTCGAAAACTCTAATGTTCGTGTTTTGGGCGGACGGTTTGTAAGTTTGTCACATGATGTTCAGGTGTAAAGTGACCACCTAAATGATGTATTTTGCCCCTGTGATGATGAATGTATCCCGTTTGGTGAGTTTTGGGGTGGATGTCCACTCACTGTGAAGTCGGCAATTTCCCGGTTACGAATAAATAGTACCCGTGACAGAGAAAGTGGATGAGAGTTTCCCAGTGAGAGGGAGGAAATTTTGTTGCCATGGTTATTCTGCTTAAAATCTAGTACTGTTTTTGATGGGCTCAGTGGGGAATGTTCTTGTTTATTTAGGGGTCAGGATTGCGAGCTTTACGTGTATTTGGTTTCTTTTGCGCTTGCAGCCTGTTTGCGTTAGTTTTGTTGGGTGGGCGTTCGATGGATCGGAGAGGAATAGTGAGGTAGTGGAATTCAATATATGTATCATTAAAAATAAGTAATATACATTTGAACACTCCATCAAATATCTTAACTACAAGAAAACCTGCGCAAGATGCACACACTGCAATAATTCCACTGTGGCCGCGGAACAACATAAATTAATAATATATATAATATAATATAATAATAATGATAATAATAATATAATAATAATAATAATATAATAATATATAATAATATTAATAATAATATATAATATATAATAATGCTAATTAATATATAATGTCTTGTATAATATTGAGTCTATTTTACAGTTTCGTATGGCAATAGTTGCTGTTTAAAATGGCGAAATCTCTGCATGATACATCAGATGCTCCTGAATGCTTATTTCTCCTCACATTTCTTGTTAACAGTTCTCCTGACAAGGTGAATTTGACTAAATTTCGGCCGTTCCTACCGGAGCTGTGTCCTCCGTGCTCCAGACGCTCGACCTTCGCTCGGCTGTGCGTGCCTCGGCTCCGCGCAGTCTTATGGTGGGGCACGAGGGACGCCGTGAACTTCTTGCTAATCTTCTCTCCGTCTGCGCGATCGGCCTTCTAGCCGCTTCTGCGCCGTAATTCTGCACGCCATTGCTTGTCTCCCGTGATATTGTCTGATTACGTCCCGCGTGTGAATGTTCATTTGCAGATGCACTGAAGAACTCGGGGTATTTCGTAGGTACGAGTAATCTCGCTCCACTGTCCGCAATTTCGCCTGAATGAAACTTTATTGATCAGCCTGAATATCTACTATTATACTGTCTCAGGCTCCAATGACTGATAGATTCTAGATTTAACGCCTGTGTCATGATTGAAGAAATGCTTTTCTTCCAGAAAATTTTTAAGAAAGTTTCAGGACGGGTATCTATAGCGTGTGTTCGATATCCAACCTCCTACCTATGTAACTCGGCAAAGTTTTTGCTGTATGGCGCTTCAAGACTGAAGGAGAGCTGCTGGCTTTGATATCAGGAACAAAAGAGAACTAACTGGTCGCGGGCGTGCCTATTTATGCACGCACGTGAGGGTAAGTGCGCGTCATCTCTTCTTCCAGTTGAACTTCTTCCGGTCATATACCTGCGCCGTATCGTGGAGTCGCGGCAAACAGTAATTAAAGGCTGCGGGCGCGCCTTTTCTAATCGGCGGCTCGCTCTCCCCGTCTACTATGGGGGTTTGTTGATGTGTGTGAGTGTGTTGGCTCTTGCCTTGTAAATATATATATATTATATATATATTATATATATATATATATTATATACTATAAACGTTTTAATAACCAAAGAATCACCTCACAAATAATATTTACAAACAGTAATGCATTAGGCCTTGGAAACAAGCGCGCTGATTAACTACTTTCGATATTTTTAAAATCATCAGCTCTCCGCAGGCGTCCGGTAGCGTCGTTTGCAACGGGGCGGTGGCTTCGCAAGCTCTCGGTTTGCCCCAGCTCGTCGGGATTTCGCTCTTTGGCGACAAGCTCTCCGGCCAACGTAAACGGCTGATGTATTTTAGCCGGGTCCGCCCAGCGGTGTGACAATTGTCTCACAAATACGGAAACGAACGACAAGAGATTAATGTTCGTCGGTTATTTCTAATGACTTTCAGTGGACCTCTTCTCGTCGCACAAATTGTTTTGTTCGGCTCTGTCCATGTTGTGTGTTCCAAGGCGGGGATCTGAACTACCAGGCCACGCGGATTTCTATGTTATATTCCTTTCTCAAATTATAGTACGTAAATGTTTAACTTCGCTAATCATCTAAGCTATCAATCCGTGGTGAACTTGATTCTATTACTCGCGGATCACTTCTTCATAACGTCATATAATAACTGCAAGAACTCTCGTGGGCGATTCACAGGCCCGTCGTACTTCAACTGGAATGCTCTCCGCAAGTACTACTTTGGCTCGTCTAACGTTTCCAGAATTGACCGTTTGTGCTGGGGCGGTGTATGCGCTGATCAACTCAATGTTTTGTTTTAATTTAGAATTGGGATTTTTTTAATGTTGTTATAATAGGAACGTTTTCGTTTCAATATTATTATTATATATTATATATATATATTATATAGTATATATAGTTCTAGCTAACAAACCTACGCACACAACTTACCTTCACAGAGCTCGCATTGAACTAAGCGGGTTATCAAGATTTTGTCGTGAAGCAACTTTAAAATCTAGGGAGCGGATCTTCAGGGTGCGAGAAAAGGTTTTGGCCCTTGACAGCAATAAATAATCAACACCAATTTGACACAAACGAGCGTATAATTTACCTAAATAAACTTTAGTGGGCATCAGTTCATGACGACCAAGAATCTAGAAAACCTTTTTTACAAAGAATAAATTCAAAACAAAATAGAAACTTTAAACACACACTCATATTATGGGAACACATATTTAATTTCCAAATGGATACTCTGAAATAATTACCCTAACTACTGGGGAATTCCCTTGGAAATTAATTATATCTGAAATTGTGCTATGCTAATACTTTGCTCAGATGAAACAAAATTCAATTTACAATCTCCTGCTTCAAATTTACCATGCAGAAAAATGGTGAGCATCGGTTGCATTCATCTTACCCAATTTACCTGTGTCTGAAAAATAGCAGATAATAAATGTCTAAGTTATATGTTGTCATGCAGGCATGGATCAAAACGTCTCCTACTATAATGCAATTTGTTCCACGTGTCTCAAATTCTTAAACCTTTTCCTTACTATTTTTCCTAGGCGACGTGAACTTGACTATTTTCCGCAGCTAACCTTGTACATGTGACTTCCCACTTTTGGGCCTGATTGGTGTGCGTGTTTTGCGTGATGTGTCGGTCAGCTTCTGCGTAGTAAGAAACGGGAAATTCGCTCTTGCGTCTACGCCTGTCTTCTTGCGTCTCTGTTCTCTTCGTAGTTCGATCGGTCTTCTTCTCGTGCACTGGGTCTCGGCATCCTTCTTTTCTCGTCTGCTTACGGCGGCCTCTGACTCGCCCACGTTGCGAAAAATGTCTGCACTTCACTGGGAATACTCGTGCAGTTTCTGCTCGTTGCTACTTTCTACTCTTGCTAAACCAGAAGTTTCAATGTTCAACGGTTTTTTACTTCCGTGTTGGTTATTGAAGATAATATTAATCTGCACTATTCGCTGGGACGACTAACTAGAACGTCTGTTCGACGCGAATACTCATACTAGTAGTGTTGCAGCGGACAACATATCTTAGAACTATGTTTACGAAAGTGTTGAATCGATATGGTGGCGAGCTGCTTACTTCGACGCGTGGGTGACAAAAAGAAAAAGAGAGCTTTCGCTTGCGGGTTCGCGTATTTATCGCGAGGCGCCTCGGGAAATTCTCAGTGGTGGGGCTGCTTCCCCTTTCTCAACCCTCACAAGGAAAACATTGCTTGCTAGTTTGCCTTCGTTTAGTACGGGCAACGAATACCAGGCCGCGCGTTTACGAACCTCTGTTTTCTGCGCGTGTTATCCTCGCTGCCTCCGTAGTGTTCACACATATGGGACGGTGGTGTTATGGAGTTGCACAATCCCATAACGCCACAATATATATATATATATATGTGTGTGTGTGTGTGTGTTTGTGTTTGTCAATGATGATGCTAATGCTGATTTCACTTCCGCATCTCTCGCAAAGTGTTTGCCGGCAAGGTATTTCTTCATGAGACCAAAGAGATGAAAGTCCGAACGTTCTAGGTCTGGACTCTATGATAAATGCTGGAGCACCCCTCTCCCCAAATTTCGCGTGTTTCTCACGAACAGGAATAGCAACATGAGGACATTGTCATGGAGAATTTGGATGTTGTGGCATTTTTCACGGACGGCACGACCCAACTTAACCAACGTTTTACTGTAAGCTCTAGCATTCACAGTGGTTCCATATTCAGCGAAGTCTACCAATAATACACGAAAAATGGAGCTGAACACTGCCACAAGCACTTTCCGGACACATGGATTTTTTTGTACTGAGGAACCAACATGTTTCGACTCCTTAGAGGTCTGCTTCGTTTCGGGCATGTAGCGGTTTACCTACGATTCGTCACCTATGACGATTACTTTCAGTGAAGTATGCCTTTCGGCGACGTAACGCATCGTAATTTGCTCGCCTTTTCTGTTGTTGCTGAGGTTCTTAGACACCCAGTGAGCACTAACTTTACGAAAGTTCAACCTGTCATGAACAATATCGTACACCGCCTCATAGGAAATGTTGCACACCTGCGATAAGCTTGGCAGTTGCACACACCGGTGCTCAAAATTGCTGCCTCAATGGCTCCGACATTCTGCAGGGCTGCAGCTGTTACCGGTCGCCCGGAGAGTGGCGAATCACTAAGGTTTACACGGCAATCTTGGAAGAATGCACTCCACCTGAAGATATTGCTACGGTACACACAGTCGTCCTCAGACACGTCACGCACATCCCCACAAATATTACACTTCACTTCTCTGCTCTTCACAAGTTGACGACAGTGACATGCGCGCAATTTTTGTTTCGTAGTTCAGGCTTCACTCGCTTGAGCTGCTTATGAAAACAACTCTCTGTAGCGTGAATTTCAAACTATCTCGTTGTGGGATTTCCTCATTCCAATTGTAATTCCAGAGGAGAAGTGCGTTACTTACCGATCTGCCCTCATGTATTTTTCACCAATGTCACAATTGTAATTACTCGGGACCTACCAAAGTCTTTGGTAGGTCCCGAAACGCATGAAATACAACAGCTACCATCCTAAGTAAAGAATAATGTGGTTAAAAGAATAATAATAGGAATAATAAGAATAACAAATTTTATGTCCTATCAAGAACAAAATCGATAGCCAAACGGAGAGAAAATATGGGCATCTTATGGACAAAAGAATTATGATGCTGACTCGACACGAAATATTACTGTTCACCGATGCAATATCTAAATCAACGTATACATCTGAAAAATATTTCATTTTGAACAAAAGTACCAAATAACTAACAACACAACGAAGCAAATGGTGTCTGAGAAGCTAAAACGCATGAATGGGCTCAACGTATCAAACATTTGAAATGTAGAAAAGATTTTCGTTATTGATTGTTTGAGACAGACGCGAAGAGAACTTATCGCATTTTCAATTAAAATAGAAGAATAATGTTGTCCTCCTTAAAGAGGAAGATTTCCAGTCATTTTGGCCAGGAATCTGGGAAGAAGGCAGATCCTAAATTAAAAAGCGGAATTACAGCTATTACACTGATGTTGCAGATGAACTGCTGCAATAAGTCGAACTTGTTCACGAATTGCTCAAAGGAGAATATGACCAATGATTGAAACCATGGTGAAATAGAAATAAGCAGCGACCGATAATGTCCTGAATTATTGTATCAGAAATTAACAGGTTGCATCCTCATCTGGATAAGGATGTTAAAAGAAATTTAGAAAAAAACAGGAAATCCCTAAACGCCTCACATGCGGCATCATATATCTGCCATCCAATTGGGAATACAATACTCTGGCAAAGAATTATTGGCCAATAATTTGTCTTCCAGTAATGTTTGTTATAACTGCAAAAAAAGTTATCAAAGTGTACAGACACCTGCAGGAAAACCATTTGCTGCCAATGAAACAAAAAGGTTGTCGTGAAGAATGGTCATAAGGAGGGGTCGCAAAAAAATCTTAGTACTCAACAGAGTCAATTTAAATAACGAAAGGAAACGAATATATATTTTGAGCTTGGTCTGTATTGACTACATTTGACAATATACCACACGATTCTGTATAGAAACCCTGGAGATATATCGATTTCATCCTAAACTTTGACTTAAGGATTTCATTCTAGAGTTTTGTAAGGTTAGAATGAAGTATTGCTCTACTAGGATACTTCTACACAATTTATGATTTCCAACTTTTGCAGATCTCAAGAGGGGAGATTCTCCCGATTCACCCGAAAAAAAACGCGAATTAACAATTTTTCAACAATTTACAATTCTATAAACAAATTCGAAATTTTTGGTTGAAAGACCGGAAATGATCCGCAAATTGTGCCTGAGATGAACATTTTAATATAACAGTTTGATAGAGTAATAAATTGATTGCTAAAGATAGTATATTAGTTGCTAAAATTCTAAATATTTACTGGTCTGTTGACAGTAATTCTGGACGGAAAACGGCTCAGAAGTACTTCTAGTCATGGCGTACGTGCAGGCAAAAACCTCTCCTTCGGCAAGGAAAGCCGGGACGATACTTCCGCCTCATACGTAAACAATCGAGGCTCCTGCCCTGGGAACAGCGTCTTTCCCGTTCAATGGTAATTGGCGCCAATTACATAGGCACTGAAGATATGAATGAAACGATTGGTCAACGCACCCCTCCCCGGGCTCGAAGGGTGTTCAATTTTGTTTGGACGGTTGGGAAGATTTGACTCGCCAGTTATTGTGGGGGAACTTTATGTATCGCGTGGCGCCACGATGGCTGATTCGTGAAACAAAAAACAAATAATAATAATAATAATAACTTTGCTGATGTAAGATGTAATAGTGATAACCTATTATGTTTGCAGATGCTCTGCTTGTGACAGTCTCTTCCCATCTCTCATGGCTCTTGAACATCACAAGGAAGAGTTTGAACACTGGTCAGGCGATGACAGCCCTCCTGACAACAGCGAATCTGAAGAAGACACCAGCGATGATACTGTAACCAGTGAAGAGTTGGAGCGACTGCTGTAGCAATCGGCCTTGCTCTGACCTGACCCTTCCAAATCCGACCACACCCCTTATATGTCTGATAAAATGATATTAAATGAAATAAACCTAAACCCCACACCGTCTACCACATATGATATTTAGTGCATGAGCACTAATTAACCCTGTAAACCTATGTGCAGCATGAATTAATGTCAATTGTAATGATTATCAAATATACTTTGAAGGATCCAATGAAGTAAACATGGGAATTTTATATTTATTTGAAATGTAGTTAGCACAGCAGACAATAAATCAAGAGTGCAACGCAGGTAAGTAAATTTTAGTCACCGGAATGTCTGACACCATTTGTCTGCTCCTGAAATGTATTGATACTTAACCGAAACTCATTTCTATGACAAGGAAAAAGTAATATTTTTGACTGCAATTCGACACATTTTGAAAATAAAAACAAAAATTGGCGCATTCTACAATGGATTCTGCAGCCAAAATTGCTTTGACATTTAATCGCGAAATTATTATATAATTTCCATTTAAGTTTTCCCCATTGATATAGATTTCACACGTTTTTAATTTTAAAATTGACATATTACTCTCACGTAATGAAAAGACGTTTGACTTAACAATGCTATTGACTATGATTGGAATATCTGCGAAATTTGTCTCAATTGAAACGGTAAATGCTAATATTCAAATAAAACACAATTTCTTCGCATGTTCTCCAACGACTTATGTTGTTCGCGATTAGTTAATGTTCTGAGAACACGATGAGAGCCACAACGCTTGAAAAATTTCATTCATTTCACGGGAGCTTCAAACAGGAGAGTAATAAATATCTGTATGCAACATAATCACAAAAAATCCCAAACTCATTTTATTAAAATAAAATGGAGGGAATGTGTCAGTGTCTGTTTTGTATTTTTTAGTTGTCAGATAATCACTCAATATAGAGTGACATTTTTAGATATTTTTAACTCAGCGACAGAGTGGTCCTTTCTTTTGTTTTAATACACGTACGAACTCTTCTTATGTTTCTGCACGACTAGATATCCAAAAATTCATGTGTGGGTACATGCATTTTTGTTCGTTAGTGTATGTATTGTAAACAATAGTAAACAGTAAAGCTATGTTCAGCTCCGGAAACAAATTAACCGGGCAATCTCTGGCACCGTTCAGCTTTTCCACGGGTTGAACAGCCTTTGTCATGACCAAATGTTGCAGGCGGAGCCTCACGAACAGCCGCAGCCAATTTCAAAGGGGAGAAAAGTAGCCTAGCAAAATTAGAAAATGGCGGACGTCCCTAGTTCGGATGTAGAAATAATTTTAAAAAAATAGAATACAATCTAAATACCGTATATATTGTGACTGTACTCACCCTTGACCTTCTTTCACTATGGTCTGTCACCACGTATGTGAATCAATGATCACATATTACTTCATCGATTGGATGAAATTTACTAATATGGGACAGGGAATCCGTTTCAGGGGGAGTGATCTTGTTGGCTGCATGCAACTTACCATGCATTAAAGAATAAGAACAATAAAAAGAAAACATTTAGTAATGAAATTACAATGAATAATTACCGTGGTAATTATTATGGTGATCGCCATTAATCATTTGAGTACCTTTTAGTTTTCTTTCCCTAACATTGCGATCGCCTATTACTTGTTATACAGTTACTAAACAATCGGCCCCCTCAGTTACAAATACGTATTACCTTAGTTATTACTGTACTTCTTTCCATAGGAGTGTTATATAAATACTTGTTGTTGAGCAGCGGCTTCCAAGGCTGCCCCTCTCCAACCGTCATCCCCCTGGAATCTCGGCTTCGACCGGTGGCACTCGTCTCCCGAAGTGAAGCCGCCTCCGTGATGTCCAACGCCGATGTCGGTGGCGACGTCCAATTTTGGATTCCCCATGTATCGCGATACAATTACTCGTTTCCACGGTTAGAAACCAATCCCAAATAATTACACTGTCATCACATGGTTCATCGCCATTGCTTCTCTTCATTCATTCACACTGTTTCTAAATTCCACGTGGCGGTTACTCCTAACCAGCACTGTCTCCTTTGCATGTACTACTCTACGCTTTAAAAAAATCTTCAGAAAAAGAAGAGAAGAAATGTAATTTTGCATAAACTGTTATATACATATAAATATCGACATTAAAACTTCCGGCTACCCAGTATTCACACGTTCTAAAAATGTAAATACATTGTTATAACAATCACAATTTTTGTGAACTAAATATAAGAGAAAAAAGAAAGCCTTCAACAAATTTAAAAATCATAGTACCGAAGAAAATAGAATAGTACTTCATAGCATTTCATAAAGCATGGGTAAAACCGAGAAAAACCATAAAGATAGTTACAGAGAATCATGCCAAAATTTGCTACTCTCAATCAAAATACATCAATGAATACCTTCTGGAATTTTTTAAACTCTTTCAAGACAATCATTCACCATGGACTTCCAAAACGGTAATTAATATGGAAGACAACCTCACCAATAGACATTGCTAATACATTAGCGCATACATTTGCGAGTAACACCAGCAACAAGATTTGCACAGAAGAGTTTCTACACTTCAAAAATTCCTGTGAAGACCCAGAAGTCTATATACTGAATGATTTAAAGAAGATAACTCACTCCCAAATCAGCTTCTCTCAACTCACTCTTTAAAATGACAAAATTACTGTCAGCTCTAAAAATGAGTAAAAATAATAGTCCCGGGACAAACAACATATCTATACAACTGATTAGGAACTTACCAAGTCATTTGAATAACTATTACAAATTAATAACTATATACGGACATCCCGTACAGTTCCAAACATATGGAAACAAGCTATAGTAATTTCATTGGCGAAACCAAATAAAGATAACGTGTTTTCAAACAAACAGAGACCTATCTCACTAACTTGTAACTTGTGCAAACTGCTCGAAAAGTCGATAAACCGAAGACTTAAATGGATTCTACTTGGACCGAACACTTATGGTAATAATTGGATAATCCTAAATCAATTTGGATTTTGTCAATTTCGTTCAACTCTTGATCACTTGAACCATATACATACAGATATTTGTGAAGCTTTTAATAATAATAATAATAATAATAATAATAATAATAATAATAATAATATTGCACTATAGTGTCCTTAGATATCAAAAAAGCTTATGGTATGATTTGGAATCATAAAAATCCTCATTAATATAGAATGCAAGAGACACATATTACATTTTATATTTTTTAGTAACAAATATATTCAAGTACGAGTTTAAGACCATTATTTCAGAGACCATGATCCCATGGAGATTCAAAACGGAGTCCCATAAGAATCCCTATTCGTCTCCTATTTCTTATAGTCATTAACCATATAATTTCAACGTTAGCCAACCAATTAAAATACGAGCTTTACACTTGTAAGTGTTTTAGAAGAACAATGTCAATTATTGAAGTTCTCCAAGACGGCTTAAACAAACGTATAAGTTTCTGTAATACATCTGGATTCAAATTTTCGTCAACCAAATCAACGTACACGATATTGGCAAAAAATCTAGAGCAATGCCTGAACCCAAACTCTTCCTAGGAAACAAAGAACTAAAACAATGTAAAGAAATGAAAATCCTGGGTCTTATTTTTGATACCAAATTATCATGGAAACCTTACGTAAGAAACCTAGTCATTAAGTGCATGCAACGTATTAACACCCTGAAAGATTTATGCTTCAAAAATTGGGGAGCTAACCAACACATCCTAATGAACACATACAACTCATTTATTCAAACAAAAATTGGTTATAGATGCACAATATACGGTTCTGCCAAAAAATCCATCTCAACTTTATTATATTCCATGCAAACAACGTCAATAAGATTAACAATTGAAGCCTTCAGCAGTAGCCCAAAACTGAGTATTCTAGCAGAAGGTTGCGAATTACCATTAAAGTTAAGATGAGAACTTATGTCCTTTAAATATACTTCATCAACCATCTCCCTTCAAAATAATCCTATGCACCATGAGAAAATATCAATATTTTCAACAGTACTTCAAATACCTACCAAAACCTTTTCAAAATATAAAAACTATCATAAACAATTTGTCACTTGAAGAGAATGTCTCAATGCCACGTCAAATTCCCCCAGTTCTACCATGGGAGGAACTAAAATTTATAATTGATGTATGGCAAAGACAACAATCCTAACATTGTGTACAAAAGCGTATTCAGAGAATTATTGCATAATTTTATCAACTACCCCAACAAATGGTTCAGTGATAGATGGAAAAAAAAGTTGTTCTATCATCTATGAAGACCAAGAAGTTCTCTTCAAATTTTCAGATTCGTTTTCACTATTTTCCTGAGAAGCCTTCGCTATAGATCAAGCCATACGAGTAGATCTTATCACTAAACTAAACATCTATAATTTCTACTGATTCCAATTCAACTTTAGATACATTACAGAACAAAGGGACAAAAATTCAAGAATACAAATAATACAAAGTAAACTACATTTCAAGGGACATTAAAAATGAAAAAGCAGGCTCAGTAGCAAAAAAGCCGTTTCTCAAGGAATCGATTGTACAAAAGAACAAATTACTATAGAAGAACAAAAAAGGGCTATAAAGCAATGCAACTGGGAAAAAAATGGAACATAATCTGGGAAAACTCTAGGTCAAAACTACACTTGATCCTTAACAATGTGTGGGAGCATTAACCATACATCAAGAATAGGAAGATGTATATATGTATTTTGAATATGTACATTGACCAGACAAGAATAGGTCATTTCAACTTGACACTCTCATCTCATGTCAAAAACACTAGGGACCAGATGCCCTAAATGTGGAACTGCAATCTCTATTTTCGACATATTAACAGAGTGTAATGGTTACCAATGTGAAAGAACGTGATTGTCTGAGAACATCAAGAACTATTTGGACGACATTGAAAGTGTGTACGATGTTATGAACATTTTAAATCGATTTGGTGCCCTAAACTCTATATAAGAAACAGTAGTAAATTCTTTTTCAAGTTTGTAACAGTAACTAAGTAGTAACTAAAGTCGCTAATGACCCAGCTGTCGATGCGACTATAAATAAATTAAAAAACATTCACAATTTAATTCTAACCAGTAGGTCAGTCTTTAGAAACACATAGCATCGGCATGGAGTATGCGGAAAAGTAATAAACCGTTTTAAGTAGTAGATCATTGACATATGTTCATTTATGAATATTTGTAATTGAAGTAATGTGAACTAACATATGTAGTTGAGTAAATTTCAATAAAGATGCAAGTTCACCATTCAAACATGTTTTTAAAATTCAATTATCCCAAGTTCAGAACAATTCCTAGAAGAATTATTTTCCATTCGACACTGACACGCCAATGCTTTTTGACACTACTCTCAGAATCCATATGGACTGTTTGCAGTTTATCATGGAAACTTGGATTCTTGCAAATATTCTAAATACGTAAATGCCGAGGTCATCTTCATGACACAGAAAATCTCTGAACATAGGAAAGAATCAGTCGTCATTTCAACAATGCACCCTCAACTACATTATAGTCGTAATATCCACAAGTTCGTTAACATATTGTGTTCTTTCGAATGTGTCCCGTGTCTCTGAGTAACAAACATTAACACAACAGTTAAAACTAAAAATAAAGATTTAGAATGAATGGCAGTGGCAAATACCTAGAAATTTCCCCGCGACTGTTGGCGCCTGAAGGCTTACACAATGGTACAATAATGAAATGATACATTAACATAATTCGTTTGTACAAGAATCTAATTAAGAGTGCATTATATTGTAAATAAAAATAAGTAATTATATTTGTAATTATATTTAGCTTGCTTCATCTAACAACATCCTATGAGTGTATTTTCCAATACTACTTTTCGAAAGCTCTCTCGGATTCTTATATATAGCACATCCAGCTCAGATTTCAGTTTGCTAGCTCACGAACGGAAAGAACTTTTGTAGGGGGTATTTTTCTTGATATTGTTGGAACGTGTTACAATCAAAGAGAGAACACGTGGATAAATTCCCCCTAAAATTACCCCTTTGAAATTTCCGTACAAAAGAACGATTGCATTTCTATCAGATTGTAAAATTTGTATATCAGGCCGCGGTGGACCAATTCACTTCATGCTCAGCCTTGTATCGTAACCACATTGACTGTTTTCATGTATTTTATAGAATTGAAAACCATTGTCAAACTCAATGCACATTACGAACTGGACGCAAAGATTGGAACACAGCATTCACATAGTTTGTCTACGGAGCGGAAAGATGATACCGACCATGCCGATTGCACACTCCTGCCTGCACTGAATGCTTGCGTAAAAGGAGAACAGTTAAACAGAATACCAGAAGATAGCACTGGCCTGGACGTAAATCAAGCAAAAGCAATATTGCAAGTTTAAAAAACGATCAATAGATAGCGCCGGGCAACGAGGTTGCTACCTCCCCTGTCAGGATGCTGGGCGGCGGCCGTCACAAGACGCTATTTGCCAAACCCACGTTGCCATTCGAGCACTCGTTGTCGGCCATTTTTATGTCAGGACGTTCCATAACAACACAGCGTTTAGGACACAGAGGCGAGTGTCCGCAGCCAATGAAAATCGTTCTACGGAACAAGCAGGAGTTTGAAAGCTAAAGATGCGTTCGATTCGAAAACAACCCTACAGACCCACAGAGATATTTTAGACAGCGCAAGAGAAGAAATACTGATCTCAATAGAGCGGCAGTGTTCCTAGCGCCTCCCTGCCGCAGCCGCCACTGCCTTCTGGTACAACAAACCAACACTGTGCAAAGAAATTAAACGCGCAAACAACTAATTGAAACTGCATCTGAGCACATGATAAATTATTTGAGCTAAACTTTCCCTCAGAAAAACACTTCACCCGGCATGGTCTTCACCTGAACATTGCCGAAAAACATGCACTCGGTAGCGAGCTTGCAAAACACATCTTTTCACAACCTCGGCAGTGTCCTGCCCAACACCCATACCCACCCACATCTAGTTCTCTTCAATCTGCCGGTACCACTTTGGACTCAATAACCTTATTCCCTGAAAGAAATCCGTCTACTACCTCTCCCATTATAGATTTACCTACATTTGTAGTCCCTCCTTCATCTCCTTCCATTGCGGGGGCTCGACACTTCCTTCGACCACGCACTCGAGGTAAAAATGAGATAAATAAATAGTAACTACACTTAAATGCAGCAGAGAATTCAAATAATGCATCATAATGTGCAATCCCTTTCAGATAAAAATGAATTTATCGAGGCAGCATTACAGTGTGATCTAGATCAAATAGATGTTTCTTGCTTTACCGAACATTGGTTGTCTCATAATGATCTAAACACACTCCAAATTCCTTGTTTTAACCTTGCAGGATCGTATTGTAGAGCGAGGTAATCACATGTGCTTACGGAAGTTCGTGTATTTACGTGAGAAATGATATTGATTCTATCTTCTTGTCAGAATTCAATTTATATGCAGTTGGAAAAGTTTTTGAAATAACAATCGTACATCTTACTACGCTCAAAACTATCTTACTTTGCATCTGCAGACCTCCAACAAATCGAGCTTTAGATAATTTCATTGGAATGGACACTTTTCTCAGGAAAAACGAAGCGTTTTCAGTCTCACAACACGGATTTAGAAAATGAAAATCTATGGAACCTGGCATTTTTTCTTTTCTTAGAGATTTTGCTTCATCCATGGACCAAAATGAAGGAATTGAAATATTTTTATATCTTTCGAAAGCTTTTGACGTTATTGACCATAGCATCTTTGCTATCAAAATTACCTTCTTATGAAATTCGTGGTATCGCCCTAGATTGGATAACTTCTTTCCTTTAACATCGATTTCAAAGAGCAGAAATGCCGTACTGGCACGAAAGGACATTACTTACTTATCTTTTCAATTCTTTACCAATTGAATAAAGTAAACAACTTTAATTATTTAGGATTTAACATCTCATACTGTGACAAAAAAGATATAAACATAAAGATCCAAAAATTCCAGAAATTGTGCGGTACTATACGCAGAGCACTAAGACAAAAGACCAGATAAGACACCCAACTAAAATTTTACAAAACTATGGCAGTCCCAATGCTAACTTATGGATGCGAAAACCAGACAGTCAATAGGTCAGACAGAAGAAAGATCGAAGCGGCAGAAATGAGATTCCTGAGACCATTAGCAGGATATACACTACTAGATCATAAGAGAAATGAAGACATCAGAGGTGAACTACAGATCTCCAGCATACTGGAGAAGATCGACTCAACGAGAAAGAATTGGTTCGAACACCTAACCAGAATGCCACAAGAACGGCTTCCGAAGACTATCCTCGAATACAAACCAAAGGGGAAACGATCCAGAGGCAGACCCCACACAAGATGGAAAGAGACTCCTGAGAGCGGAACGGGCCACTAGGCCCAAACCTTGTTGCTGATGATGATGATGACCAATTGAATATGGGGTTCCGCCAGAGTCGTCCTATCCTCTTTCTGTTGTATATAAACGATATGCCGTCGTCTATTAAAAACGGAAGAACTGTTCTGTTTGTCGATGACAGAATGTTCTTTGCAAAAAAGGAATAATTAACAGTACGATTTTAGAAATTTTCAAAATGGTTTTGTAATAAGAAATTAATAGTTAATGAAGGAAAAACAGTTTCAATGAATTTTTGCATTTTAAATCAGCATTCGCATGCTCCATTGAATATAAATAATATGCAATTAGCTGATGTTCAGGTAGCAAAACGTCTAGGTTTGTCAATTCAGTCAAACCTGAAATGGAATGTATATATAACAACATTAAACATTAATTAATTTGATTATGTCAGGCATTCACAATTGTATCAAATTCTGTCAGCCTTCATGCAGCTCTTTGCTTGTATTTTGCAAATGTACATTCCTGCCTGAGATATGGTGTAAAATTGTGGGGAAACTCATGTAGTACTCTGACCTTTAGATTGCAAAAGAAAATTATTCGAATAATGAAAAAATCCCATTCACATTACCCTTTCAAGTCTCTTTTCATTGAGCTTGGAATCTTACCGTTGCCTTGACTATATATTTACGAATATGTAATATTTGAGAAAAGTGACTTACTTAACCGTGGGAACATATTTTCATGTAATACAAATATTTATAATTACAACACGTTGTAAAAGTCACGTTCATCAAGTGTCAGTATCAATAGCTCACTATCAGAAGTCCACATACAATAAGTGTACGTTATTTTACGACTGCCAGATGACATTAAACAATTCAAGTCGGTTCACAATTTTATTTTAAAAATGAAATCATTTCTACTGCATAACTGTTTCTATACAATTCAAGACTATACTGATTATTAAAAATAAAAATAATGTTTATTTTAACAAAACTCTTTTAAATGAATTAGGTTATATTTGTATTGTGTAATTATTTTAAAAGACGTAATGTGTTTGTAACTTATAATGTCCTTCAGCTTCCGGATCAATAACCCCCATCTCGATCATGGTTTTGTCCAGTTTCCCTGATTCATTGAGCAAATGCTGATATGGCCCCTTGTTTTGCTTCTGGGCGTAAATGTAGCTTCTCTAGGCGCACGTTTTTTTTGATCTCTCCTTTTGCTTGTAATGGTAAGAGTAGAGGTATATGCGAGTTGCTATTTTGTTAGCACTGGAGAAAAATCATACTTGCAATTCCGGTACCGATGCAAATAAGTTTTCTTTTATCTCAGAAACGAAAATGACTATTTTTCAAATATTGATAATATTGCGATTTTTAAAATTTATTTTAGAAATTTATTTTTATTTATTTATGTTTAAATTTTACACATCTTTCAACTATTTATAGTTAAAATGTCAGGAAGGGATTCTGGAACTCAGGAAAACGTGCACAGATATTCTTCTCCCCCTAAGTCACATACAGCTTTTTCTGTTTTTTTTTATATGTTCTTTATTATGCCAGTCTAATTGAAATAAGTAATAATAATAAGTGTTAATAATTAATAGGTGTTGTAAATAAGAATTATAAATAAATAATTAGAGTTATCAGTTATGATGTAAAAACCAAATACATACTCACTTGTACTTGACTGTATTTAACAGACAGGAAGAGAGTCAACAGTACTAATTTGTAATAACATGCATCTTGATTAGTGTGTTTGAAGCATGTGCTTCTACTTAATTTCAAGATTGTATTTTATCCATCAAATATTTATAAATATATTTTACAATCAACTGGCATTTTATATCCCATTTATATTAATATTGTAATTTTTACTTAAGCATTATATAATTATAATATTTTAATCAGTCAGTCCACTAGCCCAGCCCTGCATGGATAATTTCTTGTATAGACGATTTCTATTTTACGTGTGGTTTTGGCTGAGCAAACAATGATCACTTATGGAACCCCTGACAAGATTTCAGGGAACCATAGCCTTCCATGGAACCCAGGTGGAAGACACCTGCCTTAAATTATTAAAATTATTCAGTCTCTTTAACAAAAGTTCTATAAAATTTCTGATTAAGGAGGAATAAGAGCCTGTGGATTGAGGAACAGATTGTAGAAATATTGAAGAATTTTAAAAAAATATTTTTCGTCGTCAATCCACCGAAATCGTCAATCCATCGTTCAAGAAAAGTTGCCCGAGTAATAACAGTTAAAGCTCTATGTGATGTTTGGGAGAGAGAAAAGTTACAGCCTATGATTACGATCATGGATCTTTTGCTTAGATGTGACATATTTGTCAAATAACTGTAATTGTCTTGACTTATTTTTATCTCCTTCTTTTACAATATAATACAGAACTTTCAAAAAAACTTGTGAAGTTTTTTTGTTTTTTTAATTTTTTTTTTATGTTACTCAATAATAAATTCACAACAATATAAAAAAATAACTTGAAGTTTAAGAATGTTTCTGAATTTGTTGCTGAAGATAGTTTGGAGTTGGAAGTAATAACATGACAAAGTACTAATCATCATAAATCTCATGGATTTTACAATGTTTTAATGCGTTGTGGCTGCTAGCAAGGTTTTAAAATGATAACTAAACCATCAAAAGGTACTTAAGTAAATGAACAAAATTTACACAGACAACACTGGTCCCTTTATTCAGTACAGCAGAGGTTTCAACTTCTCCAACATAAAACATACAACTATCATTCTTACATTACAACATAGCTAATAGGAACAGCCTCAAAGTCTATAAACTAATGTAATTAGAAATTCCTCTAACAGAAATTAGTACCATTAGATTGTAATTTTGTATTTGAACAATGGTAATTACATTATAATTAACTATAATTAGCAACATCCTCTAATTAACAAACTTTACTGTTTTGTGAATTCATATTCATGATATTATAGTTAATGTTTATTCTGAATTTTAATTTTTTTTGTTTTGGGTGATATCTTGTGAGGAAGTTTCTCAAATACTTTAAAAATAATTTCTCAAGAAACAGTAACTCCC
The DNA here is from genome assembly GCA_017312745.1 of Gryllus bimaculatus. NCBI lineage: Eukaryota > Metazoa > Arthropoda > Insecta > Orthoptera > Gryllidae > Gryllus > Gryllus bimaculatus. The sequence continues at coordinate 131,291 of BOPP01000459.1, forward strand.
TCATTACAACACAAACTAAAAGAATAGAGAGTTAAAAGAGTGATAGACAAAAAACACTGACTACACGAGCATGATAGATTTTTCAACTACTTAAAAAAAAGATACTTTTGTACCTAGACCATTACACCTAATACAGAACAATACAAAGTGCCAACAACAGAAATTATTGCCAATCATTGCCAATCCCTACGAAGTAATTTCTTTACAAACTGATAAGGGCTTCAGACATAACTCACCATCTAAACATGTGAAGAATGAAGCCCTATGGTCTTATTTAAGGCTAGTTGAAAATGAAGAAAGATCCAGATTAGGTCCAGAAGTTCTTCAAATAGATTTACACACCCCAAAAACTTCAACATTTAAAGCAGATGCTAAGACTACTTTAAAGTTGAAAAAAAGAGAATCATAACAGGCAGCTGCCGGCATGAATTTGAATGATTTATTCAAATTTGAACACAACATGAATTTGAATGATTCATCAAGAAAGAGTTACTGAATATATTAATAATAATAATTAATAATAAGAATACATTATTAATAGCAAGATAGTGCTTGAGAGTCAAAATCATTCAAGAATAGTTTGATTTAAGAGAGACAATAGTGCATTTTTTGTAAAAATCTGCCCAGAAAAAAATTATGCATGATAATTATTTCTAAATTTGAGTGTTTTTAATGAATGGGAAGTATCATTGTTAGAGAACTCAAGATCTAAGGAAACTTTATGACTAAATTAATTCAACCAATCATTGTACAAATTTATTTAATTATCAAATAGACTTATTTAGAATAGAATTAATTGATGACATCGAGGCAACATACAAAAAATATATTAATAAGTGGATATTTTAATATTAATCAATAATAAGTTATATATTACTAATAAATGGATAAGATACTTGCCATTTCCATCTCCATTTCTAAGAATTTAACCTGCTGTACATTTCGAACCATTTCATTCTCTGTCATCTCATACAGATTCATCCTTTACGTTGAATCTTAAGGACTCTTTATCTCATGGATTGTGTGTAAATGTATCTTCGTTTTGTCGACATTAACATTTAGTCAGATTTCACTGATTTAACTGTTTCTAAAAGGCAGTTTTTAGTTATTCTAAACAATTTATGATATTAACAATTTATGATTCATAGAAGTGTTGTATTTTCTGTATACATTGTAAGTTTTGGATCTTGGGGAAGTTGAATATTATTGGCATACCAAACCTAGCCTGTGGTGTTTCATTACATATAGTCATTGTATTTGATCTGTATCTGTTGTGTCATTTTCTAAAGAGAATGTTGCTGTACTTTGTTGGCATTGAGGAATAGTTTCAGAAAATCACGGGTTATTCTCTGTATTCTAAATTTTTCTAATTCATCAAGAATTATATTGTGATTCACTTTATCAAATCACATTATCTTCCAAAATTATTCGAGTATCCTTTAATCTTTTATGAAGCTTTGTTAGAACAGTATTATATTTTAATCAAACATGAATCACAAAGTACCGTCTGTCCTACATGGGTAGGAGTTTCCAATAACCCGCATGTTATGAGAGCACTAAATACATAGGTATTTGCAACCACTACCTTTGTACTCTTAATGCCTGCATTTTATAGTAAGATATTGTAAACCCAATTTCTTTACAGTGGTTTTTGCTAATAATGTTAAATCAGTTAAATTGCAGCATAATACAAAATTGTGTTAAAGTACATAGAAACATTGACTGTGTTCTTTTACTTTTGAAGAGGGTAGACAATTGAAGAGCTAGGTAGAACAAAGAGCTATCTCACATTGACCTAGTTCTTTGATATTGATGGTTATATTAGAACTTTCATAATATTACTCAGTACATTTTAAACTATCAAACACTTGCCATAAGAAGAATTAAAAGAATAATATTTGAAGTCATATTTAATGCTAATAACTCAATTTTTCAAAAAATGTGGGATAGTTCTTTGTTCTACTTAGCCTTTCAATTATCCATATTATATTAATACAGGAAGATAAAATTTTGTACCGCTTTTTAAGCAAATTACGTGCACTGAGGTGTATGAGATTTGGCATAGTTAAAGTTTGTATGGAGAAGGAGTGCAAAAATCTAATATGTGCTACAAACATATTAAATTAAGATAGCTGCAGGCCTGGCAATTGGTTTTTAGTTCGAGTGGGTAATCAACCTGAGTGGGGTCCCCCCTTATCCCTCAAACCGTTTCTTTCTATGTTTCTTAGTTTTTCAGCAAATATTTTTTTAAAGTGAGAGTCAAGTGTTAAATCCTTAGTGAGTGAACTACAGATGCATTTTCCCGAATTGGGAATTTTCAGCACATTCATACACGTAAAACATCATAAATCATAAACTCTAAATGATAATAATATTATTATTTTTGCAGCATGTAACCCATTATTTGCTCCAGTGAATGAACTTCAATAGTTATGCCAATAATATTTTTTTTAAGTGAACTAAAGGCTGAAGTGCAGAACATGGTTCGGCTCACTAAAAATTCGGCCCACGGTCATCTCTCCTCTATGCCCACGGTTCACTCGCGCGGACCACGAGAACTGAGGGAGCGGAAAGGTGTCTTTGAGTGCAGTGTTTCTTGATTAAGCGGTGCGTTTCTTCTTGAAAATTTACACATCCGAGTATTCGCATAAAATACGTTGGTAATTATGCGTTGGACAGACTCAAGGATGTCTCATGTTAACGCGAGCCTCGTCCTTAACTTGGATACGCGTAGCGTAGCGTCACGATTCCACAGGAAAGTGCGTCGGCCGCGCATGTGGCCGCCCACGCTGTGTCGGTGTCGTGAGTCATTCTCAGAGCGTAAAGAGGAACCGAAACCTGTTCTACACTTCTACCGAACTGAAATGTCCCGAATATATTCATAAACAATTATCATTTCTCGAATAATCAAATCTTGGCTCTTTAGTTTTCACAGTACCATTACCATTTTAGTACATTCACAAGAATATACAATTGTGATTGATTAAAAAAAGAATTATCAAAATATATCAATTTCATGTAGTTATTGTTGGACTTTCGGAATGCGAGTAGCACTTGTTCTGCTATCTACTCTTTTTCCTACTTGGGAAACACTCCCTTTACCTAAAAGAGTGTCCCCGGCAGCCTGCGTTGGTCGCCCGTCAAGTGTACTTTGTGTAGTTAACGTTTTTTTTCTTCTTTTACCATGTATCAGCCTTTGTTCTTAATATACGTTGTGTTTAGTATTAGCTGTCTGGTTGTTTTATTGCTCGTTCTCGAGCTGAGATCCTAATCCTAACAGTTATGAGATCTGAAGTAAAAAATTGCATTATGACCAATTATTTATAAACAAATAGATAAAAAATTAAATTATTTAATCCCTAAAAACATAAAGAAATCAAATGTACTAAGAAAAACAAAATGGCAAAAAATTCAAATTTTTATTTTTCAGATAGACAGGCACCGCAAATAAAATAGTACAGATGCAACCCGCAACACGCTGCAAACACTAAACTATGGTTCATCGTGCATAATTCAGAAACGAAGCGTTTTAGATACTTAAAAATTAATTTTTCGTGTCCCCCAGGGAACCTGAGTTTTGTTTTCTGTGCCATGATCTACAAAATGATACATTTTCAAGCTTAACGTTTAAAAGAAAAATTCTTTACTCCATATTTGCATTTGTATACAAGATAATAATAATAATAGCAGCACCCATCCATCTCCACTTATAGCTGCACCTGCCGCAAGTGCTTCCCAGAGAAGCAATCT